>VOPJ01002500.1:0-11523 GCA_014673585.1 Semibalanus balanoides
GTCAAAATTCAGGTCACCAGAAGTAACCGAAGGCCATATTTTCTTGTTTTAGGACTTTGCTCAAGAAACCCCCATATATCTCGGGAACTATGCTAGCTAGAAACAAACGAAAATAATCGATAGCCATTGAAATTTTAACCAAGGAAATCTCCTCAAATTTGAATTTAGGCTTTAGAGGTCATATAAGTATTTGTTTTGCAAAAATGTTTTTGCATATAACTTTTCACCTAAAAAAGATAACACAATACTGTTTAAGCCATCTTGTTTACCTTGTCAAGGCGCTTTGAAATGTTTTACTTTTTAGCATGCTATATTAACTTAAAAAAATGACCTCGGGTCAAGGTCTCGTGGTGATCCAAGTAGGTCATGCTGCATATCAGGAGACATCTCTCGACGAGACAAAGATATCAGTGACAGTTCCACCTTTCTATCTTTATTATGTCGAGAGTTGTTGGCAAAAAAGTGTTACTGACCTCGGATGGCCTCAGATGACCCCGCATGGGTCACTGAACAAAGCTCGCACTTTGATCATAAGCAATATCTTATGATAACATCATCCTGAAGGAATTAGCTTGGTATCCTTGAAAAAGGAAGCGTTGCAATTTTTTCCATTGACTTATAATGGGGAGATCACAAATTGATCCGACCTTAAGTCACCGATATCAACAATTTGAGATGAACATTTTGTAACTTGATAACTTCATGGAATCCTAAAAGTTTAATATAGATCCCTTCCAAACTTTGGTCATGGCATGACCGCAAGCTTTTTGGGAGGTGGGTTTGCTTGACCTGACCTGATCTGACAAGAAACTAAAATTAACAGAATGTATGAAAAGGATCAACGATAAGTTATGCCGCCGTTCTTTCCTCATCTTGATAAAACCACAGGGGAAGGGGGCGTTCAAACACCCCCCCCCCCCCAGTGGTGCGCAGGTTAACAACAGTTTCTCTGACAATCAAGAAAGCTTCAATCAAATTGCCAAATACCAGTCGAGAAGTATCCAAGGCGAAGAATGCAATACTGCTCAACATCGTCGGCTCCATATCATAACAGCATAAATTGGCCAAGGATTGTTTTCGTTTATAGGAAATAACTCAAACTTTTGGGGCTTCCGAAATGCTGAGCTATAAGCTCAGCTTTTGTCCCGAGTAGGGCTGGGCTGTGGCCTGTGACTGATTTTTCAGAAAAGTTACAGCTTCGATCTCCGAACACTGACGTGACATGCTGCCTGGCTATATGCATGAGCTGGTCTAATATCGTTTGGGGCTCATTGGCAGCTCGTGTCTGTCATTATTCAGAGCTGCTTACATCGTGCCAGTCGAGTTTCCCGTCTTATCTAGCCCCAACATTCTGCACGCGTTTCGCGGTGAGACAGGCCTGACCTCGCAAAGTTGCCAAATGTTGGCCATAATCTCCGCGAAGCACGGCCTCTAACTTCGGGCTCAACAGACTGGAAACTGATTTTAATTACAGTCCTATGATAGCTGGAAAGTTTGACGCAAGAGTTGTTTCGGTGAAGAGGGAAACCCACGCCGAAAATGAGGAAAATGGAAATCTGAGTTTGTTCCCATAGTAGAAAACACTGGCGCCCGACTGTAGGCGGAACTTATATCAATAAGATTTCAGTTTGATTAGGATCTAAGTCTGTTATCTGGCTGCGGAGTTGTAACTTGTATGGTATCTTTGATATCATAGGATGTGCAAGTGCAGCATGTGGACACTTGCACTTATGTGGTCATGCGTCTCTTGTAATGGGTCTCACTTGCAAGGGATTTTTTTGTCACTTGATTTGTATTTTTTATCACAGATCCAAATTCCAAATTAAAGAAAATCTGCAAAAGCCGAGACCGGACGCTGGTTCCCGTTATGACTCAATACAAAATGCAGCGTCATGGGTGCTAGTCTATCTCTCGATGAAGTTTCGATTTATTCCGAAGTTCAGGATCTTTAGAATGGGTTTGGTGGATCTCTGCAAATTTTTGAAGGTGGATATGGTATCTCGCAGATTACATGGCAAAACTTTTTGTGTATATCTTGGATGTTATTTTATCACTGACATGTTGTAAATAGATGCACATTATCAATGAATCCGTAGTTTTTATTCTAGTAATGTGATTCCAGGATCCATGTCTGGAATCACCACACATGTAAGGTAACTTAGAATACATAGGACCGAGCATATACAAACAAATTGAGCTAAGCCAAACCTTACACAAAATTACAAGTTTCACACGTTAGATTTAGCTCTAAGCATAGGTACTGCCAGGTATACTTTGGCACTGCATAACGTGGTTTTAGCTTGGCTGGGCGAGGCTGGCAAATCACATTTTACCTTACTTTTCTCATATGCATTATTTGTCATCTAGATTTGCATATTTATGCCATGCCACGGTATCTCAAGCTTGAGCCATACCTAGCTTAAAGGAAACAGTTCACCTTGTCAATGGGGTTTTTAGTTGAAATAGCCAAGCTGTTCTTTATACTCGAAAATGACTTGAGAAGCTTTCACATCTTCATACAAGCCTCTTAGTCAATTGATATTGAGTCCTTTAAGTCGGGAACTTGAATACTAGGTAACTACAGTCACTGATGAGCAGATTTTTGCTGATTTGACATATGATTATGACGCACAGATGACGTAATAATAAATACCACACGGAGCCGATAAAATAATTTATTTAGGACCGAGGTCCTAAAGAAATTATATCGGCCTAAGTGTAATAAATACCACACGGGGCCGATACAAATAATTTGTTAAGGACCGAGGTCGTTGTTGGATTTTCCGCCCGAGACCGAAGGTCGAGGGTGGAAAATCCTACAACGATCGAGGTCCTCAACTAATTATTCGGTCTCTAAGTGTGGTATTTATGTTTTATCAATATGTCCTACCTCGTTTTGAAAACTGCGTAAAAAAAATATTTTGTAAAATGTAAATGCCCGCGGGCGACACAGAGCACTACCGACTTGGGAACAGTGCGGTAGCCACCGAGCTTTGAACCAATTGACTTATAAAACATTGATTTTCTGAGAGTGAAAACCTGTTTACCACATGCTGCGCTAATGCTAAAACATACTGAGACATATGATAAAGGTAATTTATATTTTTACTCATATGTCTATAATACCTCCGTTTTGAAAACTGCGTAAATAAAGTTTGGGTAAATAGAGATAAATCCGCGGCCGAAAGCTCATTATGGACCAAATTGACTTACAATTTGGATTTTCTGAGAGCTGAAACTTTTACCACCGCTCGCGCTAGATTGCTTAGAAAACATACTGGGACTGGTGGGTCGGGGAGCACATATATAAAATTTGAAGGAAAGTGTTTGATAAACAATGAAACAGATAGTGCCGGACAAGAACATACGCCTTCTGTACCTCATTTCCTTGATTGCAAGAATTAACTTTGTGAGGTATTTATCGTGATTTTGATGTTTAAATCGTCTATAAAACGTTATTCTTAGCAACATTCTTAGCGAAATTATAAAATTGCATTGTTTTACTACTAGCGACGCATACCTTCTTAGAGAAAGTACTGTGGTTGTTTTCAAAGCGTCGTATTTTCCTGCATCTTAAACAAGTACCTGGGCAAGTACTGTCTTGTTTGTGCCACGACCCCTCACTAAATCGATGACGTTATGGTGACATTGCGTGTTTCTTAGCAATCTAATTTCGCATTACTCTGAGGAAAAAACTCTGAATTTGAACCAAATCACTGACATTATAATCTCCTTTTCCGCATAAATATATTTTGTATGGCTTATTTGTTATAGTAAGAAGTATAACATGATAATTCATTTCTAGCTTCTCTCAATCATTACTAAGCTATTTTGTAAAGGTGAACTGTTTCCTTTAAGGCGCGATCAAGCCTGCATCAGGCATGCATGACACTTGGTCTTTGTTTGCTTCAACGCCGACGCTTACTTCGACGTCCAAAGAGTTGGAACGTAGCTAACAACGCTAAAAGTTCATGCTGGTTGAAAATGTTAATGACTTAAAGAATCAATTAACACAAATAGTTTTTATGTTTGTTTTTTTTTTTAATTTCATAGAGCCTTGCTAATATTTATGCTAAATTACGTAATTTTAGCGTCAATTTTCGGCCGCTACACACATGTTGTTTACTGTGCAGGGCCCAAGGTATGCCTCACGAACCCTGCCCTGTTATTTTTAGCTGAACTGTTAGACTGCACCGCAGCGCTTCTCTGCCATGCGGAACAGCCTACTCACTTGTCGTACGGCGCCGCGTTCTCGGGCATTAGGTCTGGACAGCAGGAGCGTGACCGTCGTTAGCCAATCAGCTGCACAGTTCAGGGTGTCATAGGGCTTAATAACGTTGTGATACCAGTTATACATGTGTGCACCAGTGTGATGAAGCAACGCATTTTTTCTTCAAATGTGGTTGCATGCAATAATCATATATATGCCGGTTGGGATATTTGTGTAAGTATTTGTTGAAAACATTGATTTCCTTCTATTTATTTTGTCCCTGTTCTACTGTAACGATCTTGGGCTAATGCAATACATATCTCCACTGGGAATGCAATAATTGTTTACTCACTGTAAGCAAAATTAATCTAGTTTCGACACGGACATTCAAAATATAATTATTTTGTACATGTGTATTCCATAGATAAGTGTTTAATAGTATCGCTGAACTCTTCGAGGTTATATGAATCCCCCCTTATGCTGTTAATGTATGTCAGGACTAAGGGGGGGGGGGAGCGGAATGTTGGCCATTTCAACAATTCTTGAAGTGATGTTGAATCGTTAAATAGTTTTGTAGATTGAGCATTCTCTCGTTCAACTTGTTTTGCTTGCCTACTAAATTCGAACAGAAGTAACTATTAATTTTGACGATTATTGAAATAGTCGTTCGATTGGCGAAATCGTCGTCGTATAATTTCATAATGTTTATCGCCTAGACACTATTGACATATTGATGCGTAATGACGCATGTGTGTTATCACGCACATTTAACTCTTTATGAATGCATGTGCGTTTGCCCTTTAATTATTTATGTTATGGTGCCTCTATACTCGTATATCGAGTATGATACGTTCACATGTTATTTATGTCCATGAGTATTGGCAGGGCATGCCATTAAATCGGACACACTATCAAACGCTCATCAGTCAGCGTACATTACTACACTGCATGACAGGCATTTATGCAGCTGGCCATAGGTGCGGCAGGCGGCTGGTGTGGTTGGTTGTGGTCGGGTCGCGGCGTTTGTACGGGCCACGTCGATAGTTGGCCGCGCCACCACGGGTCAGTGCTGGCCGCGACCGACTAATACCCCACCTTGACGGGCCGGCCCGTCTGAAATCCGGCCATAAACGAGCCCTTAGTCTCAATTAGAGGTAACAAGGGTTCAAACGAGGAGGCCCGGGCCCGGCGCGACCAAGCGAGCCCGCGTCCAGCTCTGCCCGGCAAGCTAGCGCACCATGTTATAACTGCCTTCCAGATGCGGACAAAATGGCAAAATGTGAGTTGTCGAGCATCCACTTAGAACCGATACATTTGGAAAAATAATATTTCGAAGCATTACAAACATGGATAATGCTGGTTCTGAGCGATCCGGAAACTTCCTGTGTAGGCGCAAAGTATAACAATGTCAATCCGTCCACTGTTTTGCATCTGGGTGGTCGGAAAACGCTTGAGCTTGGCAGCCGGTATCTCATTTGAACAAGGTGATGTTGGCAAATGCTGGATAGTGTTGGAATCTCTGAGCGATCTTCTAACGAGTCATGCTATTTGTTTTACAAGTTTTGCTGGACATCACACTTTCCTAGATAATTTGATTAACGAGTGTAAGCAAACGAATTAATTGAACGACGTCGAAATTCCCGTACACCGGCACAATTTTCCAGTAGTTGCATAGATTCAGGCTACCTCTCACAATGAGCCTAAAAGCGTGAGAAACGTGTTTCAAAGGCATCTACATAGGCAATATAGGGTTGAGCCGAGTTATGAGCATTTTCTCTCGCCCATGTCGCAGTGTCGCACGTTTCGGACGGCGCGCGACACGCGGCGCCCGGCCCAGTGCGGTGGTACGGGGGACATGGGTGCGCTCGCTGATAGAATATCCTGCACTCCTGGTGGAATGGCTATCGACACAAGACACATGCATTTGCTGGAACCTCTATTATTATTTTGCCTTTTTCAAACACGGAACAGAGTTCAGTTTCCAAGACACAATTATTTTTAGTTAATGATAAGTGGCTACCACGTAGCAGTATTTTACAGTGCGAGTCACCTTTGACCCGGACCTCGCCTGAGGCGCCTAGATGCCGCCTCAACACCTGCCTTGCTGTGTCTTGCTGTGTTGACACCTGCCTCAGGCGAGGTCTGGGTCAAAGGTAACTGGCA
Organism: Semibalanus balanoides; assembly: GCA_014673585.1. Taxonomy (NCBI): domain Eukaryota; kingdom Metazoa; phylum Arthropoda; class Thecostraca; order Balanomorpha; family Balanidae; genus Semibalanus; species Semibalanus balanoides. The sequence continues at coordinate 6,374 of VOPJ01002500.1, forward strand.
TTGAAAAACACTGCTAGGCGGTAGCTACTTTTTAACTAAAAGAAATGGGTCTTGGAAACTAAACTCTGTTTCGTGTTTGGAAAAGCCAAAACAATAACAAAGGTTACCTACAGTAAACGCATGTGTCTTGTATCGATAGCTATTCCTCCAGGAGTGCTGGATATCCTATCAGCGAGCGCGCCCATGTCCCCCGTACCACCGCGCAGAACCGGGCGCCGCGTGTCGCGCGCCGTCCGAAACGCGCGGAATGGGCTAGGGAAACGCCCATAACTAGGTGCAGTCCTATCTTGCCTATCTATAATTTTGAAATACATTCCTCACGCTTGAAGGCTCATTTTGAGAGGTAGCCTGAGTGTATGCAACTGCTACTGTTTTTTTATCGGTATTCTGCAATCTTCCTTGCAACATTGCAGCATTGCAGCATTTCAACATTTTTCAACACAACTTGAAACTCTTGCTCTGGTTAATTTTGGACCGCTGAATCGAATGGCATCCATTTCTTGTCTATTCGACTTCATTTGCAATACTTAGGGTCACTTGCAACATTTGCAACAATTTGCAACATTTCCACAATTTCGCTCACGGACATTCTTGAGCTAGTGAACCGACCTATGAAGTCAGCAGCACGTTATATTACCAGGTTTCTGTGTCACGTCTTATTATTGGACCAACTGTAGAGAGTGGGTTGCTTTCCGTGGCTACAAGGCAGAGTCGAATTGGACCCGTACAGACAAATTTGTTTTTGGAGGCAGGTCAATAATCGGTGTCCGGTGAACACATGGGTCACTACACTATAAGGGCATGGGTGATTAGGTTAGTTCGGTATTCAAATTCTGATTTTTTAAGGATCTTCCTCCCCATTCGTTATTCCTTAGTCACAATTCAAAGTGACCACCATGGGTCCGTTCCTACCCTTTCTTGATCCCCAGTGAGTTTCGACTCCCCACACTCCCATCACATGAGTTCCGTGACGGACCTACTTGTAACAATGTAATGCACGTTGCTGCAGTCGAAGCTCAAGCCCTCTGCTCTCCGTCCACCACACTTCCTCCGATCTGCTTCCACCACCACAGCGAGAGCCTTCTGCTGGTCCGCGGGTTCTTATATCTCGGTCTTCTGTCTTCGGCGGTCCCCTGGGAAGTCTTCGTTTATCGGCCACGCCTTCGTTCGCTCTCCGTATTCTCCCTTGGCTTTGGACAAGGTCCTTCCAGAACACCGTTTCTTTTCTATGTTTCTCTATGTTTCTCTATGTTCTTCATTGGTTTTTTGTTTGTTTATAGCTCCGCCTATCTTCCTCTCTCTTCTGGTGGAATGCGATTACTGAAAAGGTTTGACGAAATTTGACCTACCCAGACACGGAGCGCCGTTTTTCATCTTAACGCCCCGGTGCGAATGTGCGACTTAAACCCATTGACGGGTCATCTTCTTCGGCTCCCTGTTGTTCGCTACGACATCTCGGGTCGGCAATTTTTCCTATTTATCTCGTTTTAGATTCTCGTCTTCTGGCTTCCTGGATCGTGTTCTGGCGAAACGCACCTAAAGGTCCTGCGTTAACAATCGTTAGTTTTCACTCCGGACTTTCAACTCGGACGTGGATTCTTTTGGCCCGGTCGGGTTTGGATGTTTTTTTTTTGCTCCCCTTACATAGATTAGCGGGTGATCCTGCCCGGCACAAGGCGCCGCTAATGGTCATTTCGGCGATTCATACGTTTTTTAGTGCCGGTGCGAGAATTCAAGTGCTTCCCCGAGCTTACACACGCGATATTGAAGCCCATTGGAAGAAACTGCAGAAATTGGACGAATATAATTTCTTGAAATTTAATATCTAATGGCAACATAAAATGAAACCTGTTACACAACCACTGTAAATTTGTGCCGGTCTGCGGGAAGTTCGACGTCGGTCCATTCATTCGTCTGCTTACACTCATTAATCAAATTATATAGAAAAGTGTGATGTCCAGTACAACTTGTAAAACAAATAACGTCACGACGCGTTAACAAATAGTTCAAAGATTCCAACACTATCACAACATTGTTCAATATCACCATATTCAGGTGACATACCGGCTGCCAAACTTAAGTGTCTTCCGACCAACCGGATACAAAACAGCAGACGCATTGGCACCCCTGACTCCTCGAAGCCACCACCACTCCCGCTGACAGGTGCATCACACATCGCCCCGACACCAGAGGACCCTCCCCGTCCCTGACCTGCTGCACCACCACTCCCGCTGACAGGTTCATCACACATCGCCCCGACACCAGAGGACCCTCCCCGTCGCAACACCAGCGGACCCTCCCCGTCACTGACCTGCTCATCACCACCCCGCTGACAGGTTCATCACACATCGTCCCGACACCAGCGGACCCTCCCCGTCACTGACCTGCTCATCACCACCCCGCTGACAGGTGAATCACACATCGTCCCAACACTGCAGCGGACCCTCCCCGTCACTGACCTGCTGCATGCGTTTGACCTCGCCGACGCGGCAGGGCAGAGCGCAGACGGAGAGAGGGGTGGTCTGCCTGTCCGCGTCGGCGCCGTGCCACTGGACGTCGGCAGGCTCCATGTATAAACCGCCCAGTCCCTCCCAGTTACCGATCACCTGTGGAGCACGGCAGACACAGGCGACCTGTTAGTTATCTGCAGGCGGCAACGGTGCACCATTTAAAGCGGCGCTTAGAACATACTTACTCCGAAACCAGTCGACTTGATTGTGCGCTACCCTATATGACAATTATTGCATGGAATGTGTGAAGAATTGTGTGTCTGTATGTATAACCATTGACAATGTGTGTTTTTTAATAAATAATATGACATGACGTCAATGAAAAGCCGCGAAAGCGGATTAACGTGAATACAAGAACTTGAACTTGAACTTGATGACCTTAGATGACTGCAGAGATCACTGAGCAACAGTTCTACCTGGGTCATCAATAATTAGCTGAAATATCATGATTCTGATTTAATTGGCTGGATCCAATGCAAATTATCTGAAGAGGAAGCATTTTAATATTGTCCCGTTCACTTATAATGGGAAGGTCAGTAAATTGACCTGACCTTAGGTCACCGATACACAAATCCGAAATAAATTATTTTAGATGCTGATAACCTCATGAAATCCTGCAACTTTCAACCCTTTCAGAAAAAGACTGTGACTTTGGCACGATCACAAACATTTTTTGGAGGTAAGGTCACTTGGACGTACTCTTGTGACATGACCTGAGATGACCTGAAGTCAAAACTTTTACAAAGTTTGGGTAATTGATGCCCAAACAGACGCGCAAAAAATTGGCGGCGTTGCGCGCCGCCGCCGTTTTCCCGCTACTCCTGGAAAACCTGAGGATGGAAATACCCCCCCTGCAGTGCGGCGTGTTAAATGCATTGGCTCAGCAATGAATGTTCGCGGAGGAAAGGTACCAGATCAGCATTCCAGTTTGGTCGTTGCTACAACATGTCAGCGTGTCATATCACATATCATTCAAAACCATCATGTTTAACCTATAGAAAAATATTTTCTCACATTATACTTCGCGGGCAAACATAGCAGGTGATATGGTTAGTTTGATGTCATGTAATGATTGTTAATCCCCGACTCACCCACACACAACTGTACGCATTACGTACCGTGTACTCAAGTACACACTGTACGCATTACGTACCGTGTACGCATTACGTACCGTGTACGCTCCCTGTCCGTGCCGGTTGCGCTGATAGTTGAAGATTGTGTACCGGGCCAGACCGTCTCCTCGCTGGTCGAACCTCACCTTACTTCCAGCCATGTCTGCCGGGGTGACACAGATCATTGTCAAACGAGCAATGATCCGGGCGACACAGATCATTGTTAAACGAGAAACCACTGCATGGTATAGTACCAGCCATGTCTGCCGGGGCGACACAGATCATTGTCAAACGAGCAACCAGTGGAGTATGTCAGATGAGTAACGCGCTCCATGTGGGATGAACGGACGCAGCCGATAATAAGCTTGCATAAAATCAACACACCATTGATTAATTAGCTTGCACATATGTTATTTGGTAGACCACTTACTTTGCACAGAAAGAAATTAAACGTAATGTTTGCTTTCATGGAAATTCATCAGCATTGGTCATGGTGGGGATTATTTGAAAAAGAGTTAGAATAACTCACACCGACAAAAAACACTGTTTTTATTCATGCACTTGAGCGTTATTTGAGAGTGCTATTACCGAGCGGGCACGAGGTTCGTCGTCAACCTTCTATACAAATTTATGTTTGACCCTTTCGGCCCTTCCCAGCCCGACACGGCCCGGCCGAACAGACGGTTCTCCGAAGCTAATCGCTTTGCAACCACTGCCCCGATAAGGATAGGAATTGCATCATTGGATAGCTTCATCAATTCAATTTTACTTTGAATATGTTCCCTGTCATGAAATGAATGTTTTAAATGAATATATACCCATGAGTTTTAATAAAATAAAACGTTACTCTGAGCATTATTAATAATATAAGTATAAAAAAATAACCTCATGCTCATAATATGTATAAATATTAAAAGAAAATCCAAAATATATTTTCAGCCATGAGCCTTCTTCAGTGGATAGCTGGATTCAGTGGATTCAGTGGATTCAGTGGATTCAGTAGATAGCAAGCTATCCACTGAAGAAGGCCCATGGCTGCAAATATATTTGGGATTTTCTTTTAATATTTATACATATTATGAGCATGAGGTTAATTTTGTTTATACTTATAATATATACCCACTTGAATCAGCAACAGTTACCACTCGATTACCACCGATTAAGTAATTTTACTGTTTAGTAGCGTGGACAATTTAATTCCCGTCTGTGCCAAATAATAATTGACCTTTTCTATCAGAGGTCCTAACTGGTATGATTTGTGCGGTGTATCTAAAAACAGCTAGCTTTACACTCACCATCATAATCGGAAATGGTTTTGCTAAGGTCAGCATGCGGCACCAAAGCTCGATTCCCCGCAGCTGAAAGCCGAAACCACTCCGGAATTCACGCTGCATTACCCTTTGCCGTGCACCATTACGCCACGTTTCTCGCTGATTTCTCTGGGGAACAGGGCAACCTGCTGGGGATACCCACTGCACATGACTGCACTTGGCCACTTCGGCTAACAACGCATTTCAGCGCCGGCCTG
>VOPJ01002501.1:0-41504 GCA_014673585.1 Semibalanus balanoides
CCGCAGCTCGGATGGTCACCGGCGGTCCCGTGGCTCCCGCAGCCGATAGCTGGACATACTTATGTCCAGCTGCCGGCTTACAGAAACCGGCAAATCAGCCTCAAACAGGACCCCTCTCGCCACGCGACACAATGGTAAACAACTAAGACGCCGGCCGCAATCCTTTACAAATGGCCGCCGCGAAAGGCCCGTGACGTCAGTGAGAAGACCCTATACTTCTAGGAATGAAGTTTTATTTATCCATTATCCACGCCATGGATGTAGTTCTATATTCACCGCTGCAAAATAGTTGAAAGTGTGTCCAACCATAAATACCATCCACTGTTGGTCGGTGCAATGTACCCGACCGCGGTATAAGTTGATAGTTATGCCCAAGGCCTTACAGTTATGCCAGCCGCCCATGTCCAGGGGCTGGGTCGAGCGGAGGTAGTTGGTAGTTATGCCAGCCGCCCATGTCCAGGGGCTGGGTCGGGCGGCGGTAGTTGGTAGTTATGTCAGCCGCCCATGTCCAGGGGCTGGATCGGGCGGCGGTAGTTGGTAGTTATGCCAGCCGCCCATGTCCAGGGGCTGCGTCGGGCGGCAGTAGTTGGTAGTTATGCCAGCCGCCCATGTCCAGGGGCTGGGTCGGGCGGCGGTAGTTATTGCCAGCCGCTATGTCCAGGGGGCTGGGATCCGGGCGGCGGTAGTTGGTAGTTTATTGCCAGTCGCCCATGTCCAGGGGTCTGGATACGGGCGGCGGTTTTAGTGGTGTTATGCCAGCCGCCCATGTCAGGGGGGTCGGGCGGCGGTAGTTGGTAGTTATTGCCAGCGCCCATGTCTGGGGCTGGGTCGGGCGGCCGGTATTGGTCAGTGTATTGCCAGCCGCCCATGTCCTGGGGCTGGGTCGGCGGCGGTAGTTGTAGTTATTGCCAGCCGCCCATGTCCAGGGGTGGGTCGGGCGGCTGGGTAGTTGGAGTTATGCCAGCCGCCCATGTCCAGGGCTGGGTCGGGCGGCGGTAGTTGGTAGTTATGCCAGCCGCCCATGTCCAGGGGGCGGGTCAGGCGGAGTTTCCGGCGGGGCGCGGTGCACCTTTCCGGAGGGAGTGGCACTCGGGTAACTGCGCACTCTGCACTGTGAACTGTGCACGGGGAATGAACATTGTACACGTACTGCCATGAACCGCCGCTGCAGCGGAAATACTCGGGTGTAGGGGTGGCAGTGGTAGCCGAAGAGTACAGGTATGGTTGCAACTTGCAGGCCTACTGGGGCTGAAGTGGCGGGCTCGCTTGCGATGCGACGCAAATCAAACCATGTTATTTCAAGATCTGTAATGTGCTGAAGAATGGCTGATGATTGCAGGTCAGACATATATTTCACATTCGAATGTTTCAGCAATAGCCCCGGCAGTTGGAATTAAGTAGTAAGCCAGCCGTGCCGACTACCAACAGGTGGATTCATTGGCGGGCGGCTCCGGCGGTGGATGGAGCGCTATGGATGGCGTGTCGGGCTGTCAGGTGACGTCAGAGGCCACGTGCCGCCAGCTGAGCACGGCCACACGGCACGCGGAGCTCCGCCCAGGCACACTCAGATCGATGTATTCAGGTTATGCATGGGAACTGAGTGCCTTCAGCGCGGCTGGCCAGGCCGGAGAGCGGGGGGGGGGGCGCCGCGCAGGTGTCTAAGGAGGGGGGGGGGCTCAGCGCGTGCCATCTGGAGGGCGCACTGTCTGACGGCGGGCATGTTAAGGCGCTGGGAGGAGTCATTAACGTGCCGCACATCGCCCAGGCCGCGGTATCCGCCTGGCGTCACCGGCTGACGGAACTGAATTACCCTGCAGCTGGTGTTCGTTCCGCTCGTCAGTCTCGGGTAATGGTCAGTCTCGGGGTAATATAGCGTGGTTTCGTGGAATGTCAGGTGTGGGCACCGCAGGTCAGGTGTCGGCATCATCCCAGCAGAAATAGCTGCAGCAGCTCTGTCGTACAATCAACTTCAGACGCTAATTCCAGCGGCACACGGGAAGTTACTGCATATTGTCAGCATAAGTCTCTCTACCGGCTGCATTTTATAGGGAATTTGGAAACACTTGAACACAATATATGCGACTGGTTAAGATCGGCCACAGAGGATACAACGACAAAAGCAGCGATATCCAACGGGATCGCTAAATTGTAGGGGAAAAGAAGAAGAAACTGGGCAAAAACTACGAAATATTTTAATTCATGTGATAAAAAGTAATCATTTGGCTACTCTAAGAAACCCTGCTCCGTTCATCATTCAATTGGTGTGTGGTTAAAGATGTCTGGGGTGAGCGACTGAGCGTGTGTGATTCAAAGTTCTACATTCGACGGCAATGATCATCCATACAGCTCCACATCCAAACGCAAGGCATTATACGAAACTTGTATGACAATTGTAAGAAAAATCGCCTGTAACGTAAATCGACTGGAATGTTTTCTCACCGGAGGTCCTTCTGAAAAATGGACCACACTGAAAGAGTTCAAACGGCTCGTCCGGTGGGTACCGCAAGGTATCGTACCATTTATCAGTCCGTTGACAAGTGAATGTTCCCAATGATGGTAGGACTGATGAGTTCTGCGCCGCGTCTTCATTTGCATGCTCTCGAATGCTAATCAGCTGACAAAGGCAAAAGAGCAGTCAAGGTCAGGCTTGTAAGTATATCTTCGCCATGCCCATGTGTTACGGATACAATGCCATCTGCTCATTTTGTTATCGCCTAATGGTTGTGTTTTTGAACTATTCGTCCGTAAACTCCACAGAGTGCTCCTTTGGCGGGCACCTTGCGGGGAATCTGGCCATGTTTGCTGTGCGGACTTGCGTAAATAAGAGCAGCCTGTTGGCACCTGGTCCGTCGCCTTTTGGTTGGTAGAAGTATGCTACAGCAGTTGACAGCTGATTTTGAACAGGGCACTGCCCGGGGAACGCTCCACACCAAAAGAATATGACCCAACGGGGTGTTGACCTCTGGCTCGGATTTTATATTAGCGGGGCGAGAAATAGCATGCACATTTATAAACAACTCATTGAAGGAAACAGTCAACTAGAGGTGCCAGTTTTCTACCCACCTACCCACCAGATGCGGGTAGTTACTACCCACGTGGGTAGTTCAGTGGCGGATCCAGAGGGGGGGCATGCCCCCTTGGGCCTCGAACTTGAGGGGCACTCTGGCCGCCCGAGGGGGCACTCTGGCCGCCTGAGGGGGCACTCTGGCCGCCTGAGGAGGCACTCTTGTCGCCTGAGGGGGCACTCTTGTGCCTGAGGGGTACTCTTGGTTCGCCTGAGGGGGCACTCTAGCCGCCTGAGGGCACTCTTGTCGCCTGGGGGCACTCTTAGCCGCCTCAGGGGCCTTGGCCGGCTGGGGGGCACTCTGCTGACCTTGAGGGGTCCTTAACATTTTGAAAAAAAAAGTGCTGAAATAGGGGCACTCTCAAATATAGTGACCAAATCCGTCGAAGTTTTCAGATTTGCGGTATAGGTAGGGGCACCACTGCAATTTGATGGCCCCTCCTTGAAGATTTTCTGGATCCGCCACTGGGGTAGTTGCGGGTAGCAGAAGCAATCATTTGGAAGACGTGGGTATTGGCGGTAGCAAAATCTCCATAAATGGAAAACAAATAAAAATATGATGATTATTTATGTGATAATTTGATGCCTGATCAATATTAGCGCACACCTGTTATAAAGAGCCTATATTGTCGTTATATCTTGCGCAAATAGGGCAGATTTGGGATTGCTTCCGTAGTGATTTTTCTACTTCACAGTTTAATTATCGGAATGCGAATCGAGCAGCTTGGCTCTCCAGAGAAGCATTACGCTCAATAACATCATATCGCGAGACAAGCCCTGTAACCTACTAACGATTCATAAAACGCAGATATTCCGAAAAGTGAATGGAGCAGACGCATATAAGCAGGAATACATATCATTCAGCCCACAAGTTCATGTAGATCTGAGTAGTAACGCACGAAAGTATGTGGCAAGGCCAGTTATATATGAGAACAAGCTCACCCTCGTCCATGCGTTTCCTCTCGACCACCAAAGAACGAGAAATATACTTGCATACCCTCACCGTTAAGAGGATTCAGTTCTCGTCTATTATATCCGTTATGAACGCATTAAGAGGAAACGTTGATAGTATGCCGGGCTTCGTCATCTCAATGCTGTCGATACCCGCTCACGTGTTTCCCGCTACTACTAAGAGAGTCGTCCGCCCGCGATATCGTGTATTATGATCCATCAAGGCTCTATGCAAACAAGGCCAATACAATACAGGTCACTGGCGCTCCAAGTGATTTCGCCGGGCACCGCCTACGCAGCGTCAATACTCATGCCGTTTCAAGGGCGGGCGGGCGCACATCACAGAATAAGATTACCGGGCAAGCCGCTGAATGTCCTGTCGAAGAACGGGCCCGAGATCGCCGAAAATAGCACCGCTCCGATGGCCCGCGAGTGGACAGGAGAGCCTGAGCTAGCTAAACATGAGTTCGTGTACGCAGAACGTCATGGAACGTTTAGGCCATCGCTGAAAGCTCCTGCACCATACGCACTACAGATAAGCGAGCTCCTTCTAACGATATCCCAAGAGCGTTCCATGAGCAAAGTATATTACGACTTGGTGCAGGCTCAGCGCCACGACTTCCATGAGTGTCTAGTACATGGAGGAATAAGGCTCATAGTTATAAGCTGACCGGGTATGGTGGGGACACCCCCTCAAAACGCATGACGGTTACAATGTAAAACCACTGAAGACCATACCGAGATAAGGGATCGCGTCTGTGAATTACTAATCGGACCATGATTCTTACAGATGATACCGCACGTGGGCGATTGGTCTGGGTCCGGGGACGCCCGGCCGCGACATGGACTATTTAAGGCACACTCCGCGACCTTCCGCCCGACGGGATCGTTTCTTCACCCTTCGCACGTGACGAAAATACGTGCGAAACTAGAAGCGAGGCCCCCTGTAAATACTCTCCTGGAAAAACACTAGACAAACATTAACGCAAAGCAACGCCGTGAGCGACCAAGCCAGATAAAGCACCAATGAAGAATAGTCATCCGATCGACTACCCAAAATGACGGATCTCGGAGCTAGTACTTGATCCGGTAAACGCGCCTCGCAGATCCTCGCACCCGCATGAGAGATGCATAGATTAACACACCTTCGTGACAAATGACCTATCAAGCGAAATCCACCTCAGAGAATCACTTAAAACTGCAGTCCTGTGTAAATCCAATATTGATCGTACAGAGATCCGCCTGGATCCGATGATCGCACAGGCACCAGCTATTTCCTGCAGATCTGTGGGATCCCATGTGGGATGATTACCAGACCGAATAATACCGTCACACATCAAGAACATGGAGTAGTGATCTAATCGCGAACTCAGATATGCTATATGTGTAAGTAATATGTCACAGCCTAGCTGTCTCAATCTATGAGAAATTAATGCTCACTGGCATGGGGCACGCCTTTTAGGTTATATTTGTTCAATATAATACTATAATTTATGGCAGAATATGCAAGTCGGATCCTTCGTATCCGAGATCCCGTTGGGATCATAGATCCATTTTCATTGTTTAATAAGGGATTCCTGTGGGATCCAAGATCCGTTTTGCAAAATTTTAATCGAAAGATCCCACTGGGATCCAATATCCACTATTTGTAATTTTGTCGTGGGGGATCCCAGGTGGGATTCAAAGATCCAACATTGCGTTTTGTCGAGAGATCCTCTGGGATCATAGATCCTACTTTCAGATCCATGCACATGTCTGGCGGTAAGAACCAGCATGTTGCCTGTCATGTGAGAGGAATCTAACAGTTTGCAATTTTTAGGTTTTAAATCAACGGGTGACCTGCCAAGCCAAGTGAATGACCTAAGATCGACCACGTCCAAAAATAGTGATTTTACTATTTTCGTCGTCATTATTAAAGAGAAAAACTACTTTACTCTTTCTCCGTTCAAAGTAAAATGTGATATGTTAAAGAACAACCAGATTTGATAAGCACCATGAAGTCCGCTTTTTTTTTATTCGCGCCCAGTGGCCCAATATCGTCGTTCAAAGTTCACTTTTCTTCCAGCCAATGAGCTTGACGAGTCCGCCACCATTACGTACGAAAATCAATTAATTGCAGCCTTGTGCAACTATGGAAATTATTTAAAATTTGTGTTTAAGCATTCTACCCAAATTTGTAATGTCAGAAAACATTTCATGTCTTATTATGCCTGATTTAATTCAATACTAGGCATGCAATAAATATTTTTGCCGATGAAGGAAATATTTTTGCACATAAAGTTTTTGTTTACTTATACGCAGGGTTTTTAATATTCCAGCATTAATGATTTTTTTTCCAATCGAATTTTTTTTTTGGTATCGGATTGTTTACTGTATCTTAAAGTACTCTCACTGCACATTGTTGTTTACAAATACGGAAATGTCTGAACTTGCGCTAAAGCGTGCGCTCAATCGCTGCCATATCTTATCTAGAGGTGTGTGGAAAATCGTAACCGTTTTTTATATTAATTTTATGAAAAATGAAACAATTAATATTTGGTATTTGGTGCTGCTTTGGCGACAGTCGGCGATATTTATACATCCCCGCCAAAAAAGGGGGGGGGGGGGGCAAGCCCTCAAGGGCGCCAAAATCACTCATGGAGGCGCCGTCAGCGAAAAAATCGCTGACGGTGGGGGGGGGTAGGCTCCGATAAATTTCCCAGGGCGCCTTATGATTTACCAATTTTGTACTTGTCCCTCCCAAATATCCTTCAAAGGCGCCAAGGGCGGATCCAGCCGGCCGTTTGGGAGGGCAAACCGTTTTTAGAGGACCTAACATACCCCAAATTTAGTCCTTGGTTATCGAAAAAGGCTTGCAGTTTGTATTGTTCCGACATTGCCTTACAGTACCAGAGCAAGGCTATTTTCAATTGTCAACTGTACCCAAAGGGTGTGGAGCCGATAATTTTGAGTGGGGGGATGGGGCTGAAATGACGCAAAAATGTAACCCATTTTTATGCGTGTATGTAGCCTAGCAGAATTGTGTAATGTGGGTCTAGATATTAAAAATAGGTATTATGTTATTATAGCGCCTGCGAAGCGGCGCGCGAAAATTTTTACGGTTTGCCTGAATAAACCCAGAAAACATAGTCGGTTTGCCTCATGAAGTAGAAAAAGCTAAACATGCTATTCATTTAATTTTCCACCGTTACATGAAGCGAAAAGACGATGGCGATGGCTTCGTTTTTGGAACGATGGCGGAACCGAATTGTGAACCATGAAGTGGCCGTAATAAGTTTTAATTTTTAGGTTCGTGAAAACGACAAATTAATATTGGAACCAGACCCAGATAACCCTATGCCTGGTTGCACATTTCGGTATAGATAAAATATTGAATTAAAGGTAGTTTTTTAATAAATATATTCCTCGGGTACTAAATTACGATGACCGGTGGTAGTAAGTGCTTAAATAACTTAGGCCATATGTAATTAATACTAACTGTATACATATGCGCCGAACTGCAACAAACAATTGGTAAAGTGCAAATGGTTTGAAAACAAGCAAGCAAGCAGAAAACGGCTTTTTCCGCACATAAATGGTCCTAAACGGATCTGGAGGAGCCTGGACGAATGGCTTTGGGGGGGTAGAATGGTCCATGCGCCTGGTCCTTCACTAATTGGCATTTTTGGTCCAACCTGGACACAGAGCAAATAGGTACCAGCCAAGGGGAGACTGCCAAGACACTTAATAGTTATTTTCCCATTTTCACGATTTTTTTATCATTAAACAATTGCGTATTTTTTGTGGTCGCGAAGCGGCGATAAAATCCTTCGAGTTTTCACTGTGGGCGTCTGTATTTTGACTGTTGCAAAACAATTTTTACAGCTTGTACGTCCAACCGGTTTGGAGGGGGGGGGGGGCAAAACATATCTCAAAACCTTTGGGGGATGCCATGGGACCCCCCTGGATCCACCCTTGAAAGGCGCCCTCCGAAGTCCAAAGTAACCTCTGAAGGCGCCCTTCCAAATGTCTCCGAAGGCGCCCTAACGATACATCTCCGGAGGGCCGCCCTCTCAAATAGCTCGAGAGACACCCTCTGGAGACCGGAGCGCCCGCCTCAACACTCAGGCGAACGAACGCCTTTGGGAGGTATGTAGGGAGGGCGCCCTCAGGCCTCGGAGTTATGTATCTGAGGGTGAATTTGGACTAAGAGCAGTCACAAACAAAGAAAAAGTTAACCTGGTAATGTAATAAGAAGTCGTAGCAAGACAGGAACATGAAGAGACTGCTCCAACGAGTGATTATATCAGCTATTTTATGAATAGTTGCTGATGCAAACACTCAGCCTTGTAACGCGACATGCTAAGCCAACATGAAGGGGAGAATGGCCTGCCAGGGAAGCATGCTCTAAAAGAATGGCCGTGGAAACTGGGAAACTACAACTGGATGATATAAGAACATGCAGCATTGATGGAAGTTCATTCACGAGACTCTCGAACGAATACGGGAAGCGATAACAGAAACATATTGGAACTCAGCAATGTATCTTGCATTCTTTTGTGATGTTTAACAATGACAGGTACCTCAACAGACACCGGTTTGCCAACGTTATGTACGGCTCACACTGGCAGAAATAGAACCCATTTTCACTAAAAATCACGAACCCCGTGTCAAATCTGAGCAGCTCAAAAGAGCCTTTCATGAAAAACAGAAACCGTTGTTAACCATATCTGGGTTATCCAAGTGCTTTTAGTACTGGTGACGAAGTGAGTCAACAGCATGTGTCATTCACCGACAATATTTCACTTTACCAATGTTTGCAAGCTCCATGGCTGAAAAATACTGCAATCACATGTGACATAACAAGGCCGTCATCTGACATCACTTTTCGTTTGTGTCTGAGCGTGCCGCCACGGCTGTGAGTGCGCTGTACATACAGTGCACATACATGCATACATACACTCTACACGTAAGCACTGTCAGTGTATGTAGTGTACACGTACAGTCTGTCTAATATGTATCTTCCTTTTTTAGTTTCTAAAACTCATCTAATTTCTCTTCTGTGTACATGAAAGGGACTGATTACAAGGAAATGTGATACCTACCAGCGTAGGTTATCCACTTGTTCCCTTAAATCAGACCTTCACATGTACACAGAAGTGAAATTAGATGAGTTTTAGAAACTGAAAAAGGGAAGATACATAATAGACCGACTGTACAGTCTGTCTAATATGTATCTTCCTTTTTTAGTTTCCAAATGTAATCTTATTTCACTTCTGTGTACACGAGGGATTGATTTAAGGGAGCATGTGGTGCCTTCCTAGGTAGATACCACATGTTCCTTTAACCTTATTCCGCGCTGGCGGCCAGAATAACGTTAACGTGCTGGGGGGAGAGACAGATTTTGCCCCCCCAGAGATCTCGGACGAGAACCGCTTGGTTGATGTTGAAGGGACCAACATCATTTGATTCGCCATGACAAATCTTCCTTTCTGAACCCAAAATGTATTTTTTTGTTTAGAAATGGAAGGTCAGGGTACAAAAAATACGGAAATTTTGGGTGTTTTTTGAAAGGTCATTGTGGTAATGTGAATTAACTAATTTTCATGTCCAAAAGTTTTTGAACTTGAAATGTACTTGTCTTCAACATATCAAAGGGACTAGTAACAAAGTCAAAAACATAGGCGTATTCAGGGTATGTGAAATGGGGTGAATTTCTGGTAATGAATATGAGCTGTTCGTGATTGTTTTTGGACGATATGAACGGCACTTGTGGTAATATTTGATGTAATTGGTTGAATGTAGCATATTGCATATAGGCGGATCCAGGTTAACAACATGGGGGCACAATTTGCGTAACGCTTGTATGATCTTACTTATGTGAAGTTTGATCTAATTTGACGGTAGGTGTCACCTCTTATGTTATGTACCTGAGTGCGCCTCTGCCTCAAAATATGTAAAATTAAAGTTTTTGAATGTGTATTGGCATTTCAGTGACAACCAGACATGTGCTCTGGTCCCAAAAATGGATCCCGGGATCCGATCCCATGGATCTGGATCTGGGATCCTATGGGATCATAAATCCACCCTCTCAGTTTTGTCGAGAGATCCTATGGGATCATAGATCCACACACTAAGTTTTGTGCGTGATCAGTCGGATCACAGATCCATTGCTTGTATTTAAGCGAGAGATCCCACTGGATCACTGATTCCAGAATATACAGAAAACCCGCGAGATCCAGGCAGATTCCAGCTTGCATTAATCAATGGCAGCTGCCAGCTAACCAAGCAAAACATTCACAATAATATCAAAGGAAAGTTGAGGCCTCGCATTTTAGTTGTACAGTGCATTATCCTTGGTTTGGTTACGTTTAAGAATATTGGCTGATAAGACATGTCTATTTCCAGTGCCCACATCCAGGTTCTGTTGGGTCCAAGGTCAAGGTTGAGCAAGGTCCAAGGAGGCATTGTCTGTCTGGCTAGGAAGTTATCCAAAATTGACCTTTATAATCCATATTGCTTTTTAACATGTGTTTTCATGCAAGACACAACTTCCTTCGTTAGTCTAATTGAAATCCATGTCTTTGACAGCAATTAATATGAAAGCAACAAGCATCTTTAAAATAAATATGAGGAAAAATCATAGCACAGAAGTTCAGACATTCATGATCAAAACTGTCAACACAAGACTCCAAATTCTAATGCAATTTTGTGAGTTTTAATCTTAAATTGAAACCAAATACAGAATTCATGGTAGCAGGCACTAGGCAGCATCCACAATTTAAATCAACCAAAATGTAACACCTCGCTCAAATAAACTATTCGTAAAAATGAAACCATAAAAAAAAAACCGACTTCTATAGTCAGTTGCAAAAGACAACTGACAGTGACAATAGTCATACTTTTCACATCTGAACCAAGGCCTTTTCTAGTCCTTCTGACGTCATGTCATTTGG
Organism: Semibalanus balanoides; assembly: GCA_014673585.1. Taxonomy (NCBI): domain Eukaryota; kingdom Metazoa; phylum Arthropoda; class Thecostraca; order Balanomorpha; family Balanidae; genus Semibalanus; species Semibalanus balanoides. The sequence goes on from VOPJ01002501.1 coordinate 10,951, forward strand.
TCAATGGGAGTGCAGAAGCAAATATTGTGAATAACTCTGCTGTACGACATATCGTCGAATTATTATTAATAACAATTAACAACCATAGCAGACCATCCTACAAAAGTGAACAAGAATTAATAATGTAAGGTTAAGGCACCAAGCTAATGAGACGCAGGTGTAATTAATCGTCGAACGCCATCAACTACCGATTCATTGGACTTTGTACCAATGACGTTTGCAATACTCTACTGAGGGCGCCGTCAGCAGAAAATGTTGCTGAGCGGGGGGGGGGGGTATGGCAGTGGGTATGGTAGCACACTTTGGATTTGGAAGCTCCAAAAAGAGGCCATTCTGGCTTCCGAAAGACAAAAGCGTCCATATGTAAACACCGCGCGCAGCGGAAGAGCGGAAGTCCCACGTGATAGCCGTGAATGCGAATGCGAATGAAGGCTTTCGGGTTCTAAGAGTTATAAAGACCTTGGGTCTAGATCGAAATATTAACACTTTGACGTACCTGGGGAGCAGTTGGGAACAGTGGTAAGTTGCTCTCTTTCTCTGCCGTGGTTTAAATCCCACGGCGGGCCTCTGAAAAAGTATCGGCCCCATATAAATATCCCTCGGAACACAGGGTGAGTTCCAGTTGTGCCCTGGTCCAGGGAGGTGTTAGTTTCCTGCCAGAAGACCAGACCCTTAGGTACCTACCTACGCTATCAGCTGCCCTTTTCTTAAATTGTGTTGAGATGACCTTGGGGCCAGACTGCAGAGTGTGGCAACAGAGTTTGACGAGGCGCACCAGCCCATGACAACAATCCTGCACCAAACCCGGAACCAAGCAGGCCCAAAAAGCCACACCAGTCCGCACCAAGACCAGCAAAGATCCAACCAACCCATCAAAACCAGAAAAACCCGCCCTTATCGGGTATGAAACTGAGAGAACATTTTGTCAGCGGCTTTGTTGCCTAATGTGAAAAGCATGAAAAGCTTTAAGTTAATCTTGCCCCATGTTGACTGTTGCCCACAGCAAAACATTGGCATCTGTAACCATTACAGGTCAAGCATCTCACCCTACCAAATCAACACCAGCTTCTCTAATCTACAGCAGCCAGGATTGGCCGTATTGACAAGATCTCATCAGTCATCATATATGCCTACCTTTGAACTTGAAAGTATGGCATATATGAATGAAGATCTCGTCAGTGTGACTTGTGAGGCTGGCGCTGCTAAGTTCATCAGCACAAATTGTTGTTTTGGTATTTATTTCTTGTAAGCATCTCAGTCTGTTGGAGTATGTAAGACCAATGTGAATTATTTTCAGCTATAGTGAAAATAATCACATGGTCCTTACATACTCCAATCAAATACTATAGTATTTGATGTACTTAAATCTGATTTATGAACATTTAAGACTGTGGCTGTGTGATGATAACACCATGCCAATTGCTTGCATTAATGCCCGTGAGATCAATTGGGATCATAGAACTGAACCCTGTATTTATGTTCGAGAGATCCACTGGGATCACAGATCCCACTTTAATACTCACACTTTGCAGTGGGACCAACTGGGATCAGAGATCCTATCATGGCATTTGGCTTTTAGAATCCACTCGGATCAATAAGATCCAAACTTAATATTTTTTTGACGTCAGATCACAGAGATCATAGATCCCTATTTTTTTTGGTTTTTTTTTTCCCCCCGCGAAGATCCACTAAGATCATAGATCCTTCTCTGGGATCCAAGCACATGTCTGGTGACAACGCTTCTGACGCATTTATTGCACCGCAAACTACGAAGGAAGTATGCGCCACACAGGCGCATTGGTAACGCCCTCCCAAAAACATAGGCCTGGCACCGCCTCTGCTAGTTCGATTTTTTTTTCTCTAAAAATTTCGTCAAAACACGCGTCATTCAATTTTAGCAAATTGGCCCAAGTACAATGGATTGAATTGATTTGTTAATCTATTGGGTTAGTCCATTTCATAAGCTGATGCCCACCCAACGTGCTAGCCTGCAGAGTTGTCTCATGTCTGCGTGCCTGTCTGCGTGCCTGTCTGCGTGCCTGTCTGCGTGCCTGTCTCCGTTCCTGTCTGCGTGCCCGTATCCGTGGCTATCTGCGTGCCTGTCTGTGTGGCTGTCTGTGTGCCTGGCTCCGTGCCTGTCTGCACCAGATCGCTGAGTGTGCGGTATGTCTCACCATCACTGCCCGCGGCGAAAATGCCATAGTCTGCCGGCATCTGATAGCCGTGGGTGCAGACGATCGCTGGCGCAGTGTTTGCATATGAATCGTGTGGGGAGCTATCGTTCTGAATCGATTATGATCAGCTGGTATGCCTTCGATCGGTAATGTGAGCCAAGCGTGGTGTTTGGTATTCAAGGCAGACAGCTCTGTTGTTTCTAATTAATCATTATCATGCAACTCACTTCCAGGGGAGAATAGTACGATCAAATCTGTTTGTTTTAGCATTTGACACACGCATTTGACAGGTCAGAAATGATTGATTTGGTATCGATATGTGTACCATGATAGATTAAACCGAAAATCATCAGGAGCAAACCTCTCTTTTTCAACGGTGAATAATAATTATCATGCACAAATTTGTAAAGTTAAAACTGTATTGGAATATGCAGGTGTTGGGCGTCAGTCACGTGACCTTGGACCCAGGATTTCGCTTGCATTGAAACTGTGTTAATTATCAATTAAATATTTACCACCATAAAAAAGCCAAATTAGATATGTTTATGAATTAATGCGTCTCTTTGGAAAAAGTAGCCAGATAAAGTAATACAAAACCATTTAATAAAAAATGCTCAGATTAACCACTGTTTTCTCATTGCGGCGAAAACGCGATGGACCCAAACCAACTGGAAGTGCCTTCGCCACAAGCGCTCCGTGCGCCGAATCGGTCATGTTGATCGAGCTCAGACGCCCTCAACCTTAATTACGAGCGGCGCGAGGCGCGGAGCCAGTCCTCATTGACTATCGGATTTTTCTCACATATACAGCGGCCGACCGGCCGGGCCCGGCCGGGCCCGGCCAGACCGCGACGCTGGTCAGAAAAGCTTATATCTTTTGAACCCCGCATCCGATTGACAAGCGGTCTTCGCCATCTGATAAGCGCCCATGCAATGCATTATTATTATTGACATGTTTTTTTCCCATGAGATTCGGTCAGCACGCGCGTGACACGTGCCGCGTGCAGGGGTGGTCAGAAAGTATTATCCTGCTGTAGCTGAGAAACGGCTGGACCTATAAAGCTAAATTTTTGTGTGAGGCTGGAGACCACACCACTGGCAATGTTGCACAGGTACAACTCTGGGTCACACTGCAGCGTGCGCACGTGCACCCCTGTTTCCGTACACAAAAATACCTGCAAAACCTCGTTGCAATAACGGACCTAAAATCTCGGCATCCAAAAGTCGCAAAAGACACGGGTCACAACAGATTGCGTAGAGAAACGATGCCGGCGTATGCACTATGTGTCGATCAGAGGCGCGTGTAACGTGCAAAAGTTACTGGCTATACAAGCTCAAATTCATAGTTGTAAGACGTCTTCACAGATTTAAATCAGTGGCTCAGCACCTATGGGACGTGAAGCGATGAAAACAAGCACCAATCTGTTAGACCAATGTACGCAGTCTCTAAGAATGCATTCCAAAATTTTAGGTTTGCATACCGTAATTTCACTGTTAAATCTGTCTTAGTATTTTTATGCGACGATTTTATAATATTTCCTTAATTACACCCGCCGTAGCTTAAAAACCAAAGGTGCTAAGACGATACAAATGATGCGCTGTAAAGCGCAATCAAATCCATCTAATCCACCCAAAATGAATTTTGCGGCCTACAAACATGAAGCCTTATAATTTGGAATTTAAAATACGCTTCAAAACCTAATTTAGTTTTAAAGTAATCGATTTAGTTCGGATCTATTTGCGACGGCAAAACAACACAGCGAAAATAATTCAAATGCATGCTTTTGGCCACAAGACGACCTCGTTGGACGGGTGATAAATTGACGCGGTTTATTCGGACTCGCTCGGTCAACGCCGTATTAAGGGCGTCTTACTGGTTTATATTGCCTTGGGAATATGTAGCAACTAGCAGGTATATAAACATTATCATCGCTGCGCGGAGTCTACTACAAAGAGTTAGCTTTGGGTTGAATTACAACCCAATTGTGATACAAAATGTTGCATAATATATAAGAGTTCTGTCAGTATGTTGATTGCGTTCCCTGAAATAATTTCGTCATTTTATGAATGTTAATCCATTTCATATGATGATGCCTCGTGCCTACCCAGCGTGCTAGCCTGCCAGTTGTCTGCGTGTCTGTCTGCGTGCCAGTGTCCGTGCTAGTATCCGTGCATAATAAAGCAGTCTTCAAATACCAATACTTGGAACATCTTTTGTTAATAACAACTTAACCTTCTGGATACTTAATAATTGTCAATCACTGGCAGGAGTGTAGTTCCCTATTCAGTTGCGGTGGCTTCAGCCCCCTCCCCAACTTGGCTTCAGCCCCCCAGGCCCTAACTTTGACGAGGAAGTTGGACGAATCCGGGGAAAAATTTGTATTATTGTAGATTTTGATGGTACTTAAAGCGATTCTTTCCAGCAACCCCCCCCCCCCTAACGTCTTGGGAGAAGCTACGCTCCTGGTCACTGGCCTTTCAAATACGAAGCTTTCGATACCAATACTTCAAGCATTTTTTGCAAACTATTCAATAATTTTGGTATATCGCTATTCTTAGTCACTGAAATGTCCATAACTGAAAGTCGACGCTGTTCAGCTTTGTGATGACATACCTCAACCAGGAATAAGAGAATAACAGGGATCGGCGACTGAACGGCTTTTAGCGACCAGAACATTGTGCAAATTTTTGCCAGTTAGCAGAAATTAGTTCGTTGAATTAAATCTTGCAGCGTACTTTCTCTTATTCCAATATACACTTCGAACAAATTAATTTCACGCAAAACATATAGAATTGCTGACTCTCTGAAAGTTGATATCAGGCTGGAACGATGTCACGAGCAAATTTCTGCTAATTGATAAAGATTTTCATAATAAACCGGTCGCCTTCTCTACATACAAAGTACTGTGAGTCGCCGATCCCTGTTATTCTCTTATTCCTGCCTCAACTTATCTTGGTATTTAACCCTCACCCTACGGGGGGAGGCCTGACAGACCCCCTGAGTGTTTTCTTGAATAACTTTTTATACATGAGGCGCATCTTGCGGAAATCTTCAGTAGCTAAGTTAACGACAAATATTCGTATGCGGTCAAAACTTCATTGACATTGGTTGAGCAGTTTGGGATATGATAACGTTTAGGTGACGTCATGTTGTTGGTAAAACGGAAATTTTGTGAAAAATCGTAGAAATGAGAGTTTTGCGGCAAATTGCAAACAAAAAACGGCACAGATAGGAAATTATATTTTCCTTTACATGGTTTCCTCGGATTCACAAAATATTGTGTTTTTGACCCCCAAAAGTAAAAAGAGAAAGATAAGCACAACAAAATCAACATATTTAAAGACATTACAAAAATAAAAGAAAAAGGGTGGGAGGGCTGAGTATGGACAGTACCCAAACCAAATTTCAAAACAATATCTCTATTTTCGACTTGAGTGATGGCTCCCTAAGGTGTAAGAAACTTATGACGTCACTTTGTAATATCACCTTTTTTGGACCTTTTTGACCAGATTCAGAGCAAATAAATACATTTTGTGTATTTCTGAGACCAAAACTGGTGTAGGAACATGCATTTGTATTTACATTTATTAATTTCACATTTTAAGGTTTTCCGACAGCGAAAAATTGTGATTTTGGACGTGTTTGAGTCGAGGTCATTCACTTGAAGTGGAAGGTCTGAAACCCGTTGACCTGAAACCTAAGAACTGCATAACCGTTAGCTTCCTTACATGACGGGTAACATGCTGGTTCTTACCGCGTTGGTCTATGCTGCTTGGTTTGGAAGTTAACAGAGGGGAGGGGGGCTGTCAGGCTGTCACCCGTAGGTATGGCCAAGCTGGAAACAGTTATTGTAGGGCGAGGGTTAAACCATATCTACTTTATATTTTTAAGCGAAATGAAATAATGTAAAAACGCTTCACACAGTCAATGCGCTGCAATCCAGGCGACACACGTGCAGCGTACGGTCACCGGATCCTGAGGGCGTGGCAGCACACAGTCAATGTCAGTGCGGTGCACCAGAGGTGACCCCGGCCGCCGCCTGACCCCGGCCGCCGCCTGACCCCAGCCCAGCCGCCTGACTGCCACTCATGGTGACGTCACCAGAGCCTGTCGGTTCTGGGAGAGGGCCGCGGCGCCACTGAAGTCGGAACACGACCGGGACTGTAAACACGGCCGGTGGGCGGGACGGGGCGGCGGCGTAGACAGGCTGGCGGCACGACCACCACCCCGCCCCCGCCCCGCGCCGCCCGCCCCGCCCCGCCAGCCCCGGCCGCAGAGGAGCACTAACATGAGCACCGGCAGGACCCTGTCCACCTGAACACCGCACCGTATTGACAGTCGCAGGCAGGAGAACGGCCTAGTTAAATATAGACGGTATGAAGAGCGCGTTTTTGAAGTAGTGATTGTTTCAATTTATAGGGCTCACATCGGTCTCAAATACAAGTTTTGTCTCCATAGATTATATTTTGCTTGCATCTATTGGCTGTTCCCGAGCCATGCATAATTTAAAAGCCCATCTTCGGTTTGGCATTCGCAACATTTCAAGTTAAAAACAAGAAGTTCACCCGCCTCTGATCACTCTCACTCAACGTTGCGCCCAGTCATCGGAATAGCTGCACTGAAAGGTCAAAGCACACTGTTCCTCAAATATCTAGACAGCCAGCCGATGCACAGGTTTCCAGTGATCAGTCAGCTCCGCTCTGGGGCGGACGGCATGTTAGTCGTCCTGTTCGACTTTGCACGGCTCGTCACCTCTGCAAGAGACGCCAGGAGTCCGTCGCATAGCGGCGCTTCCGGGCTGGAGGGGGACGGGGAGAGGGCGGGGGGCAGATAGCGCCACTGCGGCCCGGCCGGACAACATGTGCAGTGTTTATTCGATAGAGGCTTTGATCCGCCGCCGCCGCTCTAAATCGCCGCCGCCGCCCCTCTGAACCGCCGCCTTCCGCCGCCACCACCGCCACCCTCTGAACCACCGCCGCCGCCACTGCCAACGTTCTACCAAGCCGTCAGTCTACCAGTATCCGCTCTGTACGATTGTGCAAGTGACCCCCATCATGACATACCAATTCAAAATGTGAAATTTGAATGGATTCAAAAGTGCATTTGATCAAACTTTGAAAGTTCAAAGTCTGTGTAAAAGCTACTTGCAATGTTTCGTGTATAAAATGTATTATACTAAAAGCTTATTTTATCAATAAAACTGCAAAAGTTGATAGCTTGTGTATGTATATACGTGGACGTGCTACATAGAAATGTTTCTTGTAGAAAACTGAGTATACTGGACACAAGTCTCTAATATTTGTCTTGCATTGCAGAACAAGTTTTTTGTCCCGTAAGTATTTGGTGCATACAATAATATGAAGTGTTTCTAAACATATATTTTTGGTCACTCAATTTTCCATGTATTCGATACATAATGATTAATAATAATATTTGTCGCGTAATTACAAAGAAAAAGTTTATAAAACGTTTCACAGTAGGTACTTGTTTTTCAGCTAAACCCTACTCCTTGACGGATAAAAAGTATACGAATCTATCGAGGGGGCGGCTTATTCGGTCCCCCCTCAAATCTCGGCTCACATAATAGAATCATTGAAGCCGCCTTCACACCGGACGCGTCACGCGGACTACGCGTCCACATGCGGACTCCGCGTCCCCACGCGTAAACGCTGCAATGCCTATTTGATTTACAAGGGCACTGCGATGACCTGAGGTCCTCAGTTTCAGTACGGCTGATGAAATCGTGTGCACTGAATTGATTGGTGCTCACGGCGAGAAAATCGGTCTGATATTCTATGTTGCTGCATACACTTTTCACCGCAGTTTGGGAAGCAACATGGAATCTCAGCAACGGCAGGACCGATTTTCTCATCGTAAGCACCAATCAATTCAGCGCACACGATTGCATCCGCCGTACTGAAACTGGTGACCTCAGGTCATCGCAGTGACCTTGTAAATCAAATTGGCATTGCAGCATTTACGCTTGGGGACGCGGAGTCCGCATGTGGACGCGTAGTCCGCGTCCGGTGTGAAGGTGGCCTGAGAGAATCTGAATCATTAAATTTGGTGGGTGGGTAGGGTCTATTGGGAAATTTATTTTGTTAAAATTTAATGACCTTGGGTCAATATCTTTAAGTTGAAATAATGTCATCAAAGGTCAAATTTGCCAAAATATGAAGTTTTTAAGGAAACATTGCCATTATCTCGGAATTTACGCCAGCTAGGAGGAATCCGAAAAAAACGCACTTGAAAACCATTTTAATTTTCTTTCTCAAAGTGTTTTGAAAATTGATCTCAGATCAGTATTGTTGGCTACAGAGGTCATCAAATATAAATAAACTGTTTTCAGATAACATACAACATAGTGGGAGAGCGCTGGACTTCTGACCTATCCCGGTACTGGCAGCCGGGTTCGAGTCGCTTCGGCGCTCGCTATTTGCTCCTGACTGGGATGGCCTGCGGTCGGTGGCAGCGGTCGCACTCAAAGGCCAGGTGACGTCAGTGGAGGCGGGGGCCGGACCGTGTTCCAAGTATGTCGGTGCACCGTAAAACTTCGTCTCTAAATTTGCCGGCCAACAGGAATTGGCGCGAAGTCGGGTGGTGAGGTCAGATAGCGCACAAGTTCGCTTAGCGCGGGTCCTGACCTCGGAAAGCCATCCATACAAAACATTCGGACTAAATTTAAAAAAAAATACAAGTTTTTCGTAAATATACTTTTACCAAAAACTTATAAAGGTAATAATTTTGATATACCATCGTGTTTCTTTTATCGAGGTGATTCCGAACATACCGATTTGGATACATTTTTATCAATTCAAAAAATTGCCCAGAATCAAGGTCAAGGTCAAGGTGACCTTAGAAGGTCAAGTTGCATATTAAAGATGGATATCGACGAAACGAACGTTTTTGCACCGGTTGCGAGTCTCTACGGTCATCCTGTCACAAGTTCTCGACAACAAAGTGTTAGAGACCATATGACCTTAAATGACCTTTCAAAATTTAACTGACGACAAATTGCAGCCGGGTCATCGGAAAGGGCCTAAGATGACAAGATATTGAAATAATTGGACTTATATAATGTGTTTTATATTTTTTACCACATTCTTATAATGGAAAGTCACGCATTTGACCTGACTTCAGAGGCCGTTCCTATAAAAAATCGAGCCAGCGCGCTGGCTCGATTTTTTTTTTAAAGAACGTGCTCAGAACTTGGCGCAGGAGATGTCAAGCGTCGAAATAGCGTCTCAGATTTGCAGCACCAAATCCAGATACTATGTAGGTATCCTTCATTATGCCCAAACATAGCACGTTTCCAGTCCTGAGGCCATTCTTAAAAAGAAGTCGATTGGTCGATTAAAAAGGTGGCTCGATTTTTTTTGTTATAAGAACGGCCTCAGGTCATCAAATATTAAGATATCGACCTGAAATTTTCAACACATATTCATGAGCCTGTCTTTTATTCCGGTTTCTGAAACATTATAACAAATGAAACAAAAATAAGTTAACAAAAAATGGATTAAAAAATATAAATTTCGAGACAGCCATCTGAAAGACCACTCAGTTCTCTACCAAAATAGTGTTTCGCTAATACGTTGTTAAAAACAACAACTCTCCACGAGCGATTAACCATCCAAAGGTTTCGGTGAAAACAGCCGAACATGCCCCTAAAAACGGCCCTGGACCACATCTTAAAGGGAGTGTGCCTACTCTTTTGAAATGTCAAATATATTTTTATTACGGTAAGAAGCTATTGCTTTTTGATTATTGGTTACAATAAAATTACACTGTCTGAGCCCCTTTAGTTGAATTTTTTAACTTATATCCTGTTTTTTGCATTCTGTTTGTTTCAAAACTCATAACGATCGTCACTATACAACAGAGTAGCGAGATTTCCTATAATGGCGCACTGGCCAGAGTACAATATATGCTAGCGTTTGTAATTTAGAGCAGTTCCCGGTATGCTTTAGTGCGAAAGCTTCATTGGCGACTAATTGATAATTAATCTACTGCCAGTAATGTGATTGGCGACTTCTGGACATATCTCAGGCAACTAAAGTGATTTTTGGGGAATGAAGGTACATGGCTATTTCAGAAAAATATGTTCTACAGACTAGTGTCAACAACTCTACATGACCAATGTGAGTAGGCACACTCCCGCAAAGCTTTTGAACAAAAAAAACATACCATTCGATGTGCAGTAAAATGTTAGGAAAATTCACAAAGTTGAGTGATCCTAGGTTGATTATTTAATGAACTGTGCGCGAAAAAATCGAGGCGGGGAGGGGGTTCATTTTGGCCCCCACTACGCTAATAGGGTTAAGGCTGCGGAGTCTATCAGTATGCAGGTGACTCCGACTCCAACTCCGACTCCGATATCGACTCCGAACTTTAACCTGCGCCCTGGTGGGCCTCTAGGACAAAATTGCCCGGTTGGGGGGGGGGAATCAAAACGATTCCCCAAAATAGCTCAAAAGCGGGTTAGGAAGACGCAAAAAAGGTGTTGAAGGCTTGCAACAAGACCAATCGAAGCCACCTTGGTCATTGTTTTGGCTCAGGTCAATATTGTGGTCACATAGAGGTTTTCAAATGTCAAGTTTTCATTCTAAGACTGATCTAGAAACCCAGTATCTCGGAAACTATGGTAGCTAGGAGCAAGCAAAAATCGAAACTTTTGATAAACACAATCACCATCAGTGCCCTGACATTTCAGCTTAAATCAATAGCTTAGGCTCAATAAGTCACCAAAGGCCACGCTGGCGTTTCCTTCCAGAACGTTTTTCGTGGATAACTTAGCTAATGCAGATAGCTAATAGTAATTTTAACGCCATCGTGCTGGTCTCATCAACGCGCTTTGAACCCACATGCATGACGATTGGATTAGATTAAGTTTTAAAATTTGACATCTGATCAAGGTTATTTGGTGACCCAGGTAGCTCATAGTGTATGCGGGGAGACGAGTCTCGACGTGACAAACACAGCGGTGGCAGTCGCTCTCCTTTCATATATCTGTTTCATCATTAGTTATCGGCAAAAAGTAATGGTGACCTGAGACCTCAGATGACCTCAGCTGACATTGCAAGGGTAACTGAGCAGCAATTGCACCTGGGTCATCATGACTAAGCTAAAATAACACGGTATTGAACGAATAGGCCTGATCTATAATTCATGCATTTTCTTTGCAAACGAAGCATTTGTAATGTGTATATTTCCCATTGACCTGTGGTATTGTGGTAAGGATGGGGAGGTAAATAAATTGACCTGACCTTAGGTGACTGATATAACTATTGAGATATTACATTTATAGGCACTTATTTCCTGATTACATCCGCTGAGTTTTAAATCATTCGGTCAAAACCTGTAGTTTTGGTAAGATCACGAGCATTTTTGGAGTTAAGATTACTTGACGTGAGCTGTTGACTTGACCTGAGATGACCAGAGATTCAAAGTTCCACACAATGATATGAGTTGGTACTTTAAAGGGAATATAGCACCTTTAACATTAGTTTTTAACTGAGATAGCCAGATTGTCGGGTGTGCTGAGAAACCCAAATCCGAATTTTTCCTCCAAAGCGACCTAGTTTGCTAGTTTTCCACGCAAAAACCGTTGGTCATATTGTGGCTATTTCAACGTCACAAATCCCGTGACGTTTCCATACGTCATTCAGTGCTTAACTCCACTGTGATTTGCCACGCACTTCGCTTTTTGAACCGTCCGCCAGTAATTTCAGTTACCTTGCGTCCGCCCCGCCGCCACCGACGGTCGGTCAGCGCTCGCACCTAGTGGTTTCACGTATGCGTGCCCACGTCCCTACTGGCCGCGAGCGAGCGGCCGTCGACCCAGCCAGTCGCCGTTTTCACGCCTACCGGTGCACCATCGTGCGGTGCCGGCAAGCAGCTGTCACTGGGCGGGCGCAAAGTTTGGCGTTCGATTGCCTCCTTGTGACGACAACTCGTTTGGTGACCGCAAGATTGGGTGTGACGTCACATGTAAACATATTACTATTTTTCAAATTAACAACAAATTCTGACTTTTTTTCGCAAATGAATGCCAGGACGTAATCAGGGCATTCTTCTCCATCATTCTACATACTTTTCCCAAGGTGCTATATTCCCTTTAACAGCACCGCTACACTTAGCGCCGCTGCGTGCTGCCGTTGTCCCGATTTTCTCGAACAACCTCAGTGTGGAGGTAAAAATGAACCCCACCAAGACGAAGGTTAACTATCTTCGTCCTGGCTTTTGTCAGCAGTTACTAGAAGTAGTCAGCGATAACAATTTCCCCGCTTACAGATTGGCTGATATTTTATTAAATAGAAGAGACATTGAAATAAAAATGCATACATTTTCTCACCCAGGCACGTAGCCAAGGGGGGCGGTGGGGGCAGGCGCCTCCCCCCTAGAGACCCGGCGCGCCGAAAAGGGCAAACGAGACCGCGCAAAGTGCGGTATCATGGGCTCTTTAAGAGTCGGAAGACCACGTGGTCTTTCGGGAGTTTAGAGCACTGCAGAGGCTCTTTAAAAGCACCAGGGCTCTCTTTGAAAGACCAGAGGGCCCTTGTACGTTATACAGTTCATGTCATAGGGGCCCCTGGACAAGCCGAAAGGACCCCTGAGCGGGTCAGAGGGCTCTCTGAACACGTCGAATGGGCCCCTAGCCAGCACAGAGGGGCCCCTGGGAAGGTCGGAGAGGCCCCCGAGCATGTCGACAGGGCAACAAAGCAGTCAGTGCAGTCCCTTGCCAGGTCTTAACACTGTCCGTTCAAAGTAAAATTTGATATGTTAAAGAACAACCGGATTGGATAAGCACCATGAAGTCGTTTTTTGAAATTCGCGCCCAGTGGCCCAATATCATCGTTCCAAGTTCAGTTTTCTTCCAGCCAATGATCTTGACGAGTCCGCCACCACAACGTAAAAAACAACCAATTAATTACAGCGTTGTGCAACTAAGGAAAATGTTAATATTTTTTGCTCAAGCACTCTGTCGAAATTTGTAATGTCAGAAAAAATGTATTATTATACCTGAATTAAACTCATTAATAGGCAAAAACGAAAGGATTGTTCTAAAGTGATTGAGGATTGTTCCAAAGGAGTTTTCGCTCTAACCATTGAGGAAGTTTTATCCAACATATTTTTTTTGTATCGGATTGTTTACATTGTTTTAAGGTGCTCCCTGTTGTTTTAAGGTCTCCCTAGTGTACAGCGTTGTTTACAAATACGGAAATGTCTGAACTGCGCTGAAATTGGCGCTCAATCGCTGCCATATTATCTAGAGGTGTGTGGAAATCGCAAACATTTTTTTTATATTATTATGAAAAACGAAATAAATTATAGTTTTTTGCATTTGCGCTGCTTTGGTGAGCATGAGAGGACGATCAAATATAAAAATGTAGTCCCTAAGACTTGTTTTGGAATGTTTTTGCGATATCATCCGGAAGAGGCAGTGTCCCTTTAAGGGCCCCTGAGCAGGCTGGAGGGCCCTGGACAGACCAGAGGGCCCCTGGGAAGTTCAAAGGGCTCAGGTGTGCAGGTCAGAGGGGCCCCTGACCAGACCGAACGGGCCCCTGGGTGGGTAGGTGTCGATACGTGACTGCTGACTGCTGACTCTACCTGAGCTGTAAACCTGCTGTGATTTGTCTTATTGTGATATTGCAATGAAAAATCCTATTGGCAGGTGGTTTGTTGATTGACTGCTGGATAACACCATAACCTGGAGCTCTCTGGCAAAGCTATCAAGTCACTGCCATCACTTCGCCAAACCTACACATAAATCCATCGCCTCGCTGTAAAACTTCTTTATCGCATGACACATTTGTGTGAAATACGACCCCGCTCAGTCAAACGGCACTATCAAGTAAACACACACAGCGGAGATAACTTTGATAGTTTAAGGTGCGTGAAGAAAAAAAAATGTGCAGATCGACACTGTGTTCGATATGATGGTCGATACAATGTTTCTTATACGTATTCAGAACACTTATATTATATGGCATATAGCAGAAAACTTAGATAACTGAATTTAGCTTTCTACTGGTCTGATGCTGTATGTCAGGTGGCTGACCGCTGCTGGCCTGCGGCATAGGCGTACCCAATGGTGGGGGGGGGGGAGCAAGGGGCAATTCCCCCTGAAGGTCCACGCGTGCCCCTTTTGCCAATATGCCCCCTTCGAAAAAAGGGCCCGAAGGGCCCTATTTCTTATCTAAGGACCACGCGAAGCGTGGTCTTTAGATAGTTTAGAGCACTTCAGAGGTTCTTCAGAGGTTCTTGAGGCCAGAGTGCCCCCTCAGGTCGCCAGAGTGCCCCCTCAGGCGGCCAGGGTGTCCCCTCAGACGGCCAAAATGCCCCCTTAGACGGCCAAAGTGCCCCCTCAGGCGGTCAGAGTGCCCCCTCAGGCGGCAAGAGGGCCTCTCAGGCGGTTAGAGTGCCCCATCTGGCGGTCAGAGTGTCCCCTCTGGCGGTCAGAGTGTCCCCCTCAGGTGGTCCAGAGTGCCCCCTAAGGCGGTCCAGAGGTGCCCCCTCAGGCCTTGTGTTTTGTTGTTTTACTACTACTTTACTTGCACTTTGTTTGAGAACGGAGTGAAATTCGTTTCGAGTCACTTCGATCACCTATGGGGCCCCACGGAACATTGTGCCCCTTCGAGGCTCAAGGGGGAGGCATGCCCCCTGTTCCCCTCTGGATGCGCCATTGGGCACTAGGGCTCTCTCTGAAAGATCAGAGATCCTTTGAACGTTCAAAAGAGCCCTGTGCAAGTCAAAGGGCCCCGGACAAGCCAAACGGCCCCCGAGCGGTTCGGAGGGCCCCATTAACACGTCAAATGGGCACCTAGCCAGCACAGAGAGGCCCCTGGGCAGGTCGGAGAGGTCCCTGAGTACGTCGGCAGGGCGACAAAGCAACCAGTGCAGTCCCTTGCCAGGTCTTAAGGGCCCCTGAGCAGGCTGGAGGGCCCTGGACAAACCAGAGGACCCTTGGGAAGTTCAAAGGCCACTGTGCAGGTCAGAGGGGCCATGACCAGACCGAAAGGGCCCCTGGGTACTGGGTAGGTCAGAGGGGTCCTGAACAGATAATATGCTGAATGGGCCCCTAGCTAGCACGGAGAGACCCTTGGACAGGTCGAAGGGCCCTCTGAGCACGCATATACAGGGCATAATACTAAACAAATGCGCCGCTCCGCGGAGCAGTTTGTTTACCAGATTCAGGTCTGGAGCCTGACCAATACTCGAAGTTATAAAAGCTGATCCGGAATGGGTGTCGCTGGTTCCAAGGTTGATACGGCAGTTATCTAACTCCAGCTCCCAAAAGTTGGTATGGCACATGCCATAGTTCACCTTCAACATGGGTTTTGAACTGAGATAGCAGTTTTGTAGCCCGTGTTGAAAAACCCAAACTGCAAGTTTTCTGGGCTGGAAGGGCTCTCCAGCCGAATATATTTTTGACTTTTTGTCGAAGGAAGTGGGCCCATAATAAAGAAAAATTCAAAGAATGATGGGCCTCACACACTGGGCAGAGGCTAACAGTATACAAGTTATCTACGCGACTTCTTGAAATAGTCTGATTGGCCTGAGCCACGTTTGACGTTGCGGAGAGTACGCATATAGTTTTGATAAAATTAATAATGTACGTCCTTCTGTCCTGAATCGGCGCTATGTATGGCTATTTTTGACATTAGGAAAATAAGTTGTATTTCAAAATATAGTCGAATCGTGTTTGGAAAAAGCAATCCAAGGTGAGTTATTTCCTTTAACGGAGTTCCATTGCTGATTCGGCGAAAATGACTATTGCTAGCAAAACAAACTAACGAACAAAACATCACAGTTCCTTCACCATGGTTACAGTTATTTGTAGTACAAAAATGCTCACGGTCACGAGCGACCTTCCAATTTGCAAGGTAGACCGGGGATCCTGGAAGGTTGATTAGCCCCCCCCCTCGAGGGTCGACCAAGGTAAATAGAGGGTCGACCGGGGCCCTTGGAAGACCGATCTGGGGTTTCATGGATGCAAAACAACCAAGGCTTTTGGAGCATCAACTGGACCTGGCCTATTTGGCTAGTGCCTCAGTGCACGAAATAGGGTCTGTGCCCAAGGCGCTCTTACAAAAAACTCGCCGTATTTGTCCAGCCTGGTCAAATACGGCGAGTTTTTTTGTGGATGTACCTTGGGTCCCCCGGAAAAATAATGTTTTTGCGACAAAGAAATACATTTTTTAAATATGCTCATCTAAAAATATAAAGGATCAAATCCAGCGATTTTGTTTAGATCGGGAGGCAACCTTGTGCCTCCCGATCGAAAATTGCCCCCCCCCTGAAGCGAATCCTGGGTACGCCACTGGCCTGCGGGCTGCGACACTGCGGTAAACAGTGCGGTTGACGTCTGCAGCGTCTCTGAGCCTCCCAGCAGTCGCCGATGCCCAGATAACAGACAGCATGACGCCAGCCTCCCCCAGCGCAGGGCGGCGGGGAGGGGAGGGGTGCCTGCAGTACTGCTGACTGCCGGTGTGTTTATTTACAATGGCGCCCATTGAGAGGTCAGTGTTACTCGACTCCACCGCTGCAATGTGTGCACGGTAATCCAGCCGTCCTGCGTTGTAATCCAGCTGTGCTGAGTTGTAATCCAGCCGTCCTGTGTTGTTCACAGGGGGGGGGGGGGAATTCGATGTCCAGCACGTAGGCAAAAAAAGTGGGATCTGAATTTTGATGAAATTTAAAAACTTTGTCGTACATATATGCCAATTTATTTTTATCAGCTATACTCTACAGAGTAAAACAACATGCGAAGATAATTGAGAAAACAATTTTAACAAGTGCATCGTTCCAGTCCAGATAAAACTAACCTGGGTGTGCTCCTCAGAGACGCTTTAAAACGGTCGCGCTTTCATCGCCCATTCATAGTTCATCTTTATCATCCATCTATAATACAGCACCAGTGACCAATCACCCCACAATATTGCATACCTACAGCCAAAAACATACATTTGCAGTCGATTCCATGCAGACTGCAGCACCTCCCGGCGTCCCACACATTACATTTCCCCTCCATCTGCACCCTCCGCCAACCCCTGAGCCGCTTCTTACGGTGTGCTGACAAAACTTCTAAGGAATTACTTCTAACGTCAGAACTTCCCAGTCAAAACTTACACGCGTCAAAACTGCCTATGGAACAGCTTCTAATGGAAAAACTTTTTTGCGTCAAAACTTTAAAAGCAAAAACTTATGAACGACAAAACTTCCAAACGTCAAAACTTTCAAAACCAAAACTTCTTCGCGACAAAACTGCCAATGAAATCACTTCCAATTAAAAAACATATGAGCGACAAAACTTATTATGGCAAAACTTCCAAACGAAAAAACTTCCAACCATAAAAGCTTCCAAAGCAAAAACTTTTTTGCGACAAATCTTCCAATGAAATAACTTACAATCCAAAAACTTCTAATCATCAAAACTTCTCATGGCAAAACTTACAAGCGTCAAAACTTCCAACTGTCAAAACTTTCAAAGCAAAACTTCTTCGCTACAAAA
The DNA here is from genome assembly GCA_014673585.1 of Semibalanus balanoides. Lineage (NCBI taxonomy): Eukaryota > Metazoa > Arthropoda > Thecostraca > Balanomorpha > Balanidae > Semibalanus > Semibalanus balanoides. The sequence continues at coordinate 28,636 of VOPJ01002501.1, forward strand.
CTTCCAAGGAAATAACTTCCAACCGTCAAAACTTCCAAACCAAAAACTTCTTCACGACAAAACTTCCAATGAGATAACTTCCAATCCTAAAGCTTCTAAACGAAAAAACTTATAATGGCAAAACTTCAAAGCGTCAAAACTTCCAATCGTCAAAAGTTCCAAAGCAAAAACTTAATATTTCCATGTCGGGCCGACGTCGGCAGATGTCGGCATCTCGGCAGTGGCATGCTGACGTCGGTCCGATGTCGGCCCGACGTCGGCTCGACGTCGGCTACGCGTCGGATATGTCCGCTTATGCCGAGGTCCAGCCGAGGTCCAGCCGAGGTCCAGCCGAGGTCCAGCCGACGTCGGGCCGAAGTCGGGCCGACGTTGGCAGATGTCAGCATCTCGGCAGCGGCATGCCGTTATTGCCGTCGTCGCGTCGGCCCGACGTCGGCTGGACCTCGGCTGAACGTCGGCATAGGCGGACATATACGACGTTCAGCTGACGTCGGGCCGACATCGGACCGACGTAAAGCCGACGTCGGCCTGACGTCGGAATGTTTACTGGGTTAGATTAGGTTCGTTACTGGTTAGGCTAAATGTATGTTATGTTAGAAATTATGATTTGTAGGTTTATATTTTAGAAGTTTCGACGCTTGAAAGTTTTTCATTGGGAGTTTCGACTTGTATGTTTTTTTTAGAAGTTTTGACATCTGTAAGTTTTTTCATTAGAAGTTTTGATGCTTGGAAGTATTTTCATTAACAATATTGACGCCTGGAAGTTTTTCATCGGAAGTTTTGAAGTCTGGAAGTTTTTTCTTTAGAAGTTTTGACTCTTGAAAGTATTTGCTTGAGAAGTTCTGGCTGGCATGCGAAGTTTTGACGCTAGGAAGTTTTTTAATTATAAGTTTCTGTTGGAAGTATTATCGCTCGGAAGTTTTGCTTTAGAAGTTTTGTTGCGAAGAAGTTTTCCCTTTAAAAGTTTTCCCTTTAGAAGTTTTGTCTTCTGGAAGTTTAGTCATTGCAAGTTTTGACGCTCAGAAGTTTTGACGTTTATAAGTTGTTGCATTAGAGGCTTTGACGCTTGTAAGTTTTTGCGTTGGAAGTTAGTTCATTAGAAGTTTTGTCGCCTGTTTTTTATTAGAAGTTTTGACTGTTAGAAGTTTTGACACATAGAAGCTTTTCCCATGAAAGTTTTGGTTTGGAACTGTTGACATTAGAAGTTTTGCACTAGAAGTTTTGACGTGGAACCGTTTCAAGTTCCTTCTCAACCGCGCCAGCTCTGTCTCAACCGCGCCAGTTCCGTCTCAACCGCGCCAGTTCCGTCTCAACCGCGCCAGTTCCGTCTCAACCGCGCCAGTTCCGTCACAACCGCACCAGGTCTGTCTCAGCCGCGTCGGTTCCGTCACAACCGCACCAGATCTGTCTCAGGCGCGCCAGATCTGACTCAGGCGCGCCAGGTTTGACTCAGCCGCGCCGGTTTCGCCCCAGGCGTGCCAGGTCTGTCTCAGCCGCGCCGGTTCCGTCTCAGCCGCGCCAGGTCCATCACAGCCGTGACGTCTCCGTCTGTAGCACCATTAGCACTGCTATCGGAGCCGGTCGAGCGGTCTCAGGCCCGCTGTCAGTGATGGTAGATCAGTGGTCAGTGATGGCGAGTCTGCACTACACCGCTGCACCCGGTGCCGCACGCATCACTGCGCTGCAGAGCGGTCACCCGAGACGAGAGACGAGAGACGAGAGACGAGAGACGAGAGACGAGAGACGAGAGACGAGAGACGAGAGACGAGAGAGACGAGAGAGAACTAGAGAGACTAAGAGACGAGAGCGAGAGACGGAGACGGAGAGACGAGAGACGAGAGGAGCGAGAGACGAGAGCGAGAGAGACGAGAGAGACGAGAGAGACGAGAGAGACGAGAGAGACGAGAGAGACGAGAGAGACGAGAGAGACGAGAGAGACGAGAGTCATGAGACAGGAGACAGGAGACGGGAGACGGGAGACGGGAGACGGGAGACGGGAGACGGGAGACGGGAGACGGGAGACGGGAGACGGGAGACGGGAGACGGGAGACGCTGACGGCCAGCCTTCCTCCGCAGCAGTGAACCGCCTCAGAGTTTCTGAGCGGCCGTCTTCTATTCCGAGGACAGGAGGCGCGGGCGGGAGCCGGCGCGGGTCGGACGCGTGCCACCCAGGGAGCCAGCCTGATGACACGGATCCTGGCACGTCTGATGGCACGTCTGATGGCACGTCTGATGACACTTCGGGTGGCACGTCTGGGTGTCAGCTGCCCGACGCGCCCTTCTCAGCCCGATTCCAAGAGGGAGACATCCGACCCTTCTCCCGCCGCTCCTACCTGGAAGAGACCAACCGCATTCACCGCTGTTTATTCCCACCTCTGTTTCAGATTCGTCTCCATTGTTATTCAGACTGGGCTATCACCTGGTGGGTTGGCGGCACGTTTCACACGAGTCCATGGGTGGGAAGGATATGCAGCTCACAGGAGCGAGCTCCCACCACCCGGGCCGTCGCGCCTGGCTGCCTCACCGGCCGGCGCAGACCCACTGCGGCGCGTGCCTCAATCTTCGCACTTTTGTTTCGAATTCGTCTCCATTGTCTGTGAGAATGGATAAACGGCGGGTCTCGGCGGCGCAGGATCGATGCGTCGGGAGGAGGGGGGGGGAGGAGGAGCCGGAGGTCACAGCCTGTGTGAGCAGCGCTGAAGAGACGCGGGAGAGACGCGGGAGAGACGCAGTGGGCGGTACAGGCAATATCGGAGGGGCGAGGTCGGGTCAGCGGGAGGCCGACCTGGCCTGTTGTCAGCCTGTTGTTCTCAGGTACAGCAGCTGCCCAGCCGTCCGGGACGTCGGAGAGGACCCCGTCCTGCCGACGCGACAGGCGGCATATTGCCCGTGTTTTGTCCGGGAGGTGTCAGCGAAACGTGCGCGTTATTTCTTTGGTTTCTGCTCATTGGCTTGTAATTGCTGTTAAATGGCGTGCGGAAAAGTTTCTTGAAGACTCAGTGACAGTAAACTATGTTTATTTATGCAAACGTAAACGTGGTGCGTTTAACAGCTCTAATAGTTGACACCACACCTTTGAACTTCGTTCTCGGTGTGTCTCAAAGTAATTAGATAGATGCCTGCTCATACATACGAGGATATACAACAATATCGTCGATGTCGACTTCTGTTGCGCGGTGCGGTGGTGCCCGGTCAGCGTCCGGGGTATTTGTTCAGACGACTTTGCCGGCAAAACACCTCTTTCTAGGCAGAATACGATGTTTTGGGTCAGTCATGGCTTTCATATTCAAAGCCGGATATAAGACGAACAAGATATTCTAGAAAAATAGCAGGGCCTCTCCAGTCAATTTGGTCTCTTCAAAGCGCGCATAATTTTTATGAGACAGGCACATAACACATCATTTTAATGTGATATAAAGTAATCCATGTTTTTATAATCCATAATCCAAGGACGGAACACATCTTTTTCACAAGTGATATATTGATTCATTTGGCTTATTTATGCATTGGTAGTGTGTGAAATCTTATTCTTAACCACTATTGAAAACCAGTATAGGCCTCCTCTTCGATCGCTCGCACAGTTTATAACTAATCCAATTGATTCGGTACCAGTTCTGCGATCTTCTGTATACAAACCCTCCCCGCAGTTGCCAGTTTTCCGGAATCTGATCGCTGTAACGGTATCTGGTCAGCTCGGCCGCCAGCCTGCCTGTCTCGGTGGCCGCGGCTGCAGAGGGGTGAGGTCATACCGTCAGCAGGGAGGGGGCGTGTGGGGGGTCCACTCTCAGAAGCCCCCCCCCCACTGCCGGCGGCCATCTCATTTCAATACCGCCCGCGACGGCTACAGCCCAGCATGCCATTAGACGCACGTGGTCTCCGACCACTGCCGGGGGCAGGGGGAGGGGGGGGGGGTGAGAGCTGGCGCAGCCCTGTAGCCGCCGCGCACCTGGCGTCCCCCCACGTCAGCCGATCACCCCTCCCCACACACCCGCCCCCAGGGGTCACGGTCACTGCCGGAGAGAGAGAGAGAGTGAGAGAGTGAGAGAGAGCGGGGGAGCGGTGTGGGTGGCCGGTGCGCTGCGGAGGGACGGGTTTTCTGGCTGGCGCCGGCACGTCTGAGGCTCGATCCACGTCACTTCCGCTGGTCGAGAAGAGAGCCCGCCCACCCGCTGCAGTGGTTATGCTGCCTGCATAATGGAGGCCATGCGGTACTGGTGTCATCAACAGGCGCAGGCAAAGGAGGATCGGGCTCGGATTGTAAATTCAGCGTCACTCTGGAGGTAGCTGTCTGACTCTGGGTGCACGAAATGGTTCCATTACAGAGCAGACCAAATAGCGGACGAAGCAATATCATCCATCACAGACAAACTTACAATGCACGATGCGTGCGGTCCATTCCTTGCATGGGTGTGCGCCGGTGCCGTGTGCGCATGTGCGGGTATAATTGCACACTGTGCAGTGTGCACTAGCCACTACACTGTACAGTATGTACCAGCGGTGCACCAACCAACTGCACATACTGCAGAGACCTCAACTTGGCAGTGCAAGTTAATGCACCAGACCACCCAGACATAGTGTCTCAGATTGAGTCAGCATGAAGGCAGTATATGGTCGAGATGTTGTGGGCTCAGACGGGTGAGGTCAACTTCAGTATCCCGGCTCCTGTGACGGCACGTGCCACGAACCTGATGGTACATGCCACGTGTCATGGCACGTGTTACGCGTCCCGATTGTGGCACATGGCCCTCGCCTACACGTGGACTGGCCCTGTGCATGGGCGAGGAGCCACGTGCCGGCGTTGTCCATGTCTGTGCGCCACGTGAGGTGCACACGGCGACCAGAAGACACGTGCTTGACACGTGACCGGCACGTGTCCGGCACGAGTCTGGCACGTGTATCGTGGAGCGCAGTATTGTCGCGCAGCCGACTTTTTTTCCCACCGAACACGTGTGGAATAAGTGCAGGGAATAAGGCTGTGTTCTGTCCGTCATATTCCCGGCGGGAATCTCTGGAATCCCCGGCCGGCATTTTACTCTACTGCAGTTCGGCAATGTTCTCATGCATTGGTATGGACCTGTTTGACATTTTCTACGGAGAATCGGGTAGAAAAGCTTCTTTTCTACCGATTTCCGGAATTCGCGGGCATTGACCGGGTAGAAACAAGCGAGTCCTCCCTCTTGAGTTACCATTGATGGCATATCGCGGTGTGTGTAGTATTTCCAGATCATGGGGACTCCACCTTTATTTATGTTTTTCAATTACAAGTTGTGTGGTCATAGACTCATAGGGCGCAACAAGACGCTTCGTTTCTCCAGTGCCCCTGCCGATGCTGATTTGATTGTCGGACAGGACAACAGTACCTCTGGTGCTCGCCGTTTAACTCCATTTATAGTCACCTGTTGTCTACCTCCGTCCTGGGGATGGCTTGGGTAAGTAACATCTGAGGTGTGTGTGTGTGTGTGTGTGTGTGTGTGTGTGTGTGTGTGTGTGTGTGTGTGTGTGTGTGTTGTGTGTGTGTGTAGGCTGTGTGTGTGTGTGTGTGTGTGTGTTGTGTGTGTGTTGTGTGTGCTGTGTTGTGTGTGTTTGTGTGTATATATATATATATATATGTTTGTATGTATTTCGGGGGGGGGGGGCAGTGGGCTTCAGTTTCCTTCATTCCTATTGTTGAGCTGTGGTTGACAATTTGGCAAGGACCTTTTTCCGAAAGTTAAGGGGGGGGAGCATTTTAAAGCCGATTCTTTCCATGCAACGTCCATAAGCCTAACGTCAAAATATGAGAATGTTGCGGGATAAGTTTCTTCTGTCCCCCCGCCACCGACGGCCAAGCAATTTGTCATATAAAAAGATCATGCATGTCCCAGATCTATTGGAACGAATTCAGTAAAAAAAGCAAGTCTATTATCTGTTGGGGGACGTTCCCCTCTGATTTTTTAACTTGGGGGACGCGTCCCACGTCTCCCCGCTTCTGACGCCCATGTCTGATCATCATATGTAAATCTTACACCACTGACATTGCTTGTGGGGTTTTAAAAATTAATTATATCCATTCTTATATTTTAGAACCACAAAAAAGTGAAAGATGGTTAACAAGATCTGCAAGATCCCATGACAAACTAATTTTCTATTATCCAGGATCCACAGGATACCACGACATTTTTTCCAGGATCCAGGATCCACATGATCCAACGACAATTTATTTCCAGGATCCAAGATCCACAGAATCCCACGCGCAATTATTCTTGCAGGATCCAGGAATCTCAACAAGACCACGGATCCTGAATCCTTAGGATCCTGGATCTTTGATCTTTTTTGATATGGCCCTTGTCTGCAGTCAGGTAAAATCATGGACGCATAATTTTTCCAGAACACATCATATTTGTGTCTAAAAAACGACCTTTACATTCTTCTGCGCTAGTTTATTCCCTTGGGAATTACTATAATTCACCGATATGGCATAAACGCCATGGTGCCCTGTAGCTACCCATCATATAGCCTCACTGTTAAACATATTCCACCGCTCGAGTAGGCTCATCAGGTACATAGCTTGCTCTGGAACGTCCGAACCCTCCGCCCCCTTAACTCGTCACGGCACACCTGTAGTCTTGCTAAACCTGTGAAACATTTAACTTTATGATAATAGTCAACGTCCAGAGGCCATTTTACGGCGCGTTCAGGCCTCATGCACCTTTGGTGAGATTTGTGAGGTGCTCATCATCAGTTTAGTGTCGAATCGTTGGAGCTCGGTGGGGGCTAGTCCGCCGCAGGCAGCCTGGTGGCGGGCACATCACACTTTATGGCTGTATTGCGCTATATCGCCGCTCATAAGTGTCATGGAATCGAAATGGATATGCACCGGGATCTGATTCACTATAGAAGGAGTGTTCATGTCAGTTGCTAGTGATACTTAGCAAGAGTATAAAATGACAGGAGGCACGAACCTAGCGATAGTGCGATTTTGACTAGCTTTGATTGCATTGGGGAAAATTTGTGTGTGCGTTCATCTGCATGAGTGGGGGGCGGGGGGGAGTTGGAACACTATAAGGATAGATACAATAAAGCTGTTTAACAAGATATTTGTAGAAATTGTAAAACAATGTGCTTTTTGACTCAACTGATTGCTTGATTCGCACTATTGTCCTGAACACTTTCCATAGATATCCTTTCCGTAAGCATGCATAAGAAGCACCCAGATATTACAACGAACGAATCCTTCCAAACAATGTGCACGTGCTACATCTACTTTCTCCATCCTAGACCACCTTTGTAACAAAGGCGAACCCTCTCCTTCCCTTTGTTCCTCTCCATCCGTCATTTCCAGCATCTGACCGGTTTAAATGCCGCTGGACTAGGCCAGTGCTGCGCAGGTAATGGTAATGGAGGCCCGGCTCGGCGTCAAGGTGTGATGATGCAGGCTGTGATGGAGGCTGTGATGGAGGCTGTGATGGAGGCTGTGATGGAGGCTGTGATGGAGGCTGTTGATGGGAGGCTTGATGGAGGCTGTGATGGAGGGCTGTGAAGGAGGCTTGATGGAGGCTTGCATGGAGGGCTGTGATGGAGCTGTGATGGAGGCTGGTGATGGAGGCTGTAATGGAGCTGTGATGGAAGGCTGTGATGGAGGCTGGATGGAGGCAGTGATGGAGCTGTGATGGAGGCTGTGATGGAGGCTGTGATGGAGGCTGTGATGGAGGCTGTGATGATGCAGGCTGTGATGGAGGCTGTGATGGAGGCAGTGATGGAGGCTGTGATGGAGGCTGTGATGGAGGCTGTGATGGAGGTGATGGAGGCTGTGATGGAGGCTGTGATGGAGGCTGTGATGGAGGCTGTGATGGAGGCTGTGCTGGAGGCTGTGCTGGAGGCTGTGCTGGAGGCTGTGCTGGAGGCTGTGATGGAGGCTGTGATGGAGGCTGTGATGGAGGCTGTGATGGCCAGGGTCACAGGCGGCCGGCGTGGCAGACAGCCGGGGCAATAGAACAGCAGACAGCAGGCGGGAGAATGCAGCCATCTGCTGCTGAGCACCTGACAAACCGGACACTGACTATGACACTCCGCCTGAGAGTATAGACGGAGAGGAAAAGAGGAAGGAAGTTGAGGTACAGGGTGAATGTGAACCGGTGTAGAGTGGGAGTATGCAGTGGTAATGCGCATAAAATACTTTTGACGATATAGACAGTAGGGAGATAAGCGACCAACAATTCAGACAACGAGAGCCAAGCGACCAACAATATGGACAACGAGAGCCAAACGACCAACAATACGGACAACGAAAGCCAAGCGACCAACAATACGGACAGCGAGAGCCAAGCGACCAACAATACGGACAACGAGACCCAAGCGCCAACAATACGGACAACGAGAAGCCAAGCGACCAACAAATACGGACAACGAGAGGCCAAGGAACCAACAATATGGACAACGAAGAGCCAAGCGACCAACAATACGGGACGAGAGCCAAGCGACCAACAAACGGACGAGAGCCAAAGCGACCACAATACGGACGAAGCCAAGCGAACCAACAATACGGACGAGAGCCAACGACCAACATAGTACGACGAGAGAAACGATCAACAATACGGAGAGAGCCGACGAGCGACCAAACAATTACCGGACGAGACCCAAGCGACCCAACAATACGACGAGAGCCAAGCGACAACAAGACGAGCTAAAAGCACTCTGCATCGCGGAGACGCAAACTGCCCAGAACCAGATGATTGATACATGTAGCACGTCGCATTACCAGCGTGCCGCAGCATCACTCATCACATTACCAGTATATTACCACCCACGTCACATTACCAGCCTGCGACATTCATCCCATGCACCGAAACCAACAACCTATATTATATTCGGACCCTGACTACGATCATCACATCGCTGCTTTGAACCCCACGTGGCCTTCTGCGCCATTAAAATGCCAACCCTTTCGCAGCAGTGATCGATTCGCACCGTCTTCGTCCAACTGCAGACTCTGTGAAGAGGCGATCATTACGACAGTACAGTACAGCTGCACTGGGGCCGTGGAGCACATTCACACGCGCAGACTGGCCGACAATGTGTGAGCGATAGCAGTGATATTTCTCTGCCGAACACCGTCTCTATGCCGACTGCAGATCTCCATTTCCTCACAGACTCACTGTCGCTGAGCAGCTGGGAGCGGAGGTAGGATGTATGACGTCATATGGAGGTATGATGTATGGCGTCATATGACGTATGTGTCCGGTATCGAGGTCCGCAGACGAGTTAGAATTGCGTTAATCGTGTAGTAACTAGTACTGATGTTGCGCCGTCTCGGAAATTCAGCTACAGTATTCAATTCAGTTCAGTTCAACATTAAATTATACAGAGCTGCTGTAAAATTGATTGCGTTCTTAGCACGAGCTGGGAGATAAGGCTGTACGTCTACACTACCAGAAAGGCTCCGTAGTTGGCGATGAACGAGCAAACGCAAAGGAACTCTTAACTGTTACATGCAATAACTATCAAATATCCATGACAACGGATGAGTTTGCAGATAAAACTTCATCTTTGTGTTTTATCAGAAAAGGGTGATAAGCACGCGTGCCGAATCCTTACGCACCGCAAGACGTCTTGAACGGCGATTGAGGAGCTAGTGCGAATGGTCGATATTATGGAAGAATAGGTCAGCTGTATGCATTTACAACTACAATAGTTAGTTTACTTGTACTAACTGTAGAGTGCAAATTTGTCAATATTAGTTGCGATACAACATTTTGCTAGTTGGGTTCGCTGGGTACAAACTTGCCTTGGAGTTTGCACCGGGTATAACTGGGTCCATTTTTCAGCTTTTGGGACCGGGTCGGGTGTGGGTCTAAAAAATATCAGTTTTTGCCACCTCTAGTGCATATTATATGAGAGCAGAGTGTATACAGAACGCATGCAGGCAGTGCACACGCTATACCAGCACGTGCGTTTGGTGTGAATGGGTGCTGACTTTGCTAGCCCTAGTATTGCCCGACACCACAACCAAAATTTCAACTCGATCAGGCAAGTAGTTTTTTAGATACAAAAAGAGGTGTGCACGTGCGCACGTGCAGAGGCACCCCACCCCTGACTTGTGGGCAAAGGCGGCGGCCGAGAGGGTCCCTAATCACACACCAAATTTGCACACAATCGGCCCACTGCCCAGCCGTTGCCGAGTTTTTGCGACAAAACACTTTTCAACACTTCCTCACGCGGCACGCGCCACGCGCAGTGGTAGTCACCCACGTGAGTCGGCAATGGTCTCAGACAGGGTATAAGAGGTGGATAGGGGCTTACTCAGCAAATAAGCTCGCTTGTCAATCGGATGTGCGGTAGCAGAGATATGAGCTTCTCAAAAGCGTTGCCACGGGTCGGGTCGGGTCGGGCTGAGCCGGGTCGGGCCGGGCCGGGCCGGGCCGCTCATATTCAGATGTCTCCCCTACCCCACGGAAGGACGAGCGAGCGTACATTGTTGGTTGCAGGTATCGCGTGTTCATTGTTCGTCGTTCACTTCATTATACCTATAATACATGCCAGGTATAAGGTATCCCTCTCAGAAAGCTGTATCGATCACACAGCCACTTTCGTCTTCAACTGCTGCCCCATTGCCGCCATTTGTTATGCACCCAGTGATTGATCATCTTCAGCGTTTCTCTCTCTCGCATCATCACTTCATCTTACAGCACCAATCGCTCACGTTCACCTCTGGGTCGCTGCCCCCGTCTCCCTATGTTTGCTCCACTAACTCCACCGTTTTTCTCACCACAATGCCTGCCTTACAAACCAGGGTGGCATTGCAGCGCGCGCTGAGCGGCGAGAGAAGCTGGCGCTTCACTCGGCTCGCATTCAATGCTGTGAAGGTACTGGCGGCGGCGCCGGTGGCGTTGGTAACAGAGCCTGCCCACCGACGCGTAACTTACTTAGCGTGCTCAGGACGAAGACACCTCTCGGCACTATTCAGCTCGGGGATGAATAATTCACGGCACCGCGGCGCGCCGCGCACGCTGGGGACAGTCGAGCTGACGGCGCCATTTATCCTGTGCAGCAGCGCACTCAATCGGCTGAGGAGGACGGCGCCGGCGGCGTCTGGTCGCGCGCTGGTGGCGACGGACCGGCAGCGGCGCGGCGTGGGAGAACCTCCTATCAAAGACGTCCGGCCGGCCGCCGCGCCGCCGGGGCCGCCGGCGCCGCTGGACGCGCGTCGCTGATGATCGGGACGGAATGCGGTGCGGCGGGAGGTGCTCTCCGATCACCGTCGCGCGTCATCTCAGCGTCATCAGCGGCGGCGTCAGTGGCGGAGTCGGGCGTCATCAGCGGCGGCATCTGGCCGGCGTGGCGAGGGCCGCTCTCATCTCACCGCGGCGGAGGCGGCGCGCGCGCGACAAACACAGCGCATCTGGCGCTGCGGCACGCGGCGTGCGACAGGTGCGCCGTCCGCCGCCGCCGCCCTGCCGCGGCCAGCTGACGGTGTTGTCAAATTGCGATCAGAAGCGGCGGTCAGTGGTCATCACCAAGGGTAGACAGCCTATAGCTGTACAGTGTACGTGTACGAACGGCGAGTCAGCCAGGGCCAGTCAGTCAGCTAGACTACTGATCAACGATTCTTTCCATACAACGCCTATGCGCTGTCCGCCGCCGCACACCGCTTTTTTAGGCGAAATGTTAAAATTCGAAAACCCTGGCCTTCGTGCGGGAAACACGGCCCAGCGACGAACACCTATTTGTATTAAAAACGATAGCTTGAGTCGACTGCAGACTGGTGGGTGACGTCTATGGTGTGTTCATATTTATGGCTGATTTAGGATGATTTAATAACAAATATGTGAACTTTTTATCGACCTTCTCCTTGAAAAATGCAATCTAAAATTACAAAAATGAAACAGTAGTTATATTCGAAACTCAGATCGGTTTTAACAAAAATATTGTCGATCGATTTTTTGGGTTCGATTTAAATAGCTTAACCCTTTTAATGGCAGGAGGGGTTGTTTTCATCCACCCTCACGTTTTTTGCATATATATCCAGAACGGCTAGAAGAAGTCTCATTACACTTTGTGTCCTTTCCTAAAACTAATTACCACATGTGAAGGCAAATTTTTAAGCTCCCAACTGAACAGAGGCGGTACCAGGGCCAAGTTTTTGGAGTTTGTTTTTCGGCGACATTTGGCGATAATACGGAGATGCGATCTTCAAGGCTTCTTCCTAACTGCCTCACGTATGAAGGAGTCACATAGGTTTACGTTGATTGCAACACGTTCCAATTAGTTGATGTTAATTATATATTATACATTTTTTCACGGCAGAGGCGGTTTCAGGGACTTGAAAAAGGGAGGTTTCAAAGAAGTATGAAATGCTTAGTTGGCATGGCAGTCAATAAGGCTATGTAAAGGGCATTTATAGCTTTGAAAATCTTAACGATTTTTTTTCCTTATATTATTTGCATGATTTATTACATATAGATTTCCAGGTGAGTGTTCACTGTTCAGCCACAGAAAAGGGGGTGACTAGCATGGTGATGACGATATGCAAGCGATTACGGCGCAATAGACAAATTGTTGAGAATGATATATACACATATGAGGCCAGTAGAGGGTATTGGGTATTGTACAAAAAAGTATTGTTTTTTACAGAGGCGCGCTCAGGAATCGAAAAAGGGGTCATATTATTGCAAGTAAACTGAGATGCATGGGCCTACAAAGACATAGCATACTGCAGTTTAAACACGTATCAGAGGGTACTTAATGAAATAGTATACGATAATAGGCGAGTCCAAGCAGGTTAAAGGGGGGGGGGTAACCAATGTGAATTGAAGCTGCAAGTGAAATAGTCACTGTTGACTAGTCAGTATTATAATAGCGGGAATATCTATCTATCAAAAGGTCTTGTTCCT
>VOPJ01002502.1:0-22414 GCA_014673585.1 Semibalanus balanoides
CCGACTTATAATGAGAAGTTATATTAATCAATGTCAATTGCTTCTGTGATAACATTATGATTTAAGTGTGTAAAATAAAATAAAAATATAGCGTTGGAATCGGCCCGAATGCGTCCCATCGAGCTCATCAAACGTACACCTTTGCAAAGTTTTTGCATTCAACAGACGAACATACCTCGTCAAATAAATCGGTCAGCATTAAAGGGAATAGTTCACCTTTATGGGTTTCGAACAGAGATAGCAGATTTGTAGAGCAGATCGAAAATGGGTTGTAGTGAATTAGAATTACCTCTTCTAAAAGGGGCTCACTAGTCCTGTGTCGAAGTTACTTACAGTTAGTTAGAAGTTACTCGAAGTTATTACCTGGTGTTGGGCGTCAATCACGTGACTTTGACCCAGGACTTCGCTTGCATTGAAACTGTTGTGGATTATTAAATGCAATGATACAAATATATATTTACACATAAAAAAGCTAAGATCATTATATACATGAGCCAATAGTTTCTTTGGAAAAAGTGTCCGGATACTAGTATAACAAATCATTAAATAATAAAAAGCTCATATTTACCACTGTTTTCCCCATTGCGGTGAAAACGCGAATGGATCCAAAATTCAAATGCGAAAATGCCTTTCGCCACAGAACGTCACGATCGCTTTGGTCACGTGACCGAGCTGAGACGCGCTTACTTTATATATATCGCCTTGGTTGTTACGACGCCGAAGTTTTCGGGGTAGTAACTTGTTTTCAACGTCATGTTTTGTAATGCTGTGTCGAAATTACTTAGCGTAGCGAAAAACGTCTTCAGCCAAAACTAATTTTTCCATCTGCTCTACAAAACTGCTATCTCAGTTGAAAACCCCATGTTAAAGGTGAACACCTCCCTTTAAAGGAAATAGTGCACCTTGGATCGTTTTTGTCAAACACGATTTGATTATATTTTGAAATACAACTTCTTTTCATATTGTCAAAAATAGCCATGCATCGCGCCGATTCAGGACTCTCCACCATGTGGAAGGACGTACATTATTTATTTAACCAAAACTATATGCGTACTCTGCAACTTCAAACGAAATAATCGAGTGGCTCAGCCAATCAGATTCGAAAGTAGTCGTGTAAGATTACTGTATGGCCTCCCGAAGGTCCACATTCTTGACATTCTTTGTTTATGGCCCACATTCCTTCACAAAAAGTCAAATATATTCGTTGGGAGCCTTTTTCAGTGCGAAAAACCTACAGTTTAAGGGTTTTTTAAACACGAGGCCTACAAAAACTGCGCTATCTCAGGTTCAAAACCCATGTTGAAGGTCGAACTATTTTTAAAGGACTAGTTCACTTCAACATGGGTTTTGAACTGAGATAGCAAGTTTTGTACGCGTGTTGAAAAACCTCCTAAGCTTCAAGTTTTTTGTGGACTGAAAAGGCTCTCCAGCCGAAATATTTCACTTTTTGTCGAAGGAATGTGGGCCATCGAACAAAGAATGTCAAGAAATGTGGGCGCATCGGGAGGCTATAGTAATCCTTAACGCGACTACTTTCAATCTGATTGGCTGAGCCATTTGATGTCTTTCGTTTGACGTTGCAGAGTATGCATGATAGTTTTGATAAATATCAATATGTACGTCCTCTGTCTCGAATGGCGCGAATGTATGGCTATTTTTGACCATTGAAAGAAAGTTCTGTTTTAAAAATAAATCAAATGTGTTTGAAAAAAAAATCCAAGGTGAACTATTTCCTTTAATGCTTCATGCTTATTGCTTCGCTCTATGCATGCACTGATAATAAGTGCCATTTAACTAAGAACTTCTGTCAAGTCTCATGGTCTGCAAGACTCAGTAAATTTGATTACAATATTCCTTTCCATTTTCTCTCGAATAATCAACTTGAGACATGTAATATTGCAATGTAATGGCAGTTCGATCATCACTTCGCTATGGAGTCGACGCTCAATATTGCATGCCATAACTTTTTGTCTGTTAGAGTGCCTGGGTTGTCGGTATCCGAGTCCAGCTCCGGGCGTGCGGCTGATGACACTCGCAGCTCCGGGTGTGCGGCTGCTGGAACTGGCAGCTCTCCGTGCGGCTGCTGGAACTGGCAGCTCCGGGCGTGCGGCTGCTGGAACTGGCAGCTCGGGCGTGCGGCTGCTGGAACTGGCAGCTCCGGGCGTGCGGTTGCTGGAACTGGCAGCTCTGGGCGTGCGGCTGCTGGAACCAGGGTAACTAGACACCGCTGGAACTGGCAGCTCGGGCATGCGGCTGCTGGAACTGGCAGCTCTCCGTGCGGTTCCTGGAACTGGCAGCTCCGGGCGTGCGGCTGATGAAACTGGCAGCTCTCCGTGCGGCAGTGTTGACTCACTAGTGACGTGATTCGGCCGGGGTGGATACTGTTGGCACGCGTTGAGACGGGGTCGGCCGGCCAGGGGCGTCTATAAAGGCGTTCTGGGCCGGGGGTGGTTCACTCGAGTCAGGGAGAAGTGAGAGTCCGCCGGCAGCCGAGTGGTCTGCTTCAGACGATACCAGAAACACCCACCAGACAGACAGACAGCATGCCGCGTGTTGGGGTAAGTCGTCAGCCCGCGAGCCTGCTTTGTCGTACCGTGTGTTCATAAGGGCTGGAAGCCCTATAAGCGTAATAAATCAAGCATCCGACGTTATGATTTCCCAAAAACTCAAAAGACACCCCAAATTGCTTGGCTTTGTGTATATTCATAATAAAATGCCAATTAATTGGAAGAGCGCCGAATCGTTAATACATACATACATACATACATACATACATACATACATACATACATACAATTCTTATAAATTATATCCAACTGAAAATAATTTATTATATAATGTTGAATTGATAAAACGTTTAAGACTGTCTATATACATCCCTAATAATTATTCTGAATGTGATAGTCGGTAACTGACATTAAATGTATATAATTAAATGCAATTTGCCTTTAGTGGTACTACATGTTAAGCTAAATGAACAAGCATTCAACTCAATACATTACTACAGGTTAACCCGCGCGCGGGCCGGTGCTCGGCGCCAACCTTCCCCTCGGCCGCGGGGGTTTCGACACCCCCCTTCTAACTCGGTCCTATGGGACCTAGACATAGAACCAATAAATACCGCTTCGAGAGCTCGTCAAAAAGGGATTTGGAAACTATTTCGGTGAATTTTTTTCTCAGGTCAATATTAGAGTCACCAGAAGGTCATCAAAAGGTCAAATTTTTCAACATTTTTGCCAGATTTTAGGACATAGCTCCAGATATTCCCCACAATAGTCCGGAAACTATGATAGCTAGGAGTATAACAAGTAAAAAGCATTAGATAGATATTTGAATTTTGCAATCGCATCTATGTCCTCAAATTTTGCGCTCAGATCGAATAGTTTACGGGTCCAGAGGTCATCAAATGTCAAAAATGCAGTTTTGGTAAAAATGTTTCCTGAATAGCAATTTTATCTCAAAAATGATCACATAAATGCATTTTAAACTATCGTGTTCTCTCGTAAAGACGCTTGAAACATATACAAAGGTGACCTCGGTAAGGTCAACTTCAAAATTTGACCTCAGGTCAAGGTCATTTGGTGACAGGATAGGTCAGTTCATATGGGGGCGAGCGCGGACAGAGACGATACAAACACAGTGTGTCATCCGCCTCGTCTCTATCTTCCATTATGATCATGAAGTTGTATTACAGAATCATTGCTGATGACTCTCAGATGACCCTTCAGCATGACTTGTAGAGATCTTTAGAAACAATCGCACCTAGGTTCCATTCAGAATGAGCTAAAAAAATATGATATCTGAAATAATCAGCCTGATCCAGCATGCATACTTTAAAAATCGAGCATCTGTTTACTTTTCCATTCCTTATAATGGGGAGTCAGGAAAATGATCCTGAGCCTAGGTCACCGATATCGAAAAGTCCGAGATATGCAACTTTAGAATAGTCATGCTCTTATGAAACCCTGTAAAGTACGAACCATCCGCTAAGAGAACCTGTGCTTTTGGTGAACCGCAAACTTTTCGGAGGTGGGGTCACTTGACCTAGCCTGG
Organism: Semibalanus balanoides; assembly: GCA_014673585.1. NCBI lineage: Eukaryota > Metazoa > Arthropoda > Thecostraca > Balanomorpha > Balanidae > Semibalanus > Semibalanus balanoides. The sequence continues at coordinate 4,054 of VOPJ01002502.1, forward strand.
TGACCTGACCTGACATGACCTATTGTCAAAACTTTTTTGAAGCTGTACAAAAGATGATCGAACAGGTACTGAAAATTTCGCGGCGCTACGCGCCGCCGTTTTCCGATATCCAGGAAAAACCTGAGGGGGGTGTCTAACACCCCCCGGCCCGGCGCGGTTAACGTATTTGATGCAAAACGGTTAATCTTACTTTCAATATAAGGAATCCTGTTAATGTCAATGTTATAACCTAAATCGCTGTCAAATCGTTCGTAGAAATATGCTGAATAAATGTTCACACAATGCATTGGCAAGGAACGTTACTAAAGGTATATGAAGTTAAAAATAATGGTTTTGTGGTCGAGGAGCATGAACAAAATAACCTGATTTTGGTCCCCAGTCCTTACGTATTTTTGTGTCAGAAGGCGCTAAAAATAAGTGGCGGTGGGTACAATAAAGAATGGGTAAAAATAAGCACACTGTCTTAACCCGCCGGCCGGGGGGGGGGTGTTTAACACCCCCTCAGTTTTTCCTGGATTATCGGGAAAACGCGGCGCGTAGCGCGCCCAATTTTCAGTAGCCTGTTCGATCATCTTTGTACAGCTTTCAAAAAAGTTTTGGCAATAGGTCTGTCAGGTCAGGTCAACAGGCAGTCAAGTGGACCCACTCCCGAAAAAAGTTTGGCGGTTCACCAAACCACAGTTTTTAGCAGAATTTGGTTTTCGTACTTGCAGGTTCATAAGAGCATGACTATCTAAAGTTCTGTATATCTCGGATTTTCGATATCGGTGACCTAAAGGTCAGGTCAATTCCCTGACCTCCCCATTATAAGTGAATGGGAAAATTCACAGATACTTCTTATTCTGAAAGTAATGCACTGGATCAGGCTGATTATTCCAGAATCATTTTTTTAGCTCATTCTAAATGACCTAGGTGCGATTGTTTCTAAAAGATCTCTCAAGGTCATAAGCTGAGGTCATCTGAGGTCATCAGCATGATTGCTAATAACTTCTGATATAATGAAGATAGAGACGAGCGATGACCACCACTGTATTTGTATCGTCTGTCCGCGTCGCCCCATATCAATGACCTATCTGGGTCACCAAATGTAACCTGACCTGAGGTACAATTTTGAGTTGACCTACGGAGGTCAATCGATGTTATGTTAGTGTCTGAACAAGAGGAACACGATAGTGTTAAAATCATTTTTGTGTCATTTTTAGATAAAATTGCTATTTCAGGAAACATATTTTCACCAAAAATCTGCATTTTGACATTTGATGACCTCTGAGCCTAAACTAATTTGATCTGAGCTCCAAATTTGAGACATAGGTCGATTGCCAAGAATTCAAGATACTATATAATGCCTTCTTTACTTATTTACTCCTAGCCTATCATGTTTCCGAGAAATATTGGGGATATCTGGAGCTATGTCCTAGAATCTGGAAAATTTGAGAAAATTTGACCTTGTGTTGACCTCTGGTGACTCTAATATTGATCCTGAGAAAATTTTTCACACGAAATAGTTTCCACAATCCCTTTTGACGAGCTCCGAAACGGTACTTTTGGTTTATGTCTAGGTCCATATGGAGCCCGAGTTAGAAGGGGGGTGTCGAAAACACCCCCCGGCCCGAAGGAAGGTGGCGCGACGACCACGGACCGCGCGGGTTAAAACAGTACTAAACCCTATTAAAGTAACTTACTAACCGGTAGTAGTATGTTAAGTGCTTCTATACCAAGATATTCTATTTATCTCGAGCAACTGGGAGGCAAGTCCATGTAATCTCGCAGCTCCAGATCCACGGAACCGATTGTAAAATTTAGACGACATTCGATAGCCATTTGATGGTAAATTCGTTTTGCAGTCGTAATATTAATTCGCAGTCTCAGGTGCGTTACGAAATTAAACTACCAGACCACCTATACAATTATATTAATTTTATATTTGAAATTTTTAAGTCACCTATAAGCCTTCGGTGAATTTTGACAAGGTCAAGGTTCATGAAAAGTAGCCTTCGGATAAACTGAAATTACTGACATTAAGCATTTATTTTCATATCAACAGACTTGACTTATGTATTTAATTATAAAATAATACATCTGTCAACTGGTTTGTATTATGTCTTTCGGTTTAACGATTTGATTCCCCAAATCATTAAAAAGTCGAATCCAAGGCGATATATATAGTCGAATCATAGGCGTTGCCTAAGGGAGGGGGGGGCAAAAGGGGCAATTGCATCCTCCAGGAGGTCCGTGTGTGCCCTCTTGGCCAATGGGCCCCCTATAGAAATAGGGCCCGAAGGGCTCCTATTTTCTCTCTACGAAGCGTGGTCTTTAAAGTGTTTAGAGTACATCAGAGGCTCTTCAGAGGTTCTTCAGAGGTTTTTGAGGTCAGAGTACCCCTTGAGGCGGACCAGAGTGCTACCTCGGGCGGCCAGAGTGTCTTCTCAGGCGGCAAGAGGGCCCCCTCAGGTGGTCAGAGTCATAGACCACGCAAAGCGTGGTCTTTAATGCATTCAGAGCACGCCAGTTCTTTTCCGAGGTTCCTTAGGTCAGAGTGCCCCCTCAGGCGGCTTTGGGGTTTCATTGATGCCGAGCAACCAAGGCCTTTGGAAACTGGACCTCACACATATTTGGCTAGTGTTATGGCCAGAGACGTGCTCTATGACGCAGACTTTGCGACAAGCAAGGGGGGGGCCACGGCATGCCAAGGGTCTCCCTCAGCAAAGCCCCCCCGAAAAATGCGCCGCCGAAAATTACCTAATCTCCCCGGATTTAGACCACTATATTTTGCAGGGCCCCAAAAAGTCGCAAAAAGAGACGTCGCCGATATTTTTTAAGTGAAAAAGTCGGTCCATTGAGGGGCACGTGCACCCCGTGCCTCCTGCTAGTGCATCAGTGCACAAAATAAGGCCTGCCTGTGCCCACGGTGCTCTCGCACAATTTCGCCTTATTTTGCTGGCCTGGCTAAATACGTCGATTTTTTTTTATGTACCTGGGGTCCCCTGAAAATGAATGTTTTTGTGATGTAAAAAATGTTGAAAATATGCCCGTCTAAAAATATAGAGGACCAAATCCGATGAGTTATTTTTTGCGTGGGGTTACCTTGTGCCCCGACCAAATATTGCCCCCCCCCCCTGAAGCGATTCCTGGGTACGCCACTGCGTCGAATCGAGCCAAATGTCTACGACAGCCAGGTCGTTCCGGGTTCATTAACACCCGCTTGACCGGGGTCTCAGCCGAACGCCATTGACCAGGTAGGAGCAAATATTGTCCCCTCGTTATCTCCGGAACCAATGATCGCAGCGAGACACGCAAGGCGGCGATCGAAAGCCTTTTTGAGACACATCTAAGGCATACTCGAAATTCGAGGCCACATCAGGTCAAGATGAAAATTTGGTCAAGGGTCAAAATTAAGACATTGAAGTTTATGGATCATAATTCCCATCCAGAGCCTTTGAATGCAACCATGATCACTCAAAGTGCTCCCAAAGGTATAATGCAAATCCTGCATGAGCTAAAATGAAATTTTTGGCGAAGATCAAGACCAAGGTCAGGTCACAAAAGGTCACTATCAGCAAAATATTTTCGAAAGTCATGCGCCGCATGTTTGATGAGCTGTTTTATACGTAGAATCCGATCGTGATAATCATTTTACTATCTGAACTCATTTAGGTGAAGTTAGTCCTAATAAATTTAAAATTCAGGTCACAAAAGGTCAAAATTCAAAATGGATAAATCTTAACAAAAAAAGTATAGATCAGTTTATCTCAGAAATACAGTACTGACATTCCTTTGACTTCATCTTGTCAAAGAAAGCAAAAAGAAAGAAAGAAGGAAACATTACGTCATCAGTTAGGGAGCCATTACAAACAAGCATATGGCAAATTACTTAGCCATTACTTAGCTTCCATATAGAGAGCCGTTACTTACTCAAAAACAAAGAAATTGCTTTGAAATTTGGTTTTGTTATTATTCATATGTGGTTCTCCAACATATAAAATGGTTTTGTAAACATCTTTGATAATTTTGATTTTGTGATCATTTTCCCCGAAAAACCAGTCTGACTTTAAAGGGGTCAAAAAAAAAACCCGAGAGCCGTTTTGTAGGCTTTCACATTTTGTATATAATCTTTTGAAATTTTGTGTTTGGATTTGAGTCAAAAAATGATTTTTGTACGGTCTGTTTAAGTTCAGCTGATATTATTGTCAAACCCGTGTGTAGTGAGTAGTGACGTCACAAAATTTGTTTTTCCAAAGAAATTATCAACGGAATTCCTTTTTTATCACCGAAGATGTAAAATTGATGTGGTAAAAGGTACTGACATTGATGGCGCCATTGTTGTTTTGAGCTATCGTGAAAGCTCGTCAGGGGGGTCAATATTTGTCCCCAGTCAAGCGCAGGTTTATTGAATCTTATCTTCAAAAATGTTAATATCTTACTTAACATATTAAATAACAACCAGTGAAGCATTTACATATCATTTTAAATGTAGCCCTTCTAAAACCGAGTCTCAGTCCAGTCCACCAGTCTACAAGTCGAGTGTGACACGATACCTTTAATGCCAAAATGAATTGGGCATTGGAGCCGAGATCTCTTTTGAATTGTTGAAAACTTATGTATGTGAGTATATAACGCAAATATTTATCAGTTAAAAACATTCCTATCATAAATCTGGATCTCGGAAATAAACCGCATATTTGCCAAACATTCCATCATCCACGTTATCGTACTCCCGGTTCGGCGCCACTATTTCAACACCACACTGGCTTCACTGCTCGAGCCAATCCGTCACTGCCGCAGCTGTTCAGCCGTCAGTCATTACCCCCTCTCCCTCCCTACCCCAGAGGCCGTCACCCCTCCCCCTCACAAACACAGTCCAGCCGCCGGCGGCGTCTTAGTTTTCGCGCGTGCGTGCAGCACCGCCTGATTTGGTGCCGCCGGAGCAGCAGTCTCCAGCGCGTGGCCCGGTCGCGCGCGCGGCGCCGACCCGCTATGAATAGCTGACCTCCGTCTGTCCGCTGGGGGTGCACCGGCCGTGTGTTTGGATCTCTCCAGGCGCCGATACGAGCAGGCCGGCCCCGCCGACCCTGGCCAGCTGCTCACAAGCAGGCAGGCTGATCAGGCACGACAGGTACGGGGCGGCGACTGGGCAGGCACAGGCTCAGGCATGGGGAGGCTGATCATGCACGGGGAGGCTGATCGGGCACGGGGAGGCTGATCAGGCGCGGGAAGGCTGATCAGGCACGGGGAGGGTGATCAGGCACGGGGAGGCTGATCAGGCACGGGAAGGCTGATCAGGCACAAGGAGGCTGATAGGCAGGGGTAGCGACTGGTCAGGCACAAGGATGGTGCTGATCAGGAATGTGAGGGCCGGCTAGGATAGGTCCTAAAATCGGCATTTTAGCTCTGAGCTATATCGATTGCGAGGAAGGGAAAACATATATCAAGGGTTAAGTTAATTATTTCAGTGGCGTGCGCAGAAATTCACAAAGGCCTTGAGGGGCTTCACCCGATCGACAGGGGCGACACCAATATTGGCGAAAATTTCGCAGAGGGAGGCGCTTCTCCTTCCGCATGTGCTCGTCGTGCATTTAACATTTTGTGGGGCGCCGTCACTGGCCGGAGGGGCGCCAGCTTTGCATGGGCGCCTTGGGTCCAAAGGACCAGGTCATGTCCTGAATGAATACTCGGCACGCCACTGGCTCTGTTTAAAGTCTGACGGTGAAATGCAGAAATGCAGACACCTTGGAAGCTCAACACATTCGGATGTTGGCACTCTTCCCTTACTGTGATCTTCGTGGCCTGCGATAAACATGGAAAAGGCGAAGTATATTTTTGCCTAATTAATTGACGACAGATGCTAATCAAAGCAAAAATACCCACCACTCATCGTTATATCGAGCGACCAATAGTAACAACAGCCAATCACTTGATGGCTTATGGCTATAACCATTAATTTAAAGCGGAAGGGTTATTCACCTGCAGCGGAATGGATTCTGTTTTTGAATCTGACGAAATGGTTCAAAAGCTTTCTAAATTAACTGGGAATTTGGTTCGAAAATACTATCAAAATGGAACGTATCAGTCACGTTGGCCAATCCTAAATCATTTTGCTGCATCGATTAAGGAACGACTATTACCATTCATAGCATCGTTTTTCACGTTATTTTGATCGCTGACTGCTCACGTCAACCTCTTGGAATTGCCTGTTATGTTTGGCAGCGGAGTGGGTGTCATTTCCGCCTGGAGCTTAGGAAGCCGCCTTCAGAAGCTCGTCAGGACCGGAAAGACATCAGCCGGGTCACATGGGACAGAAATGGCACGCAAAGAAAATATGAAAAAAAAATCACCTTAATGACTGCTTTGACAAGGAAGGACTCCAAAAGTCAAATTGTTTGTTTGCCAAATATATGTCACATCAGTGTGGATACTCTTCTATATAAAAGTGGAGGCACAGATATTTCCTCCAATGTCCGTAACTCTCAGTGGCTTTCTGGGCCGGTGATAGTGTCCAGATTATACATATCTCCTGACACCCACAAAGATGGTGTGCCGTTTCAACCTTTGTCGCCTGTACGCAAATTCAACGACACATATTGCGGATGCATTTATTACATATTTAGGATTTGTTTAAATATATTTGTGATATATTCTCAGCGAATCGCACAAATTTCGAAACCATCGTATATCGCCCTTTTTGCTTCATAACAGTTAAAAATCGTCTGGAAGCAACACAGATACGGCCGACGTGGGCACAACCAAGCACAGGCAGTCGCAATGTTAGACCAGCCGAATCGGGACGAAATGGGACAGAATGGGACGAAAAGGGACAGGACGGGACGAAAAGGGACAGGATCGGACGGAAAGGGATGGGATGAGACGTTGCAGGACGGTATAGAACGGGATGGGACGGAACTGGACAATGTATAACGATGTCGAACAGAATACCCGTCGGCATGAGAAAGCGCGGGACAAAATGAGAGGAGCGCGGGATGGAGAATCCATCAGTGCCGGCGCGTTAGCCAGGGGAGACTAAAAATACGGCTCCGTACAGGTTCGAGCCGACCAATTGGTGGCGGTGGTGACTCACCCCTCACACGATCCAGGTCATGACGGCATGGCCAGGCTTGGCGCTTGCGTCACCCCGACGAGAGAGAAAAAACGTCACCAAGCGAGACGGCACACGACGGAATTTCAGCGAGCCAAGACCGACCTCCAAAGGGGTCAGGTCACGCAGTAACCTCACCGAGCCAACGCCAATCATGAAAAGGGCCAGGTGGTAAACTACATTAACTGAACAGTCGCTGTCCATGTCAGGTCAGAGCACAGCGTCACTTCCCCGTCTGAGCGCTGATCGTAGCCGAGTTAGTGGAAGAGGGAGGCAAGTCACTCATCCGGCTGGTTTATCCGGACAATTAACTACCTGTAAAATCGATGTTGAAAAAGCGAGTTGCTGGAAAATCGATGTCTGACCTGAGTGTATTCCTTTGCAGTCAACCGGAAAGCGTGATCCTCAGCTGGAGGCTGACGTGAAGGAGTGGATCGAGACCGTCACCGGAGAGAAGTGGCCGGCTGGCGATTACGCCAAGATCCTCAAGTGAGATTCAGATCCAACAGCACGATAGTCACCGCCGACACACGGCCACCACGGAGGGTATAGGGGTCACGGCCGTTAAATGCGCAGACATCTACTGTGAAATACGTGGATAAGGAAACTTCATCAGCTAGAGCGGCAAGGACAATATCCGTATTTAGAACTACTGTTTTTCGCCTAACATAGGGATATTTGCAATTGAAAACAAAAACAAACAGCGGTTTATATCCCCATGCCTTTTGCACCTGTAGACTTGTCAAAGTATACGCTGACACATACGCATCTTACGTTGAAATAAAATGAGAGCACGTTGCTGCCGGCTGTTGCAGGGATGGTCAGGTGCTCTGCAAGCTGATCAACAAGCTGCAGCCGGGCAGCATCAGCAAGATCAACACCACCGGCGCCTCCTTCAAGATGATGGAGAACATCAACAAGTAAGCCGCCACACCGTCATATTTCGAAACTCGGCATTGGACCTGAATGGTGGTATCACCAACTCTCAGGCCCACATTGACCTACACATGCACAAATATTAACTGTAAAACGCACATCCATACAACAAACCTGATGGTCATAATTCTTCGTATATCAGTTAGCCCAACCTACCTACAGCACAGGCTAGCTGCGACTAGCAGTCTGCATTCTGAAACATCAAACGGCTGCTGTTTCAACTTATTACACTAGTCACATAGCGTTAAATCGCGAAAAAAAATCGCCGAAGTAAGGGCCCGAAAACCACGTAAGCAGCACGTTCGCTCCACAGGCACTGACGCCGTTTTCTCCTTCCTCCTGTGCAGCTTCCAGAAGGCCATGTGCAAGTACGGCTGCACAGACGTCGACCTGTTCCAGACGGCCGACCTGTTCGAGGGCAAGGACATTGCCGCCGTCACAAACTCCATCTTCGCGCTCGGCCGCCAGGTGATAATGTAGCGCCACCGTCGGCGCGGCCGGTTGATGTGATGCCGTGTAACAGCTGTTTTCACGCTTTTTTTGGTTGGTGAGAAATGTGGACAGTTCTCATCCAACATACAGGAACATGCGCTTCGATACTACTCGTGTCGTTTCTCGTCGTTTTTCTCTTCTCTTATGGAGGTTGTTTTATATTGTTTTGTTATCCGATCAATATTTTTCGCTCTGTTGATGCCCGATTGGCTCTCTTTGCTGCTTTGGCGACATTTTTACTTGGTCTGTTGCCATCGTCAGCTGCCCTTTTTCATGCCGCTTTGTCGCATTCGAGTCCGGCGACTCGAACCACTCCGGCCTACGGACGGCCTGCGGAGCTGATCTTAACCGCTACACTCGTGCTGCCTCGCTCCGCAGACGTACGTCCACCCCGAGTGGCCCGGCCCCTGGCTCGGACCCAAGCCCGCCGAGGCCAACAAGCGCACCTTCGACGACGAGACGATCGCTGCCGGCAAGACGGTCATCGGCCTGCAGGCGGGTCACAATAAGGGAGCCACACAGGCCGGACAAAATATGGGAGCCGGACGCAAGATCATCATCGGAAAGTAGCCGGCGTTCAGGTAGCCATCAGCCCCAACCCTTCTCTCCCTCCAGCGGGGATGCTGTATGCGACAGCGTTGTCTAAATATCCCAGGATGGGGACGACAGTGTATCTGGAACGGTGAACCAGCGACCCCACTGACGCCTGGCTCTGTGCCCGTTTCAGACATACATGCACCCCGAGTGGCCGGGACCATGGCTGGGACCGAAGCCATCTGAGGCGAACGTGCGCGAGTTTGACGCGGAGACGGTGGCGGCGGGAAAGGCGGTGATCGGCCTCCAGGCTGGCCAGAACAAGGGCGCCACCCAGGCTGGTCAGAGCATGGGCGCCGGTCGCAAGATCATCCTCGGCAAGTAGGAGAGACAGCGCGCGCAACATCTTCATAACTACACAAGTTTCCAGATCTATGTTGTGTACAATACTTACTGTGTACTGTGTACTGCATTATTTCAACTTCTGAAAGGTCAGGATCAGAAATACACTGTTGATATGTGTTGCGGGTGTTTCGCTGTCGACAGCATAAACGACGAGCAAGGACGTGAAATATTCTAAATTAATATCCGACGACATACCGATGATTTTCGAATGTCGAGTGAACAACTCCAAAAAATATTTTCCGAAACGAAGTATTCATTCAGAAGTTTCGTACATTAGCACTACATAACATACATCAATGCAATGATGCTCACCCAACGCTACGATTAATATGTCAAGGTCAATACGGCATCCAGCCGGAATAGGGCCAGCCAATCCAATAATGGAACATAGTCGCACATACACACATTGAACAGGCCAACCACATCAGATGGACACATTCAGTCATAAAATGGCAAAGTCTCAGCATTGACAGTGTCCTATCCACAAAACCATCTCAGCACAGCGACGCTGATCACAGCAGTGTTGGCACCTCACTCCCACCTGGCACCCGGCTAGCCCCCTCCCCTCCCGCAGACAGGGACCCAGCTAGTCCCCTCCCTACCCACCGGCTGTGAGCCCAGCCAGTCCCGTTCCCTCCCCACTGACCGGGAGTTAGCCCGGCTATCCGGCGTCCAGTCGGGCCTGCAGGTCGGTCAGGAGCCGCAGCAGCCGTCCGCCGTCTGCCGCCGGGCCGCCGCGGCCCTGCCTCAGCTCAGTCAGCCGGCGTTGGATACTGTCCAGCAGGCTGACCTCGCGGGGAGGCAGACCCTGTCTCCCCGCTGGCCCCGTACCGCCCGGCTGGCAGGAGTCGTCACCGGGCGTCAGCCGGGACTGTCCTGACCGTTCACCGTTAACCGGGCGGGACTGTCCTGACCCTTCACCGGCCACCGGGCGGGCGGCCTCACCCGCAGACACTCTGTCTCTTCTCTCCTCTGTCGCCATTTGACCGTTCAGCCTGCTCCCTGCCCTGGTCTCCTCGCGCGTCCCGACCTCCCCGTCTACCTCCGGTGCCGCCGCCGTCTCTGAGCTGGCCTCGGCGCGTCTCAGCGCGTCTGACAGCGAGGCAGCTCCCCGCGGCCGGGCGGCCAGCCGCTGCAGGTGCCCGCTGACGGCCGCCTGTAGACCGGCAGGAGCGGACACCACCGCAGAGATCAGCTGAGCGTGAGGCGTACACGACGCAAACGCGGCGAACGCGTCCAGCGCGCGCTGCCGCACCAGGCGACTGGCGTCCGTTAGTAGAGCCCGGTACAGCGCTGCAGGGAGGGGAGGGGGAGGACAATGTGTCAGATGTGTGGACTGAGTTTCGTCAACAGACTGCGGTACAACTCTGCAGGGATGGGGACAATGCGTCAGATATGTGGACTGAGTTACGTCAACAGACTGCGGTACAACTCTGCAGGGAGAGGGGGACAATGTGTCAGATATGTGGACTGAGTTTCATCAACAGACTGCGGTACAACTCTGCAGGGAGGGCGGATAATGTGTCAGCTGAGATGTGGTGTGGAGGAGACGGCAGTCTTTAATTCACTTCAAACAGGTTGTCTCATCTGTGAGCAGCTGGAGACGGCACCTAATTAACCGGTAGAAAAGGTATTAGGATATACCCGCTTTCTACGAAAGCGCATTACAATTTCTCCAAGAGTTGTTAAAGGCGACGATATTATAATAAGGGGTTAAGTACTTCATACTGAACACTACCAAGTCATCAGGACCAGATGTACTCCATCCAAGGTTTCTGAGTGAAACTGTAGATGAGGTGGTCATACAGGTCTAACAATTATTTATAATAAATCTCTAGAATCAGGACAGGACGTACCTAATGCATGGAAAATGGGCCATGTCACGGCAATCCACAAGGGTGGGGACAAACGTGAGGCAAATAATCATAAGCCAGTAAGCATGACAGCAGTGCCCTGCACAACTTTAGAAGGATTTGTGAGGACCTGTATCATTGAGCACATGATGCAAAATAACCTATTCTGGGATAACCAGCATGAATTTTGTTCCTGGGAGGTCGTGTACTTCACAGCTTTTGAAGACTTTGAAAGACTGGACGCAAATGCTGATGGAATGAGGGGGAGTAGACGTCAAGCTTATATGGACTTCCGAAAGGCATTTGATAGTCTGTACCCAACTGCAGACCGTTGGGCAAACTTCAAGCATATGACATCAAAGGGAACTTACTTGCATGGATCAAGGACTTTTTGATTGACAGAAAACAGAGAGTGCTGGTCAATGGTGAGAAGTCTCTATGGTGTAATGTCTCAAGTGGAATTCCGCAAGGTGCTGTGCTCGGCCCTGTGCTCTTTGCCATATTTATAAATGACTTGCCAGATTAATTAGACGGAAATGTTAAGATGTATGCAGATGACACGAAACTATACCGGCATGTTAACACAACAGATGGCCACGATGCAATGCAAGCTGATCTGGAGAAACTGAAAGCTTGGTCAGAAAAGTGGCAGTTGCACTTTAACGAAAATAAATGCAAAGTGATGCATCTTGGTAGACCACTTGAAGCACAACCATATCGGCTTGGGCAATCAGTCATGGCTGTCACCGAAGGCAAAATAGATTTAGGTGTCCTTCTTGACAGGGAATTGCAATTTCATCATCATGCAAGGACAGTGAAGCAAGCAAACCGGGTTCTTGGGTTAATCCGGAGGGCATTTTAAACTAGAAATAAAAGCATGATTCTGCCACTGTATAAAGCGATGGTATGACCTTTCATGGAATATGGGAACGTGGTCTGGGGTCCCACCTATGAAACTGATAAGGTGAGGATAGAAAAGGTACAAAGAAGGGTCACTCGCTTAATTCTTGAAGTTAATGATCTATCGTATGAAGAACGAATACATATAATAAATATTCCATCACTGTGTCACCGGCGATATCAAGGAGCTATGACCCAAATGTTCAAAAACATGAAAGAGGTTGAACGAATCAATCCGGGTCAGTTCTTCCAGCGAGTGCCAAATGACAGGACCCATGGTCATAACCTCCGGTGCCAAATGTGTCAACAAGCCCAGAGTGCGGCTGATAACTCGTCAACGTTTCTTCTCAAGCAGAAGTGTCAGTAATTGGAATTCGCTTCCTGAACTCGTCATTTATTTGGGAAATGTTAACCAGTTTAAAAATAGGTTCGATGAATGACAAACAAACACCTCACGATATCAACTCGTAGTCAGTGATACAGTGTAATAGCCAATGAATGTGGCGTAATATCTAAACATGACAAGAGCTGCAGGACCAACAGGGCTTATGAGCCCACACCTGATAATCAAGTACATCAAGTACATCAACCAAATTATACTTTGCACATGCAGATTCAATACTGCACGGGCTCGTAGCAAACCAAATGGCAAGATGTGAAAAATAACATTTGATCGACATTCAATCGTACTAAGCAGCTGACATGTTTATTAACTAAGTCTTTAAGTCTTCCAGCAACCCGGAGAACAAATAGAAGCCCCTACGAAATAATAGCACAATAAGCAGTTGAAAAGTAACAGACAGTACCGCACCCTGAGTTCTTACTTGGTATAAAATACGTGGGACTATTGGCACCCATGGAAGACTGGAACTGGCGACTTCTGATACTTCCCAGGAGGCTGAGGATGCCAAGTTTCACCGGCACACTACACCCGGGCAGCCAGTCGGAGGCGAGGGATAGATCCTGTAAAAACAGGTCAGGTCATACGCCGGCATACTGCACCCGGACAGCCCGATCCGTATCGTGGGCAGTCAAACCGATTTATCCCATATAACCTGTGACTGACCTCCCACATAACACAGACACATGGTAACCACATGGCAATCATGAGGGCTGCCCACCTTTCCCACATGGTGCCCACATGGTTTTGGAAGCGGTTTCCACATGGTTACCATATGGACTAGCACCCCAACATCCAACAGTGGTCCCAAATTTGTCGATTTGGAGTGGAGATGACCCCAACTGTGAAATAATTTTTCCTATCTCTCGATTCTCCATTTTGGGAAGGAATTTTCACTTCCACAAATTAGAATTGTGATATAATTGATTACTTGAAATATAAAATAAAATATCGGGACTAAAAATACAATGAGGGTTTCAATGAAACCACTGCTTTCATATTTCAAAACAGTTTATCAAATATCGTACTATTTTTATAGCATAATTTTTCCACTCTCATAGTCTTTTTGGGGCTCAAAATTTTTCGGCACGGTCTGGACACCCTAATGCCAAATTGGAATCTCGGGACTACTGCCTTCCAACCTCCTCCAAACCCTACATGGGGGCCCATATGGGAATGCCTAAAAGTGGCTCCCATGTTCACGTTGTAGCCACCTAGCCACATGGGACCCATTTAGAATCCCACGTGCAAGCCCATGCCTCATGCTAAGCCCACGTAGCCCAATCTAACCTGTGGTAAACCTAACATAGGTGTGTTATGTGGGCGACCACCCGCTAGACTAAAACTTTGGTCAAACTGTGACTGAACCTGTGTCAGCTGTGACGACCTTGATGTCAGTCTGTGAAACTGCCTGTGCAATCTGAGGGGGTGACTGACATGTGTCAGCTGTGACTGACCTGGGTCAGCTGTGACTGACCTGTGTCAGTTGTGCGTCGCTCAGCTGGTAGTCGGTCGGCAGAGCGGTGGTGACCCTCAACAGACCGCTGGCCAGCAGAGTCCCCGCCAGGCCCGTCACCCGGCTCGGCACTGAGCTCCACAGCCGCTCCAGTAGGGACCGCAGACGGGGCAGCAGCTCCGGCACTGCAGAATGGGCAGTCACAGCAGTACCACAGGCACACAGCGAGTCTGCCTGCAAACAGATCAGCACATAATATTAACCACTGAATGCTTGTAGTACGCAAGTAGCTTGAGATGTTCAGAGCAGGATATTTCCAGTAGGATTTTAAGTATGTGTGCGTTGGCCATGAATCTATTTTAATCCCCAATGTCAGGCTATTCATTGGCTGAGTATATTCAGTGACCAGTATATGTATTCTAAGTCAGCAGAACACATCTCATAGTGCTAAATTGCTTATCCGCGCTTCACAGGTCCATCCGGTTTCAGGAAGGCAAGTATCAATAATACTTTACAATATAACGTCCTGAGTAGGAGAATTAACGTTATACCCGTGGCCGTGTGAGAGTTTACGCAACTCTCGAGATTGGCACGCCACGCTGGGGATACTAAATCGAGTCGGTAACAGATTGCGTTGGCGGGCCCAGTACGACTGCATCAGCCCCGGCCGGAGTTATGTGGCTGGCGAGCTCGCCGGCCATGCTAACAGCCGTGCTGACAGGCATGGGCCTCTGAAGGCTCAACAGAAGGCAAACATACCACCGGCGTGATGCGGCGCTTAGTAACTGCTGTACAGCTGTTTGTACGAGGTCTGTCCTGGTCCCAGCCCCAGAACCCCGAGCAGCTCGGGGCAACGAGACGCAACCTAAATAGGGCAGAAATGGGGAGACCTGGCGGGCACGAGCTGGTAACTTCTGTCTAGAATAACCATGTAGGACTTAAGTACCAAAGCAATCAGCTGGTCACCAGCCTCAGTCTCAGGCTCACCCCGTACCAAAGTGACCAGCTGGTCGGCGATCCCAGTTCCATCATCAGCCCCAGTCTTAGCTGTCACGTACCAGAGTCACCAGCTGTTCCCCAGTCAGCTGCTCCAGACGGTTGGTCAGCTGCTCTGAGGTCAGCAGCGCCGGCTCCAGCAGGGCGGCAGGACAGGCTGGGTGCAGCAGGGCGGCGGCTGACGGCCGGTGCAGCAGCTCTGAGCGGTCCTCCTCGGTCAGTAGAGGCACCAGCCGGCACAGCAGACGTCGGAGCGGCGGACAGCGGCGGCGGGACAGAGCGGCCGCGGCGGAGTCACAGTAGGACCGGCACAGAGCGGCCGGACCGTACCTGCCGGGAGGTACAGATACAGACCAATGTCAGCGAGCAGGCAGACTGTACCTGCCGAGAGGTACAGATACAGACCCACGTCAGTACCTGCCGAGAAGTACAGATACAGACCCACGTCAGCGAGCAGGCAGACTGCCTACCTGCCGGAGGTACAGATACACGACCCAGCGTCAGTAACCTGCCCCGAGAGGTACAAGATACGACCCACCGGTCAGCGAAGCAGCCAGACCGTCCTGCCGGGAGGTACAGATAACAGACCAAATGTCAGCCGAGCCATAGCAAAAAGACGTACTGCCCGGGGGAGGGTACAGATAGCAGACCCACGTCAGCGAGCACAGCGCACAGACGGCGGACTGGTCCTGCCAGGTCCAGATATCAGACCCACGGTCAGTCAGCAGCAGAGCACAGCACGAGCCAGGACTGTACCTGCCGGAGGTACATGATACAGACCCACGTTCCCAGCCGAAGCACAGGCACAGGACCGGCCGGACAGTACCTGCTCCAGGAGTTACAGATGCAGACCCCTCACGAGGCACAGGCCACAGACCGGCCGGACGTACCTGCCGCCCGGTACAGATACGACCCACGTCAGTCAGCAACAGGCACAAGACCGGCCGGACTGACCTGCCGGGAGGTACCCAGATACAAGACTCACGTCAGCGTAGCACAGGCACAGACCGGCCGGAACTGTACTGCACGGGAGGTACAGACTAGCCAGACCCACGTCATAGCGACACAGGACGACCGGCCGGACTGTACCTGCCAGAGTTACAGACCCAAGACAGTCCACAGGCACAGACCGGCCCGGACTGTACCTGCCAGGAGTTACAGACCCAAGACGTCCAGCCAGCACGGCCAGACCGGCCGGCACTGAACTCATCCCTGCCGAGAGGTACAGATACAGAGCCCACGTCAGCGAGCACAGGGCCAGACCGGCCGGACTGTACCTGCCGGGAGGTACAGATACAGAGCCCACGTCAGTCGATCACAGGCACAGACCGGCCGGACTGTAACCTGCCGGGAGGTACAGATACAGACCCACGTCAGTCAGCACAGGGCCAGACCGGCCGGACCGTACCTGCCGGAGTACACGATACAGACCACACGTAGCGATCACGGCTACAAGTACCAGCCTTGCAGGGCATGTCCTGCCACGTGCTTAAGCGACCGCGTCAGCAGGGCACAGGGCGGCGAACTGTTGACCGGGGAGTATACAGACTACGTCAGCGAAGAGCACGGCATCATAGACCGGCGGACTGTTCGGCGCCGGGAGGTACAGGATACAGACCCACGTCAGTCAGCACAGGCACGAGGCCGGCCTGGCACTGGTACCTGCCGGGAGGTACAAGATACAGACTCTACGTCGCGCACAGGCCACAGACGGCCGGAGCTGGACCTTGCCGGAGGTACAGATACGAAGCCCACGTATGTCCTGGAGCACTTAGCACGAAGGAACCGGACGGGACTGTACCTGCCGGATACAAGATGACAGACCCCACGTCAGCGAGCACAAGAGCACAGAGCCGGCCGGGTACTGTAACCTGCCAGGGGATTTCAGACCCAAGACCAGTCAGCATACAGGGCACAGACCGGCCGGACTGAACCTGCCGCGCAACGCAGACAGACGAACGCATGACACGGTCATTCGTTTCCAGCATTGGCTGTGTTTTATGTTTCGATTAATAGACCTGTGTCCAGTTCATACCACCTGTGCAGCACTGACAGGTCTGTCCCACACAAGCGACGTGTCTCCACCGCTCACCTGGCGACGAAGCAGAGCACGTCGGTGGCCAGGAGCGCCGCCCAGCCGTCTGAGCGGCGGCACAGGTGGCGCCACAGGTGGGTCTCGGTGGCGCGCAGCTCAGCCGCCGTCAGACTGCCTGCCGGGGCAGACGGGTCAGGGTCACACCAGCGGTATCGATGGGCAGACTCATGGGCATCGGTAGGCACCATAGTCACACAGTCATCATAGACAGACTACTAGAGTAGTCAGGGCAGGATAGGCAGACGGCATCTGATGTCGGACAACTCTGAGCGAAACATCCTCAGAATCATCGTACGGCGCCCATTCTGAGGCAATCCGAATAGCAAGCAGCGTACCTGATATGGCTCGACGCAATCACCTCATCACGATGCGCCACTTACCAAGTCCGCGTGGTCCACGTGACAAGAGACCAGACGTCGCACTAACGCCCGTGTCTCATGTCTGTGTTACTCACCGACCAGAGCGCAGACGGTGACCAGAGTGTGCTGGTACAGGCTGACCTGAGGTCGGCTGTGACCTTCACAGTCCAGCGGAACACAGCAGGCCAGCTCCCAGTCACCTGGGAAGCAGGGAGGACAGACGGCAGAGTACCGGTGTTAGGGTCAGAGCATAGTGATGGTTGCGACGTTCACCAGAGATAAGAACACAATCAAGTAGGCAAGTTTCATAGGACGCAAGAAAGCATTATGAGTCCATGGGTGGAGAATGTAGTATGGCAGGTGTGGCCAGTGCCGCACCAACATTCCATTTTTTGTAATGCAAATATATTGAAGCATCTTGTCAGGCTTTGCAAAAAATAAAACACAAATGGCACTAGAATACCCTTTCCCCACGCCAACTTTGAAAACTGTTCTCCACTGATCTGATATTCTAGGCCGCTTCAACAGGCGGAGGAGGACCTACACAGAGGCATGAGTCGCAGCACGGCTGCCACCAGATGTCGCTCGCCGTCACCGTCAGCCGTCCAGCTGGTTCGGGCCGGCTCCGCCAGGTGGCAGGCGCGGCGGGCCAGCGTCAGGCAGCAGCGCAGGCGACAGAGGGCGCCCAGGTCCTCAAAGTCGGACAGAGAGGACCAGAACACCTGCCCAACAGACACGCGTCCCAGTCAGGACATCTGGCAGGCACAGGGAGCCAAATGTATGAGGCATCCTTTACAACGGAGTAGTGAAAGCATTGCATCGGCTCTGATGAAGTTCTGCTTATA
>VOPJ01002504.1:0-12768 GCA_014673585.1 Semibalanus balanoides
AAATTCTTTCTTCAATGCCCCCGAATTTGGGAGTGTCCTGGATGGAGGAGAATCAATTTTTTTCTCAGTGTATGACAATACGTATAAACTGCTTTCATTATTAGTCAAACAAACTTTTTCCTGGTTGTCTCGAAATTCACACTCAAATGGTGTCCGTGCCGAATGGATACAACATATTCTGGAGCGCGCCTTTGGCGCCAGTGGGTATGTCTCCCATGCAATCAGAATCAGAATCAGAATGTATTTCGTGACAAATCCACAAGGCATGGTTTTTCACCGTCACACGTCAACAAGGTAAAAGTTACACTAGGTGTAAGGCTTTGCCAGGCCCAGTTTACCACACAACGTCACACGACCATTGCACGCGCCTAAACACCGATCGCTCTGCACGCCGCAGTAGTGGTCAAGTTGGGACCTAAAGTTGCGGCGTGTTTGTGCTTAAATGTAGTCGGTATGTAGTTTTGAACACCACTCTAGCACAGACGGCGGCGGCCTACTCCGTCCGTATCCTCGTAGAACGCGTTGTGTGGGGCCTCGTGTCTCGTGCTTGCTGTGCGTAGTTAACCATCTGCTGGCTATTGCTCTCTGGTCTAATCTGTTGCGATGGCTGCATGAAAAGGCACAGTCGGGTGGGTACATGACGGAGACTGCGTGCCGTCAAGCCAGTTTCAGTTCGCAGAACATGTCGGATATATGGTCATACTTTCGCCTGCCGCTGACGACTCGGGCACCGAAGTTCAAAAGTTCAAAATGCCCCCTTAAAAACGCCACTACACACAGACATCTGTTAAGTTATGCGTGGATTGCTCAATATCGACTATGTGCGACTACAGGATCGCGGCTTGCAATAATGCTTCATCAATTTCGTAGATGCGGCCGATCATTCGTAGTCACCATGCTGGACTCATCAGGTAGATCGCGCAGAGGCTAGAGCCGTGCATCGTCAGGCAGTTTCGAAACTGCCTATAGGCAGTTTGATACTGCTGGGCAGTTTCCAAACTGCCTATGCGTTTTTAGGCAATTAAGGAACTGCCCAAGTTTTTATATTGTCTTTAATGTATATGTTACTGATTACTATACATCATACAAAATACATCGTTAAAATAAAGCAAATAACTACGCAGATTTCTCTTGTCTTCTCCTATATGTTGTTCTTGACCAGGTGCGTATCCAGGGGGAGGGGCGCTAGCTCCCCCCCGTAAGCCAGGTCGTGCCCATGGCGCGTCCGGAGGTCGCAACTTTTTGTATGTGGTGCCCCATGACCGAAGTGCTCGATCCGTGCCTGATTGACAACAATGCTATATAAAATATAAGTAGACGCCCCTATTTTTCATCAAATTTACTAATTTGAATGACTTTTGAGGTTATATTTGGTTATGATTTAACTATACTTGGATAGTCCTGGGGAGGATCCAGACGGAGGGCTGCAGAGGGGTGCAACCTCCTCCAGGCGCCCAGGTCGCGGGGCCGGGCCGTGTTTTGGCCTCCCCAAACCTCCCCGGCTTGGGGAGGCAAAAACACGGCCCAACCCCGCAACCCGGGCGCCTGGGGGAGGTTGCACCCCACTGCAGCCCCCCTCTGGATCCGCCAGTGATATTTGCATGACATTTTTAATCTTCTTTTTTTCCGTGACATCTTTTCCCATGTCTTGACTCATACTATCTGGGTAATTATATTTACAACCGTTGTCGATAGTTCGACCGGCTTAATTGCTTCCTCGTTGAACTGCGCTCTCCTCCCTTCCATTTCGATATAAATAGCTCACCCTCCGCCACTGGCGGATCCAGAAAGTGTGATTTTGAAGAAAAAAAAATGGGGGGGGGGGGCAAATCCCAAAAATTATCGCATAATTCTGAAAACTCATCGGATTTCGCTTGCTTATGTTAATCAATACTGATTTAAACAAACTTTCTCTAGTTAAAAGTTGCTTAGTTTTACGACAACTCAGGAAATGTGTCAAAATTTGTGCCGATTTTGGGTGGTTTGGGGGGGGCATGGCCCCTTTGCCCCCCCCTGGATCCGCCCTTGCCTTCCGCTTCCCTGCCTCTGACCCTTGACCTGCGTTGGGATCGGTGGCCCAGGGGATCTCAAACTTGCTGGTACCGATCGGTGTGAACCTGGCCAGTATGTGCGATTCTTTCAAGAGAGACTGTACATACATATTTTTTACATTCGAATAATTATTCGGATATATGTTCTCATTCCACTGTTCTAATAAGCTCTTGTAAAGGGCAAAACGTCTCTTTGGCGAGATGCTCTGACATCCGTTCGGGCGTTTAATTGAATTACAGATGAATGTTTAGAACTATCAGATGAGTGTTTGTATTCGTGCATAAACATGTGGTCATGGACAGAAGGCATTCCATTGAGATAAAAGTCATCTTTCTGATAAAAAACAATCTAGGACACCATTTGTACCATAATTTCAGGATACTGATCCGCAGCTTGAAGACACCGCTGCAGGAGGTCATACATATTTTTAATTTTAACTTAGCTATTAACAACTCATGAAAATTATTCCCAAGACGTGTAACTGACACAAATAAAATGTCCACATCATGTGGATCACTACAGTATTCCGTGTGATCTATGTCTGTCCGTTTCAGAATGAGGCGGACACTCCTCAGCGCATGTGTGCTGGGCCTGCTGGCCACAGCGCTCGCCGATAGCGAGGCAGCCAAGGCGGCGTGGTCGGCCCCGCAGGCTCTGGCCCAGGCGCGGGACGGCTCCTCCCATGGCGGTGGCTTCAGTGACGGCGGCTACAGCTCCAGCCTGGGCCCCGTGCACAGCGTCTCCAGCAGCAGCTCCTACAGCGCCGACTCGGCCGCATCCAGCGGAGCAGCCTCCTACAGCGCGCCCGTCACTCAGCCAGTCGTCAGCTATGATGCTCCTGTCTCCAGCCAGTCAAACTTGGGATATGCAGCTCCCAGCTCTGGTGGTCACAGCCAGCCCAGCTCAGGATATGCAGCTCCCACCTCTGGCGGTCACAGACAGCCCAGCTTGGGATATACAGCTCCCAGCGCTGGTGGTCACAGCCAGCCCAGCTTGGGATATACAGCTCCCAGCTCTGGTGGTCACAGCCAGCCCAGCTCAGGATATACAGCTCCCAGCTCTGGCGGTCACAGCCAGACCAGCTCAGGATATGCGGCACCCAGCTCTGGTAGCCACAGCTCTGGTGTTAGCTCTGGTGTTAGCTCTGGTGGCGGCTCGACGGGTAACCTATACTACTACTATTACCCTGTCGAGGAGCAGCCGTCGCACGGCCACGGCTACCCCTCGAAGCAGGTGGGTGGCGGCGGCGGCGGCGGCGGCGGTCTGCTGGGCGTGCTGAGCGCCGTGCTGGTGCCCATTCTGGTGCTGGGCGGCGCGCTGCTGCTCATCTTCATCGTCGGCTCGCTGGTGGTGAATGGTGCCGGTCGCTCGGCGGACCCGATGGCGGCGTGGAGGGCCGACCTGGAGCGGCTGCTGTTCGACTACATGACCGTGCTGCAGGAGGAGGACTGCGCGCCGCGCGTCTTCTGCGAGATCGGCCTGCAAGCGGAACGGTACCGCTTCCCCGGCAAGGAGCTGGTGATGAGGTGAGACGGCGCTGCTCGCAGGAGCCGGCAGGCAGTAGCAGCTAGGGGTGGCGGATAGGTGGAGAGAGGAGCCAACATAGAGGTACCGGCAGGGATTTCAGCAAGCCCATAGACAGGAACCGAAAGCAAGGCAGACAAATGAATCAGCAGGAAGGTATTGGGAAGCAGGGAGGTGGACTGGGGATGGGAGTGGAAGAAACGTGGTGAGGCTGAGGAAGAGAGATCGAGATGGTGAGGCCGAGGAATTGAATCCATTTTATGGGCCATCTCACCTAAGAGATGACCCATAAAATACGCGCAAGCCGGAAGCCAATATCGGAGATATTGGCTTCCGGCTTGCGTGTATTATAGGATCTATTTATAGGATCCTAATGGACATAGTCAGACCAGACCATTAAGTGGACGAAAAAAGCATGAATAAGTCTAGCACAGTTTTGTAGAAACAGGAACTCCGCAGTAAAAACACTCATCAGATATCACAATACACGAGCAAGTACGTATGAAAGTCGGAGTTTGCCTCTTAAAACCTGTTTTAGTTTAGGATGCATGAATGGATGTAATGTAAATTTCGACCCGCGTCCACGACAGTTGTTCCCGAAATTTGCCAAGTATCAGGTCACAATATATATTACTGACCGGGCCGACGAAATTATCTGGAAACGAGGTTTGCAAAATTAGCGGAGGTCCCAGTGCGAAGCACGAGGACCTGAGCTAAATTTTGCAAACTGAGTTTCCAGATAATTTCGTCAGGCTTAGGTCAGTAAGGTTTTTCCTACATTGCGGAATGTGCTTCTAACCCGCGCGGCGTAGGGGGGGGGTAAATATTACGCCCCCCTCACGTATTTCCGCAATAGACTTGAAAAACAGTCAACAGATAACGACTAAACAGTTCCTCAGTACCCTTATCCACCAACAGTTTGACGTCTACCCAAAAATAAACTATGCGAAAAAGTTGAAAAGAACTTTAGAAGATACTGACGTTTTGATACCTCATGTCATGCATTTTTGGTTGAATACGATAAAATGTTTTGATGCGTCGTAGAAAACATAGCTTTAAGCAAATCGCAAACGGCAAAAACTGTATAGAAAGGATATTTAATTCCTATCAAGATGGCAATTCGGATTCAAACACTGTTGGGTTTTTTTGAACCCCTTAAAATCCAAAAACACTGATTTTTTTCAGAAATCTATGTCCCAAAATTGACAATCTCAACGGTATCTAAAAAACCGAAAATCTATCATATCTGAAGAACAAGTGTAATGGATACCCAGACCGAATTTCAACCGTAATGGCTTCGTTTTTCAGTGACTGATTGCTCTCCAAGTCATAAGTAGGTAATGACATCATTTTTGCAAAATAAAGTCTTTTTGGATTTTTGTTGACCTGATACAGATATATAATGCATTTTTGTGTTTGAGACAAACTAACCTAGGAAACAATGCATTGTTTATTCTATTCCCCGTCACGTTTTTCAGTTGACCTAGATGACCTGATCTTTGCCTTTGACGGGGTCAGTTGTAAAAAAATACTGATTCTATCGATTCTACGTGCAAAATACGCCCTAAACTGTTTGTCACAAGGCTTTCTCTTATTTGAACCTCCTTCGTGGACACGGGACCTTGTCCTGGACCCGTGACCTTGAACCACTTGCATTCATTTCAACTTTTACTTAATGCAGATTATTATCACCCTTTGAGAGCTTTAATGTTGCATTGACAGTCTTAATCAAAGGATTTTAATTGAAAGTATGGAACCATTAACTCAATTAAGCTCGAACTTTCCATATGACCTGACCGTGACCTTACATTTGACCTAACTTGAAAAATTTCTGGTATGCATTCGATTTTTTCATTGAGAGCTTTCGATCGCCGCCTTGCACATCTCGCTGCGGTTATTGGTCGGAAGATAAGAGGGGGGGTAATATTTACCCCCCTACGCCGCGCGTTCGGCGAGAGACCCTAAGCCGCGCGGGTTAACCGGCACTGCAGGGGGGGTGAATTTTCCGCCCCCCTCAGTTTTCACGGAGTAGCGGAAAAACGGCGGCGCGCAGCGCACGCCAAGAATCGTACACCGCTTTGGCAATCAATTACCCACACTTGGAAAAAGTTTTGACTCAGGTCATCTCGGTTCAAGGTAAAATTCCATTAAGTGACCTCACCTTCAAAAATGTTTGCGTTCGTGCCAAAGGCACAGTCTTTTTTTCGAAAGTTTGAAACTTGCAGGATTTCAAAGAAATATCAGTACCTACAAATTCATATCTCGGATTTTTTTCGTATCGGTGACGCAAAGGTCAGGTAATTTCTGACTCCCCCATAATAAGTGAATGGGAAATAAACAAATGCTTCCCTTTCAGTAAAATCATTGGATCAGGCTAATAAATTCAGAATCATGCTATTTTAGCTCCATCTGAATGATCAAAAGGTGCAATTGTTGCTCAGTATTTCTTTCTAACAAGGTCATCTGAGGTCATCTGAGGTCATCAGCAGATTTGCTAATAACTATTGATAGACCAAGAGATAGAACGATAGTTACACCAATGTGTTCTCTCGATCTATCCCGCGTCTGCTCATACTGCACCATGACCACCTGCGGTCACCAAATTGACTTGGACCTGAGGTCAATTTTGAAATGACCTTACAGGTCACCGTGTAAATGTTCCAAAGCGCATCAATTGAAACAAACACGAATGGCGTCAAAATGATCCCCTATCTTTCTAGGTGACATGCTATTTCACGAAAACTTTTTTGGCTAACAAACAGTATGTTTGACCTTTCCTGACCTTGGAGCCTGAACTAACTTGCTGAGATCAATTTTGAAGACATACATGCGATTGCAAATTCAATAGCTATCGATTGCCTCTCTAATTGTTTTGCCTAGCTATCAATAGTTTCTGAGATATCGTGGTTCTGGAAAAGAGTCCTAAAGAGTCCTAGATCAGGAAATCTGACCTTTGGTGACCACTGGTGACCTCAATTGTGACTGATCAAAGGATACTAAATACTTCGATAGAGCTTGCCCTAAGAAGCTTCTAAGCCGTTTTCCGCTTGTCGCTACGTGCGTAGTTTGGAGATCTCACGGGGGGGGGGGCGGAAATCACCCCCTGCAGTTCGGTCGCCGCGAACCCCCTGCAGTGCGCGGCGTTAAGTAATAGCGCGAGGCTATTCATTATTAGTATATTAGTAGTAACTTATTAAGTTTGAGCCGGGCAGGAAAGCCGGTCAAGAAACTTTTGTTTGTTGCCCGGCCTATCAAATAACATGGGAATTCGCGTCGAATAATTTATGACCCGACATTTTCCTGCCCGGATCGTGCTATACTTAAAGCATACCCCGGCATGTAGGAAACAGAAGTCTTGACCATGCTTGCTTTCGGTCGTGGTTAGCTAATAGCTATGTCGGCCACCTGTCCTGTTTGTGTGTTCCCTATATAAATCGCTTGTCCTGTTTGTGTTACTTATGTCGGCCACCTGTCCTGTTTGTGTGTTACCTGTGCTGGCCACCTGTCCTGTTTGTGTGTTCCCTATATAAATCGTTTGTACTGCTTGTGTTACTTATGGCGGTCACCTGTTCTGTTTGTGTGTTCCTTGTGCCGGCCACCTGTCCTGCTTGTGTTTCCTGTGTCGGCCGGCTGCAGGGGCGCAGCCAAGGGGTGCTATGGGGGTTAAAGTACCCCCGTCGCGGCTCAGAGGGGCCCATCTCGGGTCTTAAAAAGGATCCAATTCAGGCCTGGTAAAACACAATTAAGCCTAGAACATGACAAATTGAAAATATAACTTAACAAATTCATATGATTGTTTGTTTGGGGAGCGGTATCAGCCAATGCTAAGGTATCAACTTCGGTAAGCTTCCCACACCCTGTCGCACAAAACCTGTGTGCGCCTCTGGCCGGCTGTCTGCTGTCAATGTCGGCCGGCTGTCGGCTGTCAGTGTCGGCCGGCTGTCTGCTGTCAGTGTCGGCCGGCTGTCAGCTGTCAGTGTCGGCCGGCTGTCAGCTGTCAGTGACCCTCGCGCGGCTGTCAGCCTGCAGCCTGTCGGCCGCCTGTTCGCTGTCAGTGTCGGCCGGCTGTCAGCTGTCAGTTGTCGGCCGGCCTGTCAGCTTGTCAGTGTCGCCGGCTGTCGCTGTCAGTGGTCGCCGGCCTGCTGCTGTCAGTGTCGGCCGGCTGTCAGCTGTTAGTGTCGCCGGCTGTCTGCTGTCAGTGTCGGCCGACTGTCTACTGTCAGTGTCGGCCGGCTGTCTGCTGTCAGTGTCGGCCGGTGTCGGCTGTCAGATGTCGGCCGGCTGTCAGCTGTCAGTGTCGGCCGGATGTCGCTGTCAGTCGTCGGCCGGCTCGCTGCTGTCAAGTGTCGGCAGGCTGTCTGCTGTCAGTGTCCGGCCGGCTGTCTGCTGTCAGTGTCGGCGCTTCCAGCTCGTCCAGTGTCGGGCCGCTGTCAGTGCAGCTGGTCGGCGGCTGTCTGCTGTCAGTGTCGGCGGCTGTCTGCTGTCAGTCGTCGCCCCGCGCTGTCTGCTGTCAGGTCACGCCGGCTGTCCGCCCTGTCATGGTCGCCGCCCTGTCAGCTTGTCCATGTTCCGGGCCGGTGTCTGCCTGTCAGTGTGGCCGGCGTCGCTTCCAGTACTCGGCGTCAGTGGTCGCTGTCAGTGCAGCTCGTCATGTACTGTCAGGTGTCGGCCCGTCTGTCGGCTGTTCAGTGGTCGGCGGCTGTCGGCTGTCAGTGTCGGCCGGCTGTCAGCTGTCAGTGTCGGCTGTCAGTGTCAGCTGTCAGTGTCAGCTGTCAGTGTCAGCTGTCAGTGTCCAGGCTGTCAGTGTCGCTGTCAGTGTCGCTGCAGTGTCAGGCTGTCATGTCAACTGTCCAAGTGTCAGCTGTCAGTGCAGCCTGTCAGTGTCAGCTGCCAAGTGGCAGCTGTCAGTGTCCGCCGCTGCGCTGTCAGTGTCGGCCGGCTGTCAGCTGTCAGTGTCGGCCGGCTGTCGGCTGTCAATGTCGGCCGGCTGTCGGCTGTCAGTGTCGGCCGGCTGTCAGCTGTCAGTGTCGGCCGGCTGTCGGCTGTCAGTGTCGGCTGTCAGTGTCAGCTGTCAGTGTCGGCTGGCTGTCGGCTGTCAGTGTCGGCCGGCTGTCTGCTGACAGTGTCGGCCGGCTGTCTGCTGTCAGTGTCGGCCGGCTGTCAGCTGTCAGTGTCGGCCGGCTGTCAGCTGTCAGTGTCAGCCGGCTGTCTGCTGTCAGTGTCGGCCGGCTGTCGGCTGTCAGTGTCGGCCGGCTGTCCTGCCCGTCCCGTTCTGACTGGCGATGTCATTTCCCAAAAAATTCCTGACCAATACCAATCCAATACCGAACAGGAGGCATTTTGGTTGACCAAATACCGACTGATTTGGGTTGAAGCCAAAAATGTTCAAAATTTGACCGAAATTTTGACCGAAAAAAAAAACGAAAAACGATTTAGAAAATAAAGGTATTGGTGGTGTATGTAATATGTATATTGTATAATGCATATAATACCTATTTTTAAAGACCTCACATACTCTTGTGAGCTATCTCTTCTATCTTGATATAATAATGATTTGTAATTTATAATAATTGATTGAATTTTTAGCAAATTAAGCATCGATTTGCTGGATAGAAGCAAGGATGCGTAAAAATGTGACGAAAAAGTTAATTGTTTAAGATTAGGCGTACCGAAAAGTGTCCAAAAATGTATAAGCCTGACCGACCGATTACCAAAGCGGTCATTTTTTTTTCGTTTCCAAAATTTTGATTACCGATTAACATCACTAGTTCTGACCGTGCAGCCGTCGCGCCTGGCTCGGTTGGTCGGTGGGATCAGGTCGGCCATCGCGCCTGGCTCGGTTGGTCGGTGGGATCATGTCAGCCGTCGCGCCTGGCTCGGTTGTCGGTGGGATCAGGTCGGCCGTCGCACTGGCTCGGTTGGTCGTTGGGCATCAGGTTCGGCGTCCCGCGCCTGGCTCGGTTGGTGTCGGTGGAATATGTGGCCATCGCGCCCTGTGCTCGGTTGGTCGGCTGGGATCATGTCAGCCGCGCGCCTGGCTCGGTTGGTCGGTGGGATCAGGTCGGCCGTCGCGCCTGGCTCGGTTGGTCGGTGGGATAATGTCGGCCGGTTTGGCGGCGCTGGCTGCCGATGACGTAATTTTTATTCCAGACCGCTGCTCGCCAGTATATTGGGAAAAGTGTGCATCTTAGGAATTTTTACACGGGACTTTGCGCAGGACCCTAGAATCGGGCCTTAGGTGAAATGCGTAATTTGTCGTCGGTAACACGGTCTTAGTTGGCAACATTCAGTTGATGTTGACATGTGTCTCAGTTTGGTTGGTCATTGATGCTGCTCATGCTCCCTCAAATATGCTAAACAAGAGAGGTACGTTGCTATTTTTTACTGTTAGAGGGAGTGTGCCTACTCACATTGGTCATGTGGGCTCGGTTGGTCGGTGTCTGTAGAGTAGATTTTTCTGAATTTAGCTATGTACTTCATTTCCCCAGATTCACTATAGTTGCTGAGATATTCCAAATTCCGCCAAGATCAACATTCCGGCGGAACAATTATTCGCCAGAGAGATTTCGCTACTAGAACTAGAGAGATTTCGCATGGGCTTGTTTATTGTCTTTCGTGCGCCATTGTAGGTAAAATCTTCGTTCTCTGTTTATAGTGGCGATCGTTTATGAGTTTTGAAACAAAAAATGCAAACAGAACATATGTAAGTAAAAATTCAACTGAAGGGGCTCCAGATGTGAATTTTATCGTAACCAATGATCAACCCAATAGCTTCTTACCATAATATAAATATATTTGACATTTCAATAGAGTAGGCACACTCCCTTTACAGATTGTGTTATGCTTTTTCTTATATATTTATACTTATAACTTACTTATTTGAATGTTTAGATGCATGTTTTGCATGTTTAACCCTCGCCCGGGTAGGAGAGTGGATGCCACCCCCTCGTTTTTCCAAAATAACTCTCGTAGTTTTTGACCGATTGCGATGAAACTATCAGTACCATATTTTTGAACGATTTGACACATACTCTATAAATTTCGAACTTCCAACGTTCATGACCCGTGACCTATGACCTGTTTTTTCAAGGCTATGTTAGGCGAAACTGGCGTCCCGTAGTATCGATCCTTGTTTTATGTGCAGTTTCCGAGTGTTTGACGTTCAGGAGCAAATGCAAAGGTATTTCCAGGTGAGAGGTGTGTAAATGTCGGTCGCAGGTTATGCCCAAAGGCCATATTTAATATATGAAACCACATATTCTGACCTCACTGGCTGGTTTCTGACTACAGCAGTTGATATTTCATGCCATGTGTTTGCAATGGTTTGTGAAATTTGCTAACTTCAAGATTATTTGTATTCTTTATTTCCATGCCCCCTTCCCAATCGTCTGAAATCGGTGAAAAGTTGGTGTTTTTGGCATGACTTCATCCGTTCCGCCGATCAGCGGCGATGGCGGGACGGGCATATGTGCCCATAGTAAAGTAATCTTGCATGTGCCCGTCTTGGGCTTGCCATCGACTTCAACTCCGACCCAGAATCCAATCCCGACTCTGACTCCAGCCCAAACTCATTTGTACAACAAAACAGACCAATGAGGTCCCATTGCGCTGTGATGAGGGCTTTGGGGTGAACCGTGCGGCGTACAGTCGCCACTCATTTTAGGGACAGCAGCACCACTCAGGGGCGTAGGCACTCATTGGAAGTTGGAGGGTTGTGGGGCAAATCTATGCAAATTTGCTGATTTAATTGTCAATTTTCGAAAAGTGGTGGTTTGTTAACTTTGGGGTAAAAAACAAACAAAAATTAAAACCCGAGATAGCCATTTTGTAGAACTTGCCATTTGGCGTGTTTAAAACTTTGTTATTTGCAATTTGCTTTAAAACTATATTTTTGCAATTTGTCAAACATTTACCTATTCTCGACCAAAAATGTCATGTAGTGACGTCGCTAAAATCGGTATATCTCAAAGGTGTTTAAAGCAACTGTTAATTTTTCACAGTTGACGTTAAACTGATATATGTAAATGTATACTAAGTTTCACGTCGATATCTGCAACGCTTCGGAAGTTATTCAGGAAAAACCGAGGGATAGGTCGGATCCGACCCCCTCTCCCCCTTAGGCGGTCGTGGGCTATGCCTCGTAATTTTGGACCAGGTATTTAGGCCAAAAGTTTGGGGGGGGGGGGCTATAGCCCTTTCGACTCAAAAGTTTTTGTGGGACAGTTTACGTGCAGTTTATATGGTTATTCGGTGCCCGTGTTCCCCTATAGCCCCCCCCCCTCCTGGCTCTGACGATCTCTATGTGCGCATTTTCTTCTTATCCTGTATCTATCACTGTAACTACGTCCACTCTCCTCATGTGGGTCGAGTTAGTACGTTACTGCATCGACTCACTGCTCAATGGCTGTAAGTTAGTATGTCATGTGCGAATAGATTCATTGAAGAGAATCACCTCTACGGCGACATCCTAGGAAATTGTCCTTAAAGTTAGTGCACACGTTATTCCGTCAATGTTAGTGGCGATGGCGAGTGAGCGGTCTGGAATAAAAATTGCGCCTGCCGATGCTGTGGCCCTCCTATCTGACCGCTCCGTGCGCCGGTTTGGCCGCTCGATCCGACCGCAACCGTACGGCAGCTGACGCCGCCGCCACCTGCTGTCTGTTTACATCCCAACCGGCTGGACAGTTAGGTCATGCGGCTTTACTCTCCATTCTTCTCTCTCTTCTCTTCTCGTTTTTATCTGGCTGCGTTCTGGCTGTGTTCTGGCTGCGTTATTCTCTCTGGGTTAGCTGGGAATCGATCGGTCACTAGGTCACATACGTGCTCTGCCGGCCAGTGCTCCAATTTGGTAACCGACTACAAGTTAGGCATAGTCAGAATTGATCGGCGATGATGCAGAGCTGATCCGTAATACGACAACTGTCGTGTTGAGCCATGGCAACCGCTGAATATAAGGGAATGTTTCGCCTCTTTGAAAGTTGTCAAATAACTATGCCCCGACCGTAGTCGAATTTATGGAGTAAGAGTTGCTGAACACGATGGAGATATTTGTTTCTCGAATCACTTGCCATTCTATAAATAAGATTTGTAACATTTTGGATAACAACGTCATTATTTAGCTATTAGCCGTTTTCACGATGGATTATTTTGCGCGAAATGTTTTAAAACATCTTAAGATGTTTTGAAATGTTT
>VOPJ01002505.1:0-22422 GCA_014673585.1 Semibalanus balanoides
TCTGCTGATCAATTAAGCCTGCCTCTGTCGCCAGACGCACGTTCAGACCAGCTCTTCCCCGCCTCCTGGGTGATGTCTTCTGCCCCTCCCTGTCCACGGAGACTGTCTTCTGGGCTCTGCCCCTCCCCGTCCACGGGGCTGTCTTCTGTTCTTGCAGTCCCCCGCCTCCCTCTGTCCAGTCCCCTCCCTCCTCCCCGTCTGTCGCCGCCCCTGTCATTACCCCCGTCCCCTGCAGGCGGCAGCGGGGTGAGCACGTTCTGCCTCGCCCCGGCACGTCCACCATGGAGTGTGTCACGTGCTGCTGGACATGAGACCGGAACAGCACGCCAACAGTGGCTCAGGCAACTCGGGCACTACACGCATAGGATAATGGATATCCTAGCCGGTGTCCTGTTGGATAGGGATTAGAGAAGGACCTATGATATATGTATATATCAGCGTTATCTGTACAAAGTATACCAAAATAATATACATACTGGTCTTGTATATTCACGTGGAGCAATCGACGCCCGACGGCGAAGATATTGTGTAATTTCACCTCCTTTTGCACTGCACATGTATGACTTAGCCCTCCTGAGCGGTAGCTGCATGGACATGAGAAACCGGAACAGCACGCCAACCTGGTGTATTATATTATAATGCATTTAAATATAATAACCAACAGTCGGCAGCTTTCAACGCCATTACTCGTAATTCCCTGGGTGTCCCGATCCCCGGCTGGAACTGTGGACGAAACGGTTATATACAAGCACCGTTTATAATGGTGAAAGGCAGTGTAAACGGCCCGAGGCGGTGATTTGTACAGTGATAGGCCAGGTCTTATGTCAAAGGGTAATGGGATCAGGAAATAATTGAACCACCTCTCGTGGAAATGAACGATGATGGATGGGTAGGGGTTACAATTTACCGCAATCCAAATTGTTGAGAGGAAAACGCAATCTGGGAAATGATGACGGACGAGGGAGTTGGGTAATTCGTTTCGTAATTCAATTTGCTGGTAGTTATGTTGCACTCGAGTGCCGTTACGTTTGCCGCACCCCGTGCACCGTCTTACGGTTTGTGACCATAATTGGTGCCTGTTGTGTCCCGTGCAAGTCAACGGATGTTTGGTGAAGTGATTTTTCACCAGACATGTGTATGGATCTGAGAGTAGGATTTATGATCCCAGAGGATCTCTCGACAAAACGCAATGTTGGATCTATGATCCCGTTGGATCCCACGGCAAAATACAACAGTTGATATTGGATCCCAGTGGATCCATCGATTCAATTTGGCAACGGATCTTGGATCCCACATGATCCCATGATAAATAATGAAAAATTGGCTCTTTGGTCCTCACGCGGTATCTTGGGATCCGGACTGATCGACTTATAAATTATGTCATAACTAATAGTATGTTTTTACAAAAAATATAACTTAATCATCAAGACCTGCCTAGTTTTTCCATTCTACACCAATTGAAAACTACTGGACAATCCACTTACAATATGGGTTCCAATCGAAATCATCTGTATAATGGTGGGTCTGGGATCCCAGTGGAACCCAGTGCAAAATGGTGCCTGCCATCTCGGATCCCGGCAGATCCGTCGACCAATGTTAAAGAATGATTTATGATACAAATGGATCCATTGCAAAATTGTGAAGGTGGATCTATGATACCAATAGATCCGGATCCATATTCCAGAAATCACATCCCGGGATCCGTTTTCGGGATCCAAGCACATGTCTGTTTTTCACCAAATGTCAGGACGAGTGCCTAAGTTAGACTTCTGATCTGTAATCATCAGACATGTGCAAAGATCCAAAAAAGATCCGGGATCCAGGATCCCTAGGATTCAAGATATGGGATCTTGTTGGATCCCGGATCCTGTATTATCATTTTGTCGTGGGATTCTGGAAAATTATTTAGCGTGAGACCCTATGAGTCTTGGATCCTAGAGGAAGAATACAAATATTTGAATCCTGTGGATCCTGGATCCTAGAAAATCAGTTTGTCGTGGGATCGTGTGGGTCTTGGATCTTACTTTTCGGTTTGGCTGGTAACATGTTTGGTAATCGTAGGTAGGTACTCACTAGGGATGTCATATTCCAAAAAATCCTGACAAAAATGAATCCAATACCAAACAGGAGGCATTTTGGTGATCCAAAAATTGACCGATTTTGTTTTGAGGCCAAAAATGTCCAAGATTTGACCGATTTTCAAATAGCATACTTATTTATACACACTGGCAAAAATAGCATTGTTAACATCATAATTCATAAAACGCACATGTACAGTTTTCAAAAAGACATTATAAATGTGAACAAGGAACTAAATACATGTGCAAAGCAAAATAGTGGATGCCACAAACAAGACCAAAGACAATTTCATTATTTGATTGAATTTCGAGCAAATTGTTAATCAATTTCCTGGATAGAAATAAGAATGCGTAAAAATGTGACAAAAAGTTAATTGTTTAAGGTTAAGCTGACCGAAAAGTGTCCAGAAATTTATAAGCCTGACCGACCGATTACCAAATCGGTCACACAATTTTTTCGGTAACCAAGATTTTGGTTACCGATTGACACCACTAGTACCTACTCACTTGCGGGCTGCTGGGTCATTTGGCTGTGTCTGATCTACAGCTTTGTAGTAAAAACGTAAATTGTCCAATGCTTTGCTTCTTATTCGTGCAATATTCGCCAGCTGATGGCTATGTTATATGTTATCACGTTATCACGGTGGACACATGGTAGCACAGCAAGCACAGCACAACAAACTGTGCTTCTGGCTAACAAATGTAACTCTTCATACCTGAGCAAGATACGGGATCATGCCTCAGGCTATAGGTATAACTGCAGCCCTCCCGCGCGCTTTCGTTTTTCTCAAACTTCACGACAGGTGGCGGTGGCGTTTTTTAGCCAGGTTTCGGTCAGTGACCTGCTAGTGTGTCTGTGCTGCGTCATAAAAGCCTTCTCTGCTACAATCTCTCCGACACAACACACCATTATCGGCTCTGTTGCGGCGTGTTTTTCTTCTTCGGTAGCGGCGCCCCGCGGTAATGCCTCCCGTCCGTCTATCCCCTATGAGCTGGCCTGGATAATGTGGCTTGGTGTGTTGGGTACATTATACAGTATGACGTGTATAGTGTGTCCGGTGTCAGGCCGGGCCACGGCTGATGGTGACGTATTGTTACTAAGGCCTGGCAATGTCGCACTTCCGGTCGGCTTCCGGTCACTTCCGGTCAACTTCCGGTCGGACCATAGGTATTCGGAATGTTATTTCCAAGCGATGGACAGGAGCCTGTATTGCTGATGAGTGCCGCGGTGTAGGACTAATACGTCGGATATTATTGGGCGGAGCCGGATTCGCTGTAAGGTCCTATTGGGTGTTATGGAATGCAGTGATAAGCTTGTTACGAATGGCGCTCTTGTACCAAGTGGATGTAATTGTGAACATCACAGCTGCTGTTGGAGTGCACACTAAGGTGTGGTATGTTGCTTTAGTCATGTCGGGTAGTTTTTAACGTTGTTAATCGTTTTCGATAGTATTTGTCGTCTGACTCAAGGAATGTCGCTCTCACTCCTAATCGGGATTTTGCCAATTTATAGGTTCTGTTTTGTTAAGTACCATGTGATTCATAAACAAGTGTCGGAAAATATATGTAATAAAACACAAGCACGTGCAGATACACGTGAATTATTTTGTCTTGCTTAAAGTATATCTTCAAAGTATTTTTATGTCAAAGTTGGGGACAAAATCGGGGTCACTGGCGTCAATTGCAATTTGCCTATCAACCAAAGATGGTGAAATTGTCGAATTACATAGGGCTCAACGCCAGGGTCACTTGCAGTGCAGAAAGGACAGTTGGAGCGAGAGATTTAACGAGCCGCTCTTTTATTTATAACACCATTTTGAAGCTGGTCAAGAATTGTAAGCGAAAAGGAACTGTCTATTAACACCAACGAAGGGAGTCTTCTGGGCGTCTTAAGTTTGCCAGAACAATGAAAACAGGCAACTTGGTTAAATTGACGCGTGTTGTAGCCCGAAACGTTCCTTTCACCGACACCAATCAGGCACTTTAGATATCGTACAGCTCGCTGTGCAGGAGGGTCGTGCGTCTGGACCTGAAGCGATTCCCATATCCTTCGATGCCAAAAAGCCACTCCCACACTGGCCAACAGAGCAACAATGCCTTCATTCTTCAAGCTGTCACCTTCGGAAAGCGGAAACCGGCTCATTCTTCCACGAACAGAATAACCGATGTGGGCGTCTAACTCACCGACCTTTATTCCATTTGGATTTTTTTATCTGGGGCATATCTGTAAGGACGTCTATCGAGACAGACCAAGAACAATTCAAAGCTGAAGAGCGCTATTGAGTTCCATCGCACAAACATCACGAAGAGGGCCTGTGCAGGAAGTGATCCGGAACTTCTGCTGAGCGACTGGCGACTACCGGTCCAGCGCGGAAGGCATATTGAGCATGTTCTGCACAAAACCGTGCAGCAGCGAAACCGCTCGAGACAACTGTCTGATTTTTGTACCAATACAATTTCATGAACCTTTCTACTTCTGTACCAATTTGTAGATAAATCAATTGAGCGCTCTGAAAAATATAGCTGTTTATTTTCCGACACTTTTTTATGAATCACCCTGTAGTTGAATACAATCGAGATATATATGTCTCACTTCTCAGTCCCTGGAAAAGGATATTTGTACCGAACGGATATTGTATCCCTTCTCTCTGATCAATATGCAAACTTAACTGAATAAGACGGAAGCCCCATTCTCGAAAAAAAAAACACTCATTGTCAAACTGGCTATGTGTGTTTTGTAATATCATTATGTAGAACACCCATTCGTTACCCCTTTCCGCCTCCCATTCTAGCCCTCTTACAGCGTCCCGAAACTCTCCAGCCGTCTCTCTACCTAACATCCAGCCAGGAATACAGATGTGCTCCAACCGGGCCTCATGTCTCTCTCAGCAGTCCGACCCGTACAACGTACTGAAATCAATCAAAACAGGACAAAAAGCGACACACCGCCGCAACGCACCATCCGTCTTCTGCGCCATTTGCCGTTAGGCGTGCAGCGGCGCGTTTTTGCCGATTGCGGCGCGATGCTGCGCTGCTGGCAGAACAAAAACTTAGGGGCGTGGCGAGAGACAGACGACAGACGGACATGATAGACGATAGACGATAGACGTAGAAGATAGAGCCGATAGACGATAGACGATAGACGATAGACGATAGACGATAGACGATAGACGATAGACGATAGATGACGATACACTCGGGACTAGGTATCTGATGACTCAAGTTGACTGGGAACTATGCTGGGGGACGTAGTGCTTATACGTGTCCTAATTTGCGTTGTTTTTCTCAAGTCAACCCGATCCTTTACCCTTTAGAGTTAACCCTTTATAGGTATAATATTGTGTTTCAGAAACATCGAACAATATTCACTACACGCCCTATTCTCCATTCAATGTGTATGTAGCACACCAGCACTAAATCGCTGGCCAAGTGCTTCATCTCACAGCATCCCTTCCAAACCCGGGACCGACTACAAAGAGTTGCCGCCGCCTTTGTCCAGTGATGAGTCTACCGTGTAGTGGTGGTCAGTTTGCATAATTTCAGTGCCGCTCCACTGACCGGCCCAGGCTGGCCTGCCTGCTCTTCAGCTGTCTCATCCCGGTCCGTTAGAACAGATTGAGTTACGGGCAGTAAGGCAACAGAGGCAACGAAGGACCGGTGAAGGCGAAGGAGCACAGTATAATAGGAAAGCACAGTTACAAGGACGCGGTAACGGACCGAAGGGTTGCTGCTATGAGTGCCGGGGCATTACTGTAGGAATAAATATGTCCTACATATGCAGGCCTTCATCATATACATATACCGCAGTAGACTCGCTTCTTTTCACATGCATTTTGAATCGTATGTCTTCGGGGATTGCGTGAGCCCGCGGAAGTGTTTGCGCGAATCTCGCGTCGTCTCTCTAATCTCTGTCAATCTCGTCTGTTGTGCTGCCGGCTGCCGAAAGTCCCGGAGAGACAATGGAAAGGCAATAACAGCAGCAACAGCAGCTGTAGCAGCAACCGTACTGCCTGCACCACCTCCGAATGAAGGATTCCCGAAAACAAATTCCGAATGGAAATGACATGCAAACTGCAATCGGAACGCTAGCGAGTGAACCGGAATCCAATAAAAGTGCGAACGTCAGGCCGAGTGATTTGCGTTCCGATGTGCTTTGGTTCGCTTTCCAACTACCTACCAATACCATCTGGGGCGTGCTGGTTTATTTCCTTAGCAAGGCTTACTGTGCATCGAATGAAGAGATTCGGTGTGTGCCTCGAAGATAAAAGGTGGATGTCGGAGTCCGGAGACGTATAATTTGCCTGAGTGAAGTCCGCTGCCGTGCGATCGAGACTCTCACTTTGGCGCTCACCGCTGTGGCAGAAGATTCGCTATGAGACACTAGCGCCGTTTCAACGACCTACGAAATTAACGGGACAGGGATGCATGCCAAAACCTTAAAGTTTCGTCGGTTTTCTCCTTGAGCCACGTGGATAAAAATGCACATGTTTTAAACACGAGCATGAATCCCAGAACCCAAAGATCCGGATCCATTTATTCGTCTCTGGGATCAGTAGGATATCAGACGTGTATTAAGTCCCTAGCTTCACATGAATTTAAATGTGCATAGCAGCAAACATAGTTGTTTGTGGTTCCCATAGCAACATCATGTCAAGCAAGCACCGTGGTTTGTAAAAAAATCGCAGGTAGCATATAGTCAGTTTTGTGTTGGTGAAATGTACGTACCGATACAGTCAGTTACGTGTAATTCAGGCAACAAACTCGCTTGCACCAGTTAGTCGATATTGAACCATTTGAAGTTTGAACTCATCATCAGTCACTCTCAGCGAGTCTCACCACAACCACTGCGCAGTTATTGGCTCGTCGCTGTTGGACTATACTTTGCAGTTGGTCTGAAATGAATGGCCTAACACCCCCGCCGAAGATAAACACCCCGCCAAGTGTTACTGTACCGTCCGCCCCACATCACCGTATCATTGCAGCATCAGCAGAGTGCAGTGCTGTTTTGGGTCTCGAGATATATGAGCACCGCCTATTCAAGCCGGCCATCATCCGCTGCGGCCCGCGCCGCTGTTTTTGGCGGCTAACAGGAGGGGTGAGGCGGAGGCGGCCACCGCCGCCGCCCGCGACCTGACGTTGGCATTTATTTTAACCAGAGGAAGCCGCTCAGGCAGTCTGGTTAGGAGAGACGGACGATCTCCATCCAGTAAGGTACTGGCAGAATGACGTGGTGTTTACCAAAGGATTGGCACTTGTGGGTCTCGACCCACTGGACTGGCACCGTGGTGATCTCAGACCCACTGACTGGCACGTGGCGACTCTCAGACCCACTGGACTGGCACGTGGCGACTCTCAGACCCACATGACTGGCACGTGGTCGACTCTAAGACCCACTGACTGCGGCACGTGGGCGACGTGCTCAGAACCCAACCTGAGTGGCAACTCCGTGGTGGGACTCTCAGACCCACTGACTGGCACGTGGTGGGTCTCAGACCCACTGACCATCACGTGTAACTATAAACCCACTGTCTGAATATGTTATCGATGATCCTTTGGACCCCTCCACGGTCCTGGCCTATCTAGAGAGCATTATACTGAACGATCTCTTCATTATCATTTAATGCCGACCAAAAAACAGCTGCTTGGTCGTCTCATCTGGCCGGATACAATAGCGGCGCCTGTGATCCATCCCGTGTTGTATGAACTGTGCCGATATCGCAGGGGCCTGTTTACATTCGGCCTGCTGTATATGGATTATACCGGGTCATCCGTCAAACCGGGGGACGGCGGAAAAACGGCGCTCGTGTCACACAGCGCGGGACAGAGGACAGAATTTGCATGTGACAAGTGGCGATCGGTGACCTGCCGCCAGTGGATTCTGGCAGGCATTTGGAAAGCTTGGAATCCATGGAAGAGAACATGACAAGGAATGTGGTCTTGGCGCGGGACCAAGTCACCAGCAAATGTGCAACGTCACAACACACATGGGTAGTTTGGGAGGGAGAGACAGATGCCAACTGTGATGTCGGAAAAGTTTCAGATGCCGAAACAGTAATTTCTCAACAGATACCACATGCCAAGCTATGTCAAAGGAATTCGAACGGCCCGCTTCAATGGCAGTAAATGGTCCGTGACAATGATATTTCTGTCAGTGACGTCATACCATTTGTCACTGGATTCGGGTGGCAGCCCATCATGGTCTGGCGTGGTGACCATACCATTGGGAGAGCAGCGTTCAGATCAATATGAGGGCCAGTGGTGAGGCTCTTACTTTGCAATCAACCCTTGTGACCCGTTTGGTAGTGGATCAATCGAAAGCACTTAAACACATGTCCCGAGTCGTGACTTTTGGCATCATCGATGACTCGTATAGGTCCAGCTCAGACCAGCAGTAGGGGAAGACCTGTTGTGTTGGTCCGTCTGTGCCAGCCACCATCGCATACCTGTCACATCCTTGTCACCATCGTCACCATCGTCACCTGTCCTGTCACCATCGTTACGACCTGTCACCATCGTCAGCGTCTCCCACCCTGCTATTGTCCCGGCGCGAGGTGCTGCCAGCCTCTGAAGTCAGGACGCTGACACTGTTTGGTATGCTGTGCCGGGCCCGACGCTTCCGAAGGCTTGGCGTTTGGCTGGCCAAGCTCGCCCTGGAGGATCTGAGATGGTGGGGAGATCCTCTGGAAGTCAGGACGCTTGACACTGTTTTGGTATGCTTGTCTGCGGGCCCGCGCTTCGAAGGCTTTGTGGCGTTTGGCGGCCAACTCGCCCCTGGAGGTCTGTGTGGGAGAGCCTCTTGAAGTCAGGACGCGACACTGTTTGTATGCTGTGCCGGGGCCGACGCTTCCGAAACAGGCTTGGCGTTTGGCGGCACAACTCGCCCCTGGAGGTCTGTGTGGGAGATGCCTCTGAAGTCAGGAACGCTGAACTGTTGGTATGCTGTGCCGGCCCGGACGTTCCGAAGGCTTGGCGTTTGGCGGGCCAACTCGCCCTGGAGGTCTGTGTGGGGAGATGGCCTCTGAAGGTCAGGACGCTGACCCACTGTATTGGTATTGCTTGCCGGGCCCAACGCTCGAAAGCTTGGCGTTTGGCGGCCAACTCGCACTGGAGGTCTGTGTGGGGAGATGCGTCTGATGTCAAGGCCGTGGTGGCGTCTCCAAGCATGTCACCTGACAGGTGTTTCACTACCCCGTCAGCTGACATGTCTGTCATACGTCCCCGTCCGTCACCTGACAGGCATCCATGGGCTGTCAGAGCTGTGAAGTAGACCACCGGAACCCCGGCAGTCAATCCGCCGGATTGTTTTACCCTGCCAGCCCGGTACACCCGCTGTACTGCCAGTAAAGAGCCCGGCAATCAATCCACCGGATTGTTTTACCCTGCCGGCCCGGCACACCCGCTGTACTGCCAATATCTGTCTCGGCAGATGGCTGAACGGCTTAACGAGCTCGTTAACCGTTAATTGCAGCTGGTTTACGCGGCTGCAGCCGGCTGGTACTGTAGATCCCCGCCCTGAGGAGGCTGGGACTGGCAGGGCGCGAGATTTAGCGCTGTTTTACTGCTCTGTGTTCCAACCAGTGACACTTGGAGCACTGGAGCAGCGACCTAAGAGCAGCGGCCAGCGACAGTCTTTGTATTGGCGGTTGGATGCTCGGAGGACGGTTGCATGCTCGGGACTACGTCTAAGGCTGAAGACAATACAGCGACAAAGGCCGTGCAGCCGTATCTGCAGGGTTGCCGCGTTCCTCGCTGTGCCGTGTTGAGTTGGCTGAGGGAGGGAAGGGCTGAGAGGGAGACGGGACCCAGCTGCTACAGTTCTGACCAGTTTAACTCCCCGGCGACAAAAATGACGCCCTCCTGCGAGCCAATCTCACCAGCTGCAGAGAATGTGCGTCGATATTGAACTGCTGCGTGTGATGCTGGGGGTGTGTTCGTGTAGGATCGGTCTAACATTTCCCGAAATCGGTGTCTGAACGCTTTGTTGTGATATTGCGTGTCGGGAAGTGATTGTTGAGTCCTGTTGACCAGCTCTATATCCTGACTTCAACATCAATATACTGGATAGTTCATCCTACAACAGACATCACCATGTCTGTCCGTAGATGGTCTATACAGACAGCTGGGAGTGACCGACCTCTCAGTGTGTTTGTGTCGTCCATCAGTGCCGGGGCCTTGGACGTAGACGTGCTCTGCTGCTGCTGCTTGCTTCGTGTCACAGCAGCCCCCTCCCTTGCGTTGGGCGCCACCTGTCGCATCAATCACCGTTCATGGGAAGATAGATATACAGACGAGGTAGGGAGAATGATCTTGACCTTGTCACAGTGCAGGAACCTGCAGGAACCTGCAGGAACCGGATTCACATTGGCAGGACCCCGCAGAGGATTCGAGCTCTGTATGGATATATTCAGCCTTCAGAGTCTGCGACTTATGACAAATACCACCAAGCTCAGGCCAACTGTGCGCCACCATGCATGTGCGTCACTGCCGTCGCAGTCACTTCACCCTCAATTATAGAATATAATATCAATTACAGGCTGGGCGTCTCGTGACCCATTGCTGATCAGCAGGGATCAGCGCTCCGAAGCGCTGCGGTCAACAGAGAGAAGGGAAGAATGATAGAGTGGTATGTAGCCACGCCTGTTTGTGTGTGTCTCTCTCTCTCTCTCTCTGAGCCGCCTCTGTTGTGGGTGTAGCTGACACAGCCTCTCAGCAGGCGGCTTCAAGGTGACCTGTACGACGCACG
This sequence comes from Semibalanus balanoides, assembly GCA_014673585.1. Lineage (NCBI taxonomy): Eukaryota > Metazoa > Arthropoda > Thecostraca > Balanomorpha > Balanidae > Semibalanus > Semibalanus balanoides. The sequence continues at coordinate 10,822 of VOPJ01002505.1, forward strand.
TGACCTGCAGTACCTTCTGCAAGTGCGGGACGGTCCGGACCACGGCCACTGACGCTCTACGTTACCACTGTCGTCCCTACGGGCTACAGTTCCGTTTTATAGCCCTACATGAATGACCCGGACAAGACTCCGCCGGTGGTCCACATCTCGGCTCGATCCAATCGGGAGCCGCTGAGCTGTCGAAGCTCTGAGAGCTGGGAGCTGGGAGCTGCGTAGCTGGCCAGTGGGACGGTGGAGGCCGCATCTCATCAGCGTAAAACGTCCCAGTCTGCAGAGGCAATTTGCTCGGTAGCGAAGTGCCGGGCGTTGGCGGCGGCTTAGACAATGAAAAAACATGGGAACCTGGTTAATGGGTATGATATAGCTATTAAGTCATATGTTCAAGTATAGCCGTTGGTCTTCGAATCCTGAAGTTTTCATCAAAAACAGGCAGCATTGCTATACGGGTTTGAGTCAATCGATTGCTTTCTCGGCAGCCTAAGTCTGATCCTTGTATTACGTCCTTTTTACATCTTTTGTCATGTCCCGCACTACTTGTAAACATTTATTGCTAGTTCAGTTTCCAAATACGTATCCAATAAAGGTAATGTACATCAGTTGTTTTGCTCCAATCCCTGTCGGATGTTGCCTGCCTTTTTCTACCTGAACATGACGTTCCATATGGACAAAGCCGTCGTGAGAACATAATCCGTCAGTAATGGTGTTTTCCGTGCTGGATGATATGTTAATCTGGGCTTTATGGCACGTCAGAGTGTCTCCAGATTAGCGGCTTACACTGCCTGAAAGGCACGAGATGCCCGTTCACACATCCCCTCTCGTCTAGTAATATCTTGTGTTATATCTGTATTGCCCGCCCGCCCCCGTCTTTGTTGCTGAACTAGCTCGGTCATCTTATGACTTTATCAGGTGATAATCACGGCATGATGGTGTGATGGCGTCTTAATCTCCCCTGAGTCTCCCTCTCTTCTCCGTCATCCCTCGTCCCTTCCTCGCCACCCCACCGGTCCGGTCAAACACCGCTCACCGGTCTTTTGTCGGTCATCGCCACCCGTTTGTTTACCATTTTCTTCTTTCTTTAGGCGGACCCCGCTCCCGGGCCGGCCCATTGAATGGGTTTATAATGAGCTGCCGTGAGTGGGCTGTTTTGCCGGGTCGCCAGCCGTCCCGGCGCAACACTGTGTGTCCGGCTGTGTGGTGTAGTGTGTGTGTACACGGCCATTGTGCGTCCAGCAGCCGGCGACAGCGGGCGGCCACCGCTCTGAAAGGGGCGCACAAAGACCACCGCTGAACTGGAGAGCACCGCTCCGGTTGAAGAGGGCCACTCGGGAGACGGGAGACTCGCTGTGTTTACTGCCCGGTGACGGGCAGACAAGTAAAGAACAGGAATGACATAGCAAACATTTTTATGGAGGTATGCAACTGAGTTGAAAATTGTCAACATGAGATAGTGTGTAGAGTTAGCAAGGTTTACGTCTGTTAAACACAGCTGCTAGCTTATACCGTACCTACCAGTCTGCTACTAATTATGGCTTGGATATGCTAACTTTGAATCATTCTAAAGGGCAATGGAAAACCAACTTTGGTTTGAGGGCCGCATCCCTCAAACCAACTTTGGTTTGAGGGCCGCATCCCTCACGGCAGATGGTCCATGATTGCAATAACAAACATGGTAATTATAATTCATCATTGCCACACCAGCCCTGTGTGCATCCGTCACTGCTTGTGTATGTTAATGCTGCGTGTCTTGAGCAATTAGCATACCATTAACATGGTCCGAGCACGGACCGGAACCTCGGACCACCCGGTGATAGTATGATTATTTTTATTTATTTCTCAATATCGCCGACGGGATGACCCATTGATGGACGAAGTCCAAGTTTAAACAAAACACGATAATACACCACTGGACAATCCCAATGTTAGAATACATACCTAAGAAAAATAAAGTGAGTACACGAAAAATATGAACGCTGCTGAATTATAAAATAAACGCTAAACGCGTGATGAACGCTGCATGAATCCTAAAATAACGTAAATGGGGGGGAGGGGGGGAGGGGGCGTGTGATGTGTTAAAATACGTGTAAAAAATGATAACACTGCAAGGGACTAGGAATGATCACATCAGTTAATGCATATATCAATAAATAAAATAATATGAAATGATGCTATAATGCTATAAATGCTATAATGCTGCAGCGAACAGCTTCACCTTACTGCGAAATGATAAAATGTCAACTGAAACTGGTCAAGTGGTAGGGAAGCTCACTAATGATTGATTCAGTTGCCTAGGCACCCTCACGATAGTCCCATTCTTAACAGTATTCACCTGCGAATGGCACATTCAACAATGTATAGTTTTGGCTGGCCTCGTTGCACCGAATGGTAACGCTAATGAGATGATTGCAATAAAAACCTACGAGATTCTACCCTAAAAACGTTACGGATGAACATAACATCATGCTGCGTCCTTCTCGCGGATACAGAAGTGAGTTTTAAATGACTCAGCAGATCAGCATATGACAGCGATGATGAATGACAGCGACAGTGAGCGTTGACTCATTACGTCACTCATAAATCAGAAACGATATATATATATATATTTATATATGTATATATATATATATATATGTATATATAATATACTGGTGATAAATGAATGGCGATCTATACACAGAGACAGATGGGTACTTGGCCGTCATGGGATGTTGTCATTTTTACGACACGACTCGTGAGTCATGACTCATGACACATTTGTACGACACGACACTTGACACATTTGTACACGACTCGTGACACATTTGTACCTACCACACGACACTTGACACATGTGTACGACACTTGACACTTGACACATTTGTACGACACGACACTTGACACATTTATACACGACTCATGACACATTTGTACCTACCACACGACACTTGACACATTCGTATGACATGACACTTGACACACTTGTACGACACGACGTGAAATATTTGAACGACACGAGATGCGACTTAAACACGGCACCACACTAGGTTGGGCTAACACCTCTGGCCGCCCCCTAACCCCCTCTGCCCCCCTCCCCCTCTGCTGATTCACGGCTGACCCCGATCGCTGATATCATTGTCTATACTGATCTAAGTCAGTCATCTATATGTATTTCATCAGTGGTGTCTCCATTTGTAATTATCAGCTGCAGGTCGCGGTAAGAAAATAAACCACGGCGGCCCTGCCTCGTGTGGCATCAGAGTCCAATCTTACCACACGCAGCTTCACGGCAGTGCATGTGCAGAGCAAGGCGCTTCATATGGCATTTCCGCCTTGTCATATCTGCACTCACAACTTTGCCCCAGTGGCATTGCAACTCCGTCTTCTTTGTGAAGTGAAGCTGTCTGGAAAACACACCCGAGAGTGGATTTAATTACTTAGAGATGTCTTTGAACAGGCTCTCTGTGCCATTTACCCACCAGAGGTGAAAACTGAAAGGAACTGGAATATCTAGAGCACAGCCTGGTGCGAAACTCAAGTCCACTTGCTAAATCTCACGATGATTTGAATCATGATTTGAGGCATTGCTTCTTCGCGGACCAGACGCATCGAAGTGGCGTCCTATGGAGCTGTAGGTATATCAGGCTGCGCAGGAGAGCCATAGCTTAGCCGTTTGTATCCTATGGAGCTGGTAGGTATATCCAGCTGCGCAGGAGAGCCATGAAGCTTAGCCGTTCTGGCTATACGGAGTGGCGTCCTATGGAGCTGTAGGTATTCAGGCTGCGCAGGAGAGCCCATAGCTTAGCGTTCTGTATTACAACTGTCTCAGCACAAGGAGCTTAACAGAGCGGCGAGCCGACCTGTGAACCGGCCGGCTGTCTGTGCTGCTGTGGCTGGTGATCGAGGCCCCGCTGCCAGGGAGCGATCACGTATCCAGCACGGTCAGTCTCCGTGTTTGTGACGGGCCAGTCTCTGTATAAATCAGACATGACCTGGGTGGAGTCTGTTGTCACATGCTGGGTCAGGTATGTCGGTCAGGATCCGCCCCTACGCTACGGCAGACATTTCTGTTGATCTCGGAGCTGGCGCTTGTGTGGTGTATTTTGGGGCATCTATATTCTCGGCGCGTGGGTTTAATGTCGCCCCACCCTCAGCGATAGGGACTCGGGACCCGCGTGCCGTCTTTATGGCTCATTGTGCGCCGTCCGAGCGTGGTGGGAGAAACACGAAACTCCGGATAGCGCCAAACTTGGGACGCCGAAATCCACCCGAATGGTTTTTGCTCCGTTGGCTTCCCATTTTCTGGAGAGGTTCAGCTTTGTTTGTTCAGATACGTGTGAAGTTTTCCAGACGTGTTGACTGAGTGAGCGCTCACAGGAGGCTAAGGTTCCCGCCTTCTTTTGAGGATAGAGCTTTGGGATATATCCAGTTCGGTGTTACTAGCTTTAACTCTCCGATATCTTGTTTGAATATAATGACCACCTTGAACTTGACGGCATTTACTAATATTTTATGTATCTTAATCTTTCTCGTAAAAATGATACTTGTAAGTTATAATGCTAAATAGAAGTGTGGACACACAACCGATGCCACTTACACGGGTTTTCGTATAGTCCGTTACTTTGATTTTGCTTGCTCACATTCATAGCTACATGATAAATTTGTGATGCATGTATCATGTAAAATGTCCCAGTGTTGCATCGCCTTTTGCTCTTTGAAGCAACCTGTTGTTTTCTGTCTAGTTGGCCATTCGTACCTGTTCATGTGTCTACCTCTTTTCCATACACCAATTTAACACATCACTATCTTGACACAACAAAAAGTTTGGACCCAGCGGGGATTCGAGCCGGCCGTCTGCACATTGCACAGTCAGCGGTCTGCGACTAGCAATCAGCTGACTGCGGGAGGCGTGACGCAGTGGTTCTCAAACTCGGCGGGCCAGTCAGAGACTCCCGCTGTGCCGTGCATGCCACTGGCCGGTATAGTTATCACCACTTCATACGTTGAGATAATTGGCCGATGAGCTATAGTTTCATGTTTCACTGCGTTGCGTCATTCAGTGAACGGGTACCATTGTACCCTGGGAACGGATACAATTGTACCCTGGGTGACGACTACTAAGCCAGCCTTGTCAGCCTTGTCACCCAGCTTAAGTTCTGTCAGTCAGCAATGCGTGATTGAGGGATCTGTACCCAATGTGGACATGGACGATTTTACAAACGTTTCATTGAGAACGTTTCTTTGCTCAGCTTATAATGTCGTGACGAGTTGTGTCCGTTTAATGTCATGTCGGCTAGTGTCTGCGGAGCCCGTGGGTTTGTGTCTGCGGAGCCCAGCTCGTGACAATGTGTAGCTGACTGCGTGTCGTTAATGGCACACCCTGAATTAAATAAAGGTGCGATAAATCATGAGCTGCACGAAAGTGGGCATGAACGCGTAATGGCGTATTTATTATTTCGTACCATGGCATATTTAACTTTGACACTGGTCAACGCCCTTTTCCCACGCGCCAATATAAATGCACACCGTACAGCAACTGTCATGCATATTCGTCCATTTAGTTAAGGTCGTCAAATGATCGTTATTGGAGTGTGGATTGTAAAAAATGCATACCTCCTGCTGATTTGCACTGTTTGAAGTTATAACTGAGCAAGAACACTTCCTTTCACCCGTTTGCTATTTCTTCGTTTTATACTTTAGTTACGGCTGTCTTGAGGACTTGTATCTTCTTTGTTGCTGCTTCATAAACTCAGGCAGTTGCCTGGTTAGGAGACCGGTAGTTCCTTTTATGCCGGTGCCTCCAGCTGTTCTCCAGGGTTTTATTATGATCTAGCTCTATTGTCCGGTGACATTCAGTGCACTTACCTGTCGCCACCACCGCACCGTGCCTTTTCGACACTTATCCTGTCCGTGTAAGAGTCACTGCTGCGCGCTGAAGAGCCACCCTTCTCAGCGTGACCTGACCCGGGTCATTTGGTGGTGACAGTCTCTGCCTGATTGTCTCCCTGTTCAAGCTGCCCTGCAATGATACACAGTGGCTGTAGCCGCCTCTTACGAGTCCATCTATCATCGTGTAAACCAACCCTTGCCGCCGGGTCTCCGCGGGGTCCCTCCGTTCCTGCAGCTGTCACTGCCGTCCCCCGCTGACACTGCAGCTGCGCCCTGCCACGCCGCCGCCGACCCCCGCGGTCAGCTGGTTAGCCGCCGCGGCGAGCAGCGGCGCACCGCCGCGGCTAATGTGGCGCAGCAATGCGGCTAATGTGGCGCACCGTGGAGACGGAATGTGCCGCTTCATCGGCAGGGTGGGTTTGGTAGATAAAGGGTAGGGAGGCGGTGATCAGCAGTATTTGTAGAGTTGCTGATTGTGTAGTGTTTGTAGCGTTATAGTGGTCGGCGGTATGTATTTATATAGTTCCAGGTGGTCGACAGTGTTTGGACCGTTTCCTCTATACCATGTCAGGTCAGGCATCCTCTTGTCTGTGCTGCTTTGTTATCCTTTCCAAAGCGCTAAGAAGGTGTTACAGCCTTCTTTTTTCTGAGATGTTGCAGAAATTGTCCACAACTGACTCAATATATCTCTCTGTCCACAGACCTGAAGAAGGCGTTCCACACTCCACCGTTCTCCGACCGGGTGGAGGTGGACCAGACGGTGGAACTCCGCTGCGTTCCACCCGACGGCAACCCCGTGGCAGAACTCAGCTGGCTGAAGAACGGCGTCACCGTCGACTCCAAGCAGGACCCCAACTACATCATCTCCAACGAGGGCAACCTGCTGATCGCGGCCGCCAAGCTGTCCGACATGGCCAACTACAGCTGTGTGGCCGAGAACGTGGCCAACAGGAGGGTTAGCCAGCCGGCACGGCTCACCGTCTACGGTACGTAGTTACGGGCAGCTACTGCCCATGGTCAACGTCAAGGACTAGTTATGTATAAGACTAGGCGGAGGCCCTGGTCATTTCGAACTAGGGTGGTCTGACTTGCAGAATTCAATCAGATGCATGTATGTAGTAGACGTGCCTGCGTGCTCATTGCTACCATGCAAGAATGCTACCCTTCGTTCCAGGAGCTCAATAACTTCGGTGGGCCTCTTGGTAAACGTTTCGCTATGCCATCTCGACATACCGAATTCGACGTGCCGAACTCAGCCTTGCAGGTGTCCAGATTGACATCAGCATGTCTGACAGGGTCTTTAGCATTCATCAGCAAGCTAAGGCATCCGTCTTCAGACGGCTAAAGAGACGTTAGATCTAATACAATCTCTCCAAGTCGACTCATTTTGGTCAGGTTAGATCCATCAAGGATGTCAGTGTTTTCAATCTTCCCTTACGTAGCCATCCATAGTATGTTTCAGCTGAGTCGAGGCAGGCTAGCAGCAGCCACATGCTCCCTTGGTCTGATAATGGTGTCAGGGTTATACTAGTATGTTTGTAACCTACATTTAAGGAACTGCGGTTATACTAGCGTCATTGCAGCCTGATAGATATACAGTATACACATTACCTACATAATCCACATCCTGTCTGGGAATCATTTATAGGTACGCGACAGGCGACAGCTTGTTATTTTCTCCAGGATCCAGGATGTTCTGTGCCACCGGCCACATCACTGGTGTATCTGTTCTGGCGATAACACGACACTCACGAATGACATGCTAAGTTCGGAGGAATGTCCCAACGCTCAGCCATCGGAGCGAGCGAGGCGCCCGTCCCATTCCTCCATATTCATCGCTCTCTAGTGTTGTGCCGCTGCGGTGACAGCAGAGAGACTCACAGCACCCCGCGCTCCTCGTGTAGAGAATCACAGCACCCCGCGCTCCTCGTGTAGATAATCACAGCAACCTGCGCTCCTCGTGTAGAGAATCACAGCACCCCACGCCCCTCGTGTAGAGACTCACAGCAACCTGCGCTCCTCGTGTAGAGAATCACAGCACCCCACGCCCCTCGTGTAGAGAATCACAGCATCCCACGCTCCTCGTGTAGAGAATCACAGCACCCAAGGGCGGATCCAGGGGGGCCAAAGGGGCCATGCCCCCCCAAAGGTCCTGATACTATGTTTCCCCCCCCCAAAAGAGCTCCTGAATCACTCGTCCGTTCCCCCCACCCACCACCGTCTGAGCATTAACTGCTCAATACACATTGTTGTCCATGCAACCTCGCTCAAAAACCAACAACTAAGAACCCCTCCACAGCGCGACACCGCAAATCGGAACCGCTTGTTCCCGCACCGGCTTCGCCGGCCATGACGGGTAAAATACGCCCAAATTGTTTAATTGATGGAAATTCGGAAAATGGGGTAAATGATTACCCACTTACCGTGTTCTGGCAGTCTCCCCTTGTGCGCACATTTAGTTCTCTCACTCTTAACTTCGCCGTTTTTTAAAATCTTTGAAAGATATGTGCCATTCGATAAAGTTTTTGAGTGTATTTTTCCTGGATTTTTAGTTTTTAGGGGTTAAAGAACAAAAAAATCGAAATCCGATTTGGCGATGTTCCTATACTGACAATGTCAGTCTTTCGCGTGCTTTGTCGCTTTCTGTTAGCAATTTGCTGCGGAAACCAGCTCCATTTATGTGCGCTTGTGCTCTCTGTTCGGCTCGTACTAGATTTACCTCTTTCGAGCTATCTGTCGCGACACGCCGCCATACTTCTAGTCAACATCTATCAAAGCTTAAAACAAGTCATATTCTCCCTTAACCATTGCGGCTCGACGTGAACCAGTTTCAGATCACGGAGTTTTCGCGCGAGCATATGTATAATTGTTGTGCACTCTCACGTCATTGAAGACTGTTGCGCCGCCCGAAGCGACCGCGCGGCTCCCGCGCCACTGCAGCTACAACACGGAATTTCAGCGCCAGAAAGCAATCATCACGCCAGGCCAAATGTTACGCTTGCGCCCGCGCTCCCCCCGACCACCCTACCACTGTCAAACACACGGCGACCCGTGACCTCTCATTGTCATGGCTGGCAGACCATGTTACGATCTAGTGCCTTGTGGCGACCAGCTCTCGAAGGGCGGACCGCGCAACGCATTACCCACCTTGCCGCCCTATGACATGCGAACACTGAGTTCGCGCCGCCAAAGCTGTTATCACTTCCCAAGACGCAGCAGTCGGCCTACGCTCGAAAACCAACACCATGTGTTGTGATTGAAGCTGTTTACATAGTGACATGTGAGAACAGTGCCAACGGATGCCCGGCCGGGTAACCCAAGAATGCTTTCCCATGTAAAAAGGCTAATACACGCAAACAAAACGGATATAAATTTTTTCGTTATTTCAGCGGTCATCCGACCCCCTTAAGAATTATCTGTGACGCCCCTGCGAGTTAGTATGAAATAAACGCGACTATTATTTGCGTGTGTATATGCTTCGGAAAGTGGTGTTCTGTGTGTTTTAATGTGATTTTTTCCGATTTTTTAACGTTTTTCCCCAAAAAAGTTTTTTTTTGGAAAAAAATGTTTTTTTCTCTAATTTTTTTCATTATTTTTTTTTTCACAAAAAAAATGTTTTCACATCTTTTATATCTGGAATGCCAAATAAGGTGATAATCCCAAATCCGCGGAGAAAAAAAATGGTACAAAAAGTTGCCCCCCCCCAACCGAGCGGCTGGATCCGCCCCTGACAGCACCCTGCACTCTTCGTGTAGAGAATCACAGCACCCTGCGCTCCTCGTGTAGAGAATCACAGCACCCCACGCTCCTCGTGTAGAGAATCACAGCACCCGGCGCTCCTGGTGTAGAGAATCACAGCACCCGGCGCTCCTGGTGTAGAGAATCACAGCATCCCACGCTCCTCGTGTAGAGAATCACAGCACCCTGCGCTCCTCGTGTAGAGAATCACAGCACCCTTGCGCTCATGTGAGAATTCACAGCACCCCACGCTCCTGGTGTAGAGAATCACAGCACTCCACGCTCCTTGTGTAGAGAATCACAGCACCCTGCGCTTCTTCGTGTAGAGAATCCACAGCACCCCTGCGCTCGTGCTTTAGAGATCACACCATGGGCGCAAAATAACCAAGCAGTTGTTTGCGCCCTAAAACCCGTCAACAAACAAAATCACAGCACCCTTGCGCTCCCTCGTGCTAGAGAATGCGCATCATTCCTGCGCTCTCGGTGGGCAGAGAATCACAGCACCCTGCGCTTTCTCGTGAATAGAAGAATTACAGCACCCCTGCGGCTCTCGTGTAGAGAATCACAGCACCCTGCGCTCCTCGTGTAGAGAATCACAGCACCCTGCGCTCCTCGTGTAGAGAATCGCAGCACCTCTTGCTTGTCGTATCCGCCGTGCTAATCCTCTGCCAGTGAATGCTATCGCAGAGATCGTCCCGCCGCTTAGGCCGCACCCGCTCCTGTAGCAGGACGGGCCGTGGACAGGCCGGCTGGGATCAGTGTGTCGGAAACAGACGCTGCTAGTGCCGGAGAGGTGCTGTCAACACAGAGGCACGTGACAGGTGCCGCGGCGGCTGCCCAGAGCGGCGGCTCTTTGATGTGCAGATAGGCTGTAGGACATCAGCACATGACCATGTATAACTTCCGACAACGCGCTGGCAATGATTGTGCAATTGACTATCTTTAGATTATTCAGCTATGCGGTTGAGGTTCGTTATTATTTACATGTCGTGCAATATATGTGCATAAGGATCGCCATATACAAAAATGGAAATTACCTGGGACAATAGTTAGAATGTTGCTGGAATGCTCCAAGACCCAAGTAGTAGGTATTCCAACATGATATTCATTGATTGCTGGTAGCCTCAGCCTGGTAGCCTAGGTAAAATTTCCTTGCAGCTTTCCAGCTTTAGCCAGCATACTAGTTATCGACGATGTGAACAATGATAGGTAGACAGCACAATGCTCTGACACATTTTTCGGGAAGTACAAACGTATCAGAGCTGCAGAAGCCAGGGCCCAGGCCATGTGAATCTCTCCACCGAGCCATACTTAGCTCCACCGAGCCATACTTACTGGCTCAGTACGGAGGCCAGTACGGAGCCCTGAGACGCTCCACCGAGCCATACTTACTGGCTCAGTACGGAGCCCTGAGACGCACGCCTAGGAAGCTGACATGACCTTGGCCGTGTTTCTCACGACAAATTCAGTAAACAATATGCAGAGCAATGTGCCCCATTTGGCTGCTTCCGACTTGGGCCATGCCTCATGTTTTTTGTTATTGATGAGGTACTCATCGTAATCATGCTACCTAATACCGCGCGGGGCCTTCAAGTTTTCCTAATATTTTGTTTGCAACGTTTACGTCGTATGCTATGGAGAGCTGGCGAAGTTTCCTCCTGAAGACGATGGTCTCAACTCGTCATAACGAGTTTACCGGTGGAGATAGATTTCACCGTGACCGGAATGTATGGCCGGTATTTGCAACTCATAAAGCCATGTGACTGACCAAGTTGGGAACAGCATATCAGAAGGAAACATATTCAGCACTAAGGCGGATCCAGAACGGGTGGTTGAAGGGGGGGGGGTGAAATCCCCGAAAGTATCACACAATTCTGAAAACTCACCGGGTTTCGCTTGCTCATGCATTAATAACTTATTTTAAACAAACTCCTTTATAGGGGAGAGTGCCCATATTGCGCCCCCTTAAGCAAAAACACGTCGTGTGCTTAGCATATACGT
>VOPJ01002506.1:0-21089 GCA_014673585.1 Semibalanus balanoides
CAGCTCTCATGGCAGCCCTCAAAGTGGCACGAAAGCTAGTGCTGGCAGGATCCAGACGTCGCGTGTTCAGCAGGGGAACACCACGGTAACACAATCTACGTCGGCCGGACTCGGTGCGTATGCGTGGCAATCAGTCCCGTTTCTAGCATGACGCGTATCGTGCCCGTGTACATCGATGGCACGCGGACCGATTATGAGACTCAGATGTGCAGGCTCCCCATACGAGATGACACGCTGCACAGCACATATCGTGTGAAAATCTATAAGTGCTGAGCCGTAAGCCATCCAACAGTACAATCGCGTCGATACATGGTCATTGCGTCGCCTACGGTTACTACTCGTCGCACAAAGTTCACAAGTTCTGGATTCTTCGCATTTGGCTAGTTCCACACGATCCATACACAGACAAACAGTATCTTACGATGGACAGTACAAGTGATTCTACTGTGACCTTGAGTGCTTGACCGAGTATAACATGACGAGCGTGACTAAGTGCGATAAGCAGGCCTGTGCATCTTCTGGTAACGGTGTCGATATGTGTTTTGAAATTTAGTGATCTGTCAACTACTAGCCCTAAGTTTTTTACGGCGTGATTCAGTCACTGTGGTGCCGTTAAAATTTAGCGAGACTGGGGGAAGGTCACGGAGCATTGACGGATAGCCAAGGACAATCATCTGGGTTTCCGGGCATTAACTTTCATTTCGTTGGAACAAAACCAACGGAACAAAGCCGCTAGTTTCCCATGCGTTCAATGAGGCTCGGCAAGTCTCGCTTCTTGCCGCTTACCAAAACCTGTGTATCGTCTGCATACTGAAGTATTTTAACTCCCTCGCCGACACACAGGCTAAGGTCATTGGCGTACAGCAGGTAGAGGGTGCAGGAAAGGGCGCCCCTTGGAAAACCCCAATGGGAACGTTCCTGGTTTGTGATGGCAGGCTGGATACAGCTGCTACGCGTACAGCTCAACTGAAACCAGTGGACTGCCCCGAAGTTGGCATCTGTACCTGCTGCGTGTGTCCTTCCAGGTAACTGCGGAACCATGCAGCGTGGATCCCATAAAGTGATAGCTTTTCAAGTAATTTGGAATGGGGTTACTACATCGAAGCATTTTTACAAATCTAGGAAGAAACAAGTATACAAATTTTGCCTTCATCCAGGGCTTTGACAATGCACAATCCGTTAAGGGCGTGCAAGGCCGTAGCGCCGTTTCGGTTGAATGTCTTTTCCTGTAACCATGCTGGGCATCGGCTATTAATTTATGTTGATCAAGGTATTCACTATTCAGTAAGTTGTTGTTGAACGATCAGTTCATTAATTTTCATGATAGCTGGTAGAATAGAAATTGGTCTAGTGTCCCGCCGGACCATTGATTACTTTGCTCTTGGGAATGGGTGTAACCAATGCATGTTTCCACTCAGCAGGTACAGAGCCGTTGACAAGGCTGGAGTTTACAACATCAAGTAAAGGCAAGCCTATTCCAAAGAAGTATTTCTGAAGGAGGTCAATGCTAATACCGTCAGCATCTAATGATTTCGAATTCTTCATCTTCGCTAAAGTGATGCAAAGGGTGTCAAAATCAATCGGGCTAACTTTAAAAGAACATGTCATGACACGGGGGAGCAGTGAAGGAACTGGAGTAGTGGGGGGTGGCACACTAGCGGCAGTCAGTTGTCCTATCGACGCATAATAGCGTTTAGTCACATCCGCTGTAACGTTCTGGTACAGTACACTGCTGCTGTTGCGGCCTATCCACTGGTTCAGCAACGCGACCACAGACCGCCCGCCGCCCCGCTTGATCTCACTAGTGAGAGTGAACACAGTCACGGGGAATCGCGGTCGGCAAGAGACGGTTGACGCGTATACTCGTTCCCGCTCCCCTCTGCCCGAGCGCGGCGCGGGCGGCTCTGAATCAGGCGACGCGTTTTCGAGCGTACACCGGCGGGGCGTTGCACTCACGCACGGCGACACGTTTAAGCCGGTGCACAAGATTTCAACTTGATAACGAAATTATGCCTAAAAGCGTCCCACTTCTGATTGGTTTCCTCTGAATTAACACATAGTCCAATCAGCGAAAAAAGCTGGAGATTTGAAAGCAGTTTTATCATCCTATTGTCGGGCGGCGATTTCAGATAACGTTGCTGTGTGGGCGACATTCCAGTGGGTGGATACGAAGATCGATCGGGTAAAAATCGGGGGTTCCACCTAATGGCAGCGCGTTACACCCGATAAAAGCTCTGCACAAGTCGGCGTCGGTTGGTCGCGATCACATTCTTAGCAAGCTGCCTGGATAAGAGAGACGGATAGATAAGACGACGAGTAATTTGTTACAACGATGCCATACATTTCGAACAGTCGCTGAATACTATGATTGTCTCCGACAGATGTTTTTAAAACACACCGATTAAAATCACCGCATAACACAAGTGTGGATCGAGGGTATTTAGCCAGCATCGACTGACATGCTGCATATGGGGCGACGGGACCCGACGAGAAAAGCATAGTGGTGTCATCCGCTCATCTCTATCTTTATTCTATCAAAAGTAATTAACAAAATATTTCTGATGACCTTAGATGACCTCATATGACATTGCAGAGATCACTGAGCAACAATTGCACATGTTTCATCAATAATGAGCTAAAAGTAACTTGATTCTGAAATAATTTGCCTGATTCATTTCATATTTCTCTTGAATATGAAGTATTTTGTAATATTCCGTTCACATTTACCGTGAGGATCAGGAAATGACATGACCTGTAACCGATGCTCTAAAAAAACCGGAGATGACGATTTGTTAGTACCACTTTTGACCTGATGAAATTCCGAAAGTTTTAAATATTCAGACCAAAGAAAAGTGTTTTCTTTTACAAATTAGTCGATGTTTGTATGGATGGCTTTCCGAGGTCAGGACCGCGCTTAGCAGAGGCCTGTTGCGCTGGTCCTGACCTCACCACCCGATCGCGCAATTCCTGTTGGCCGGCAGAATTTAGATAGGCTTTGACACGATCTTAAACACTTTGGAAGACAAGGTCACTTGACGTGACCCGCTGACCTGACCTGACACGACTTGAGAACAAAACTTTGACAAGGCATAGGCAATTGATGCCCAAACGGCTATACAAAATTTGGAAACGCTCCGCGCCACGGTTTTTCCACTATTATGTAAAAAAACTCAGGGGGTCAAAATGCCCCACATACACACCAAGGCGAGGGCTAAAATATGCAATATTGGTAAACAGAGGCTTAGCCAGGATTTCCCCCAGGTGGGGGGGGGGGATCATGGGTGACCTCGTAGCCAATGGGGGCCTGCATAGCTCTAACAGCATAGTATGTTGTAAAACGACGACAAATGTGTAAGCTGGGTGATATCCCAATGCTTGTCAGTGAATTTGTGCATGCACACGGCGGAGCTGGCGGCCCGCGTCACATGCCGACGGGACAAGTGACGTCACATGCCGGCGGGACAAGGGACGTCACATGCCGGCGGGACATGCGACGTCACATGCCGGCGGGACATGTGACGTCACATGCCGGCGGGACAAGTGACGTCACATGCCGGCGGGACATGCGACGTCATATGCCGGCGGGACATGTGACGTCATATGCCGGCGGGACATGTGACGTCACATGCCGGCGGGACAAGTGACGTCACCTGCCGGCGGGACATGTGACGTCACATACCGGCGGGACAAGTGACGTCACATGCCGGCGGGACATGTGACGTCACATGCCGACGGGACATGTGACGTCACATGCCGACGGGACTTCACGTGACCTCTTATAAATTGGCACGGACACCTCCTTTACAGGCAGACACTGCAGGATCCTCACCCTCTCCCCGATGAGTGTTCAGAGGCTCCTGATATAATGGCCCACTGCTTGTATAAATACAGCCCTCAGTAGGATTATAAAGGGTCCCAGCTGGTCCCACCTGGTGCCCTCCTGCCGGTCAACAAAGGATCCCTGTTGGACAGTGAGGAGACTCCCTGCGACTTGTAAAGGGGTTCAGCTGCAGTTTGAAGGGCGCCTTGCTAGCTTATAAAACTTCCCCGCCGACCGGGAAAGTAAAGATGCAATTACAGCATCCCTTACAAGTAAGTATAATTGCATAATTGCATTATATTTGAACGCAGGAGTTCCTTGAGAGAAGGAAAACCAATAGGGGACCCCACCAGCAACCTCCCGGTATATTAATGCCCCGTAAAGGCCGGCAGGGGGTTGTTCTCTACCGATTGGCAGAGACAATCGGTAGAGAACCCTCTACAGATCGACAGACCTTAAAAAGACTTTTAAAAGAAAGACTTGCAGAGGACTCTAGAAATCGACAGGGCCTCTAAAGGCCGTCCAGAGGGCCCTCTACAGCTTGGCAGGTCCATTTAAACGCCGGCAGAGAGCCCCACAGAGATCAGCAAAGGCTAGCAGAGGATCCTCTACAGATCGGCAGGGTTCCTCTAAACGCCGGCAGAAAGTCCTGTACAAATCAGCAATGCCTCTAAAGGTCGGCAGTTGGCCATCTACAGATTGGTAGGTCCTACACAGATCTGCAGGGCCTCTAAACGCCGGCAGAGAGCCATCTACAGATCAGCAGAGCTCTCTAAAGACCGGCAGAGGGCCCTCTATGTATCGCAAGGTGCTTTAAAGACCAGCTGAGGGCCCTCTATAGATCAGCAGGGTCCTCTAAACACCGACAAAGGGCCCTCTTCAATCAGCTGGGTTCTATCAAGGCTGGCAGAGGGCCCTCTCCAGATCGGCAGGGCCCTATGAAGGCCGGCAGAGGGCCCTTTACAACCGGCAGGGGCCCTCTAAAGGCAGACAGGGGGCCCTCTGCAGATCAACAGGGTCCTTCAAAGCTGGTAGAGGACCTTCTCTTCACTGGCTACGTTTGTTTGTATGCATGTATGTATGCACATACCTACAATACATAGGCCTTCAACAGACAAGCAAATACTGCTATTTATTAGCATTACGATTTTTTGTTAGGCTCGTGGGCGTTCTTTTATGCGACGTAAGGCATTTTGCGCGCGCCCGAAACCATTCAAAACATCAGTCGGACCCAGGGGGCCCTCGCTCGGTGACCAGAGGGGCCCGTCTGGCCTCTAGGAGTAGCCATGACCCCTTTTCCCCCTCCTTGTCAACACCACTGTTAGTGAATCGCCCACCCACGGTATCACCGTATTTTCCCAGCGCTATCGGTAGGCATATCGATCAGGTGGGCATCCATCCCCGCAGTTCCCGATCTGAGGCCGCGTGTATCGGTAAGTGCAGGATTAAACATCAACAGGAAAAACAACGTCTCAGTCTGGTTGCAGGATAAGACCGCCTTAATCTGACGAAATAGTGTGGCGTAAGCACTACGTCAAACTGAGAGTCAGGCGCCAGAGTCGCTCTGCTGACGTAGATCAGGCAATGGGCGCTACTGGCGTGACGCACCACTGACGGTCGCACAGGGCCAGATTACCATGGTCCATGGGCGAAACTAGTGTTGGTGACGATCGACATGATGTGAATAAGATACATTTTTGAAGTCCATGTGGAAATAAGTTAGTTTTGTTAACGGGAAATACTCACCTTTTAATTGTTTAAGAACAATTCATTAGGGTTCCGTTATTGTACAGCAATGCTGTTATTAATATTTCAAATTTGAATGAAATGACTCATTTATTCAAAGTTGTAAGTTTGGAGAAAAAAAGAGAAAAGAAGGACCTAGTGTGGTTCATGAAGGTCATGGACAACGTTGTTCATCCTTATGTCGTACATGCTAATAACTCATAAGGCCAGAAATGGAGCAAGTGCGCTAAGACGCGTAACAACGTCCCTTATCGGTCAATGAAGCAAATCGCCGACACTAAATAGGACGCCGCCCAACCGCATTGATGAGCTTCTGTTGTAATTGCCAGTTTTTATTGTTGGCTAATTTTGCTGGAAACAAAATCATGATTAGGGGAGACCGGGGCTAGTTGCATCAAGGGTTGAATGCATCAGCTGCATAATTCAACATTATCTCGCTAGATGGAAAAAATAGCCAGCTGACGCACGATACCGCATTCCGTTTTCCACGAAGATTCCGTCCCGCGATGATCAAAATTGCCCCGTGAGCAATTGATAATTGTTTGTGTGCGATTTAAGTGACCATTTGTCGATTTTGAGGTTGTGACGTTATTTTTTATTAGTGACAATAAATTACATTGGAGTTTTAGAAGCAAAATAAAATTCAGTTATGCACACATTTGTTTCTATGAATTTGTACACGTTGCAACTTACCCTAGAGGAAAAAATAACCTGCCCCGGGACCGGGGCTTAATGCATCACCTGAAGAGGCTTTCTGAACACGCCCTGTTTTTTACTTACACTTAAGCGTATAATGCATTTTTGTGTGCAGAAATGGCACATCTTTTATGTGGCAGTGTCCATTCTAGGCTGTCTGTCATAGTTTGATTGCTACAGAGTTTAACCCGCGCTTGACGGGGGGGGGTAAATCAGACTTGATTTGATTTGATTTCGAACACTGATCCGAACGTCATTGACCGGGGGTAAATATTGCCCCCTCGTTATCTCCGGAACCAATGATCGTAGCGAGACGCGCAAGGGGGCGTTCGAAAGCTGTTATCAAGACAAAATCTCAGGCATACTCATTTTTTAAATAAGGTCACATATCAGGTCAAGGTCAGGTCAAAGGTCAAATTTAAGACATTTGAGCTTATAGACTATACTTTCCATCCAGAGCCTTTGATAGCAACCATGATCACCCAAAGTGGCCCGAAAGGTATGACACACATCCCGCATGAGCAAAAATGATATTTTTGCAAATGGTCAAGGTCAAGATCAGGTCACAAGAAGTCACTATCCAAAACAGATTTTTGAAAGTGATGCGACACATATTTTATGGACTGTTGTATAGGTATAAATCAATAGTGGTAATCAAGGCACCAGCGGAGCACATTTAAATGAAGTAAGTGTCAAGCTGAGGTCAGTCAAATGAGGTCAAATATTGTAATTGATAAATCTGAACACAAAGGGCATGTTTTTAGACCAGTTTAATCTAAGAAATATATTGCTGACATTTATTTGTCCTTATCTTGTCAAAATAGGCAAAAAACGCTATTTGAAAATATTACCTCATCAATTACCATTCGCAGGCTTTTAAAGTACAAATTGTGCTCATCATTTGAAACTTGGATTTCATATTGTTGTATCACCTTTCTTTCACATCAATATAAGTTTTTTATATTTTCGCAACTTTTTTAAATACAAAATTTGAATGTCATTTAGAACATTTATATTTCTCTCTGATTTTGATCAATTCCAGTTTATCTGTTAATTTCTCCTTTTTCACAGTTTTTCATTTTTTGTGATTGTATTGCTTAATTCGAGCATAGTTCGTTGTGCTAAGCCAAAAATGGTGATATTCTTTTGAAATTTGGTTTGCATGTTGCTTGATCAACACTCTTTCACATATATTCCGGTTTTTGATGTGACATAAAAAACAAAACAATTGTGTTTTTGTAAAAAAATTATATAACATTTTGTTGTTGTTGTAAAAAATACAATTTTTTGAAAAATTTGAGATAGCAAGTTTTATACTACGAGGAGCAGGGTTTTTATTTTTCGTTTTTTAGGTTAAGAAAGTTTATCAATAAAATTTAATCAATTTACAGCTGCACTTTTGAGTGGATTTTGTCGCTAAAATTCAAGAAACGTGACGTCACAAAACGGTGTATACTGTATATCTAACCTTCAAAAATGAAAAACGTTTTCAAAATGTTTTTCATCCGATGTAAAATTGAGTGCAAGAAGGTATTGGAAGTTTCAGGTTGAATATATGGATGGTTTGTGAGTTAATCGCCATAACGGCAGGGGAGGGGGGGGGGGGGCAATATTTGCCCCTCAGTCAAGCGCGGGTTAAAGTAAAAAGTGATGCAACTAGCCTCGGTATCCCCTATATATTTTATAAAGCGTAGAGTTATATACAGCAAGAGACAAAACTATACAAAACTCTTAATGTTGAAAATAAATAAAGAAATTAAAAAAGTTTTGCAACCACTACTACTAGGCCGCCGTAAAAACGCATCGGTGAACTGCTAACTTGGTTATCTTATAACTAAATGGCTATTATATCGATGCAGATGTAGATGATGTAGATGATCGGCGGGCATATAATCACAAGAAGCAGACCGTAAAATATATTTTCCACTCCATTGCGTAAAACAACAATACGGAAAAAACGCAGTTTGATGAGGACCAAAAGTACTTGCAAGTACCGGCGTTAACCCGCCCTTGACGGGATCTCAGCGGAACACCATTGACGGGGGTGGACAAATATCGCCCCCTCGTTGTCTTCTGAACCAATGCTCGCAGAGAGACGCGCAAGGCGGCGTTCAAAGGTTATATACGAGTACAACACAACTTCTATTAGTCTTCTCATGAAAAAATCATCTTTCCTCAAAATAAACAAGCAATGGCAAAACTGTCAATTAAATCGGAAGCTCTCGTATGCAACCAATGTAAACCTGTTTAGGGTCGTCGATTTGTTTACAAATGGCATTGTCACGCTTCTCGGCGCACTTCTGCCATTTGTGGTTTAGTGCATTCAACTTTTTTTATTTTAATTTAGTCCGAATGTTTTGTATGGATGGATTTCCAAGTCAGGACCCACGCCAAGCAGAGCTTGTTGCGTAGCCCCTGACCCCACCACCCGATCTTACAATTCCTGTTGGTCGGCAGAATTTAGACGAAAGTTGTACGTGCCCGACACGGTCCGCCGCCCCGCTCACTGACGTCACCTGAACTTCAGTGCGACCGCTGCCACTGGCCGCTGGCCATCCCAGTCAGGAGCAAATAGCGAGCGCCGAAGCGACTCGAACCCGGGCTGTCACTACCGGGATAGGTCAGAAGCCAGGCACGTAGCCAGGATTTTGGTCAGGGGGGGCACGTCGAAAAAAATCACATTTTGCTCCTCTCAGCCATATGCTGTGGCACCGCGGTAGGGTCGGTTCCAAGAGAAATCTCATTCTATCTTAGTGTGAATTTATTTCGCATCAAGGGGGGGGGGGCAAGAGCCCCCGTACCCCCCTTGGCTACGTCCCTGTCAGAAGCCCAGCGCTCTCCCGACTTAGCTACAGGGTCGGACAAAACAGATTGAAAGAAAAAAGCCAGAAATGTTGCACTTCTGATAGTAAATGGAAACACCGATCATAAACCCAGAAAGAATTGTACGTACTTGTTTGGTGAATAAGTTAATAAAATCGAATTAGTGCATAGCCGAAGACTGTTTTCCCATTGACCATGTGCTTAACTGTAGCGGTGTATTAACCTGAGTGTTAATACACTCGCGAAAGTGATAAGCACTGCAAAGCCTCAGGTAAATGACCCTGCATTGAACTCTCGAAAATAGTGGTTTTGTGGCTCTAAAACAGTCCAGTCTTCGGCATGCAACTAAATCGTTTTATGGGCACTCGTGGCATTAAAATAATTCAGTTTAGAACTCGCTTCGGCTCGTTCATAAACTGAATCATTAATGCCACTCATGCATAAAACTATAATAAACAAAGTTGTGATTTCCCTTTTTTGAGACTCAACAAAATTGATACCATGCATGTTATATAAGACAATGCATAACAATAAACCAAAAAGTGAATATTTCCATTTATATGGGAAAGCTCACCTTCAACATGGGGTTCTTAACTCAGATATCAGATTTGTAGAGCAGATTGGAAAAATGGTTGTGGTGAAAGAACTGCCACGCTACGTTAAGTAATGTCGACACAGTGGGTCCCTTCAAGAAGCTATACTATTTCGTGCCCCCATCGGAGCACGAGCTTCGCCGGAGGTATGATGACCACCGGCGTAAAATGCGTCATAATGGCAGATTATAACCGGCAAACTAGCCGTAACCATGTGGCCAATCTGTAAATAGTCAGATTGCTATTACACCCGAGGTCGATTCAGTGACTGCCGACTGGGACAGCTCATCTTTTAAATGTTTATTACCAATAAGCACGCCTTAAACGGCGAAGGACCGAAGCGAGTCCCGAATAAATCCGCGTCAATTTATCACCCGTCTAACGGAGGTTCGTCCTTGTGCAAAGCATAGCCTTTTTACTTATTTTCGCTATGTGTTGTTTTTGCCTGTCGCAAATGAGATCCCGAACTAAATCGATACTTTGAACTAAAGAGGTTTTGCAGCGCTATTTTAATTTGCAATTATATAGCTTCATGTTTGTAGGCAAATCATTTTGGGTGGGTATCAGATGGATTTGAATTTTGCGCTTTACAGCTGCATCATTTTTATCGTCTACGCACCCTTTGGTTTTGAAGCACGCCGGTGTAATGAAGAAAAATTATTATAGAATCGTCCAAAGTAAGAAATATTACAGGCAAGATTTTAACAGCGAAATACGCATTAAAAAAGAAACCATCAATTTTTGGCCTGCATTTTAGAGACGGTAACATTGGTCTATCCAGATTGGAGTTTTGTTTCATCGCTTCACGTCCCAAATAGGTGCTGATGCACTGATTTTAAATTTGTTGAAGACGTCATAAAACTATGAATTTGCGCTTTATAGCCAGTAACTTTGCACCGTTCCACGCGCCGCTGATCGACACATGTGCATACGCCGGGCCGGATCGTTTCTTCTCTACGCCGCATCTGTGTTTGACCCGTGTCTTTTGCGATTTTGGTTGCCGAGATATCAGGTCCGGTTATTGCAACGATGTTTTGCATGTAATTTTTCGTGGACGGAACAGGGGTGCACGTGCGCACGTGCAGTGTGACCCAGAGTTTGACCGTGTGCAATACATTGCCATGGTGTGTGTCTCCAGCCTCACACTCATATTTAGCTTTAATAGGTCCAGCCGTTCTTTCAGCTCCAGCAGGATCATACCTTTTCTGACACCCTGACGCGGAACGTGTCACGCGCCAATCTCACACCATCACATGAGAAAAAACATGTAAAATAAATCATATATTTTATTGAATGGGCTATCAGATGGCGAAAAACGCTTGGTCAAATCGGATGCGGGATTCAAAAGATATAACAGCTTTCTGACCAGCGTCGCGTCTGCCGGGCCCGGCCGGGGCCGTGGCCGGGCCGGGTCGGGTCGGCCGCTGTATATGTGAACAAATCCGATATTCACAATGAGACTTCGCTCTGCGCTTACGCGCTCGCTCGTAAAATATGTGTTTTTGGGTCATATGCATGACGTCATGCATAGTCATGAGAGTTTCAAGGTCATTGACGATAACAAAGAAACATGCCCATTTTTCGACGGATATCCATATCCATTAATATCCACAAGACAATCATCTGTTGTCTTAACATATGCCATATTTTTTAAGCTCAATAAACACAGTATAGCCAAATTTCAAGACAGCTTTCAAGGTGACCTATTCCCTTTAATTGTTACAAGCTCAGGCGCCATGTTTACAGAACAAGTTAATTTGGTACGCTCGGTATCGCGAAAAAACAAGATTCTCCGAATTGTTTTGAAGAACCCAGATGCGTACATGCTCCTCGTGCTCATGACACGGACTAAGTATAAACATTTCTGGTATCGGGCTACAAACAGAATTACGAAGGTCAGTTATTTGCAGTGGCGATGCAGTCGTTACAGGACTACATCAACAAGGTGGGATAAATACGCATTAGTAACATAACAACTCCCAAAACCCGGATATCTATACTATCACGGAATGCCGAAATAACATGCCTTATCTCGATGCATCGCATCGCATGAGATTATGCCATTTTATGCGCAATCTGCAGTCTCAGATTTTCCACGCATCTCTTTTGATATCAAGTTACCCAGTGGCATCGATCGTGTTGACAATCCCCCTCTCGTTAGTTGTTCCATCGCAAGACGTGTTCGGACATGTCTGCGTCATACTCAGCATCCCAGCCACGCTCTGCCATTGGCCCGTTAGCGCCACACCCTCAGTTACTCGTTGAACCTCCGAGCGAGCTGAACTTTACCCTTCCAGCTGGACGCCTCTGTCTTGTCTGTCTTGTCAGTCAGTGTCTTGTCAGCTAACCTACAGCAAAGCAGGGGAGTGGCACCTCTGTCGTCAGGGCGAGGTCCATTCCAGTTCCGAGAACTGAACTGGACCGCTAGACGCCGCCAATGGAAGGGGGCTGATGGGGGAGGGGGTGTAGACGGGTTTAGACACGTCCAGACACGCACGTGGCACAGTCCTCGTGGCAGTGAACTTAGTGACCAGACGGAACTCACTCAGCAAGTTAGCAGTATGAATTCAATTAAGATCTGAGGTAACAGGTGGACTTCCGTTGGCCGAATCTGAAACAAATAATGCCATCACGTGGTGAGTTTATAATTGGTTTTGTAAACGCAATTTTTCAGTGGCCTTTTGTTGAGATTGATAAATTCGTATGGATGACGTTATTACGAGCGTCTGGCTTAAAACTCACATTTGAGGTGTGAAACTGAGAGGGTACTGCCTATCCTCATGCCGGCGGGATATGCTATATCGAACGGTGGTCGATTGGAGCAGTTGTCCGCAGGGGCGTAACCACGAGCTCAAAGTTACTGGGTACAGTGGCTGACCATAAACGCTTAGTCGTTTCCTAAAAATCCCCCCCCCCAAAGTGCTGAAGCTTCTACGTTTTCTATTTAACCTGTATTCGGAAGGGGTAAGTGATGAGAATGACTTAATTAAAAACAGATGTATGGCAAACCTTTCGGTATATTAATATATTGTTTACTGCACTGCGATGAAGAACGACAGACACCCAGTGATCAAGATTTTGTTATACCGAAAGCTTTGCCATAAATCTGTTTTTTGAGTTATTCTCATCACTTGCTCCATCTGTCATCATAGGCCCGGGAACAGGGGGGGGGGGCAGCGGGGGCGCTTGCCCCCCCCCCAACTTTGAGTCCGCGGGGGCGGCGCCCCCCCAACTTTGGCGTTGCTGATCTTAACGTTCCATACAAAAATATATAAAACATCAAAAGTGAGTTTTTTGAAAAAAATATGCAAACATCACACTTTTACTCATGAGTACTTTATATTTTGTCTTTGTCAACGATGTTCTGTGTAAAAAACCTGATGCAAAAAGCCTGGGTCGTCGCCACCAGGGAAGGGGGCGTTGGCGAACTCCCCAGGATCGCCTTATCAGTAGCTTACAAATATCTTCTTAAACGCCAAAATGCCTTCCAAATGAGTTTTGTGTCAAATACAACGTTGGTGGGCCAAGAGACACGTCTCCTGATATGCAGCCTCACCTACTTAGGTCACCACTTGACCTTGACCTGAGTTCATTTTTTAAAGTTGACCTAACGTGATACAAAATAAGACATTTCAATGCGCCTTGATGAGACAAACACGATGGCGTAAACAGTATTGCGTTATCTTTATAAGATAAAAAAGTAAAAAAGGATGATTCTTATGACCTATAGAGCCTAAACTAAGGTCAAGTTTTAGGACATTTCGTTAGTTGCAAATTTAAATGGCTGTTGATTGTGTTTTTTCTCGTTTGTTTCTACGTTAACCCGCCATTGGCTGGGGGGCGCAAAAAACGCCCCCTCAGATATTTTTACAATAGCTCTCAAACAAACAGTGGTATCAACGAGAAACTTCTGGTACCTTAATCTACATCAGTTTGACGTCTGCAGTTAAAAAAATTAGACAATTTCAACCAAAATTGTTTGCGTTATATTAAATTTAGTGACGTCACTACACACGACTTTGACGCATATATCAGCTAAATTCTAACAGGCTATACAAAGACCATTCCTTAAGCAAAATGCAATTCAATGACGTCAAAAGATAGCAAATGACAAGGGGTAGAAAATGGTCATCTCGGTTTTCCCCATTTTTTAAAAATAAATCCCCTCAAAATTAGCATTTATTATATTTTCAAAAAAAAACGAAAGATATGTTAGAGAACCACATATGCGCAATATCCGAACCAAATTTCAAAGCAATATCTGTATTTCTGAATCATTGATTGCTCTCTAAGTATTGATAGCTCCCATGAGTCATTTTTTTTAAAGTACGTTTTTGATGGCTTTTTTCGAACAGAAACATACAATATAATGGGTACCCACTTGTATTGGGTCAAGGACAATACTAGGTTATAAGACATGACATTTTTGTTTTAGTAATTTATCCATTTTCTAATTTTTTGGACCTTTTATGACCTGACCTTGACCTTATATCGTTTCAGGTGTGCAAACAGCTGCTACAATCGAGTAATATATGTGTAAAATAACACATACAACATGTTGTCACATGATCTGTAGCCAATAGTGACCTGATTTGACCTGATATTTGACCTTGACCTTTGCTTACAATTTCAGTTTCGCTTATACCTACGGGAAATGCATCATACTTTTGAGAGCAATTTGTGCGATAATAGTCTCAATATACGGCTTCGGATGGAAAGTATGGCCCAAAAAACTCAAAATAGCTAACATCTTGACAGGGTTTTACAGCCTGACTGTGTACCTGAGACATTTTTATGAAATTTCTGCATACGTTTTAGACCTTGGTCTCATTGAGAGATTCGATTGCCGTCTTGCGTGTCTCGCTACGGTTATTGGTTTCGGAGATAACGAGGGGCGAAAAAACGACCCACCCCGGCCAACGGCGTCGGCTGAGACCCAGCCATTATTGCCAATTGCACCGCTACAGTTCAGCACATGGTCAATGGGGAAAGTCTTCGGTCATGCACTAAATATTTTTATAGTAATTTTTCAAGTGTTTTAAATTAGTATTCATTGTGAAAATCCCCGTAGGGCTCCAGTTGAAGTAAAAGTCGAAATCCGACGAAAAAAATGGGTTGGCTGCCAAAATTTTGGTTTTGCCCCCCCCAACATTATGGAAAATACGTTTACACCGGGCCCCTGTCTGTCATGAATATATCACAATAACTTGCATTCATTTTAACTACTATTCTATGCAGCTGCATCATTGGAAACTGATGGGCTGTTGTCTTCCTAGCCTAAAGCCTACATACAAGTATTATATTGCAGTTGCTCCCATACAGGGACTATCATGGGCTGGGTGCACCCATGGGTGCCCACTCAATTCTTCCAAATGTCGGGGTTGGATATGCACTTTTTGGCTTTTCATGGGTACTGGGCGGGCATGGGTATGACAATTTTGGAATAATAGTCGGGCTAAAGATTATTTTTTTACTTGAGAACCAGATGTTTAACAAGGTAAATATGTGTGTGTTTTTTCTCGTTAATATTTAATGAAGTCAACATGCTTCGGGTAATGGTTCGAATTTTGTGAAAATAATTAATCTCCTTATTTGAATGGGCTCCAATGGGCATGGGTATCAATATTATGAATTTGAATGGGTCTGGTCTGGGTCTGAGCTTGGTGTGCATGGGTTTCGGCTGGGTTGGGCTTGGGGTTTGGGCACCCATGATAGTCTCTGCTCCCATACCGAGACTTCAGCGGCAGCAGGGGCGCCTACCAGGGCTCCACGTCAAACAGACAGTACTGCAAAACTGGCGCTGAATCTGAGGGCGACATCACGCGGTATTTGCTTGCACGGGCGCTTGCATAGTGGCCGGGGTAGTCCAGTGGTACAGGTACAGTTAACACTAGACTTCAGTGCGGAGACCGTACCGACCGTGAATTTGACTCCCACCGAGTCACCCGAGTAAATGTCCCATTGAGGACCCTGGGAAAGTAAAATATGAATGTTTCCAACACAAATAGGAAAACTTGGTGGTTCAGAGGAGCACCGAGCAATATAAACCTCTCCAGCGTCCACACAAAATTCATATACTGGACCGGATAAACCCATGTGCAAGTGTTGCCTTGATTACCTCATCACATCGCTGGCTCTTTTCAATCACTTGAACGCATGCCACAAACTCCACGGGGCATAACGCATTACTGGCAATGCAAAAGTTCGGTGGTGCAGAGGCAGCACCGATCAATGTAAACCACTCCAGCCTCCACAAAGGCTTCGAATACTGGACCGGATACAATCATGTATGTGTTGCCTTGGTTACCTCATCACATCGCTGGCTCTTTTTCAATCATTTGAACGCAAGACCGTATTCTATTAAACTAGGCATGTGCACGGGTGGAGCTTCCTATTCAGATGGAAGGGCAGCTGCAACATCAACTTTGAGTTTGGTCCCACCATTTTGTTTGTCAGATTTGAAGGTTTCCTTGCATTGAAATATTCATTTTCCCCTTAACCATGCACGAATGTCAGGTTTACAGGTTTCCTGACGTTAAATAGGTTATTTTTCACATTTACCATGCAAAACATGCAGTCAATATGTCATTTTGCCCCACAAATTTATTCTGAAAAGCTCCACCCATGGGCATTGGGCATGTGCTTGGAAATGGAGCAGAGACACCTGTCGGTTTCGCGTCGGGTATATGGCGAATCAGTGAGTAAGAAACCCCACGTGCCACACTCTGCGACATCATAGTAAAAGGTTCGCACTAATCAGAACGATCGATTTCAAGTCGCTGCGCGGAAATTCCACTTCATGTGATTATATGTGTTGTTTGACCGCAACTCTGCTCCAGAGTGCAGAGGCCAGGCACGTAGCCAGGATTTTGCTCAGGGGGGAGGGCACGTCGAAAAAAATCACATTTTGCTCCTCAGCGTATAGTTCTGTGACCGGGGGGGGGCGGGGGTAGGGTCGGGTTTTCGAGAATCTCATTCTATCTAGTGTGAATTTATTTCGCTCAAGGGGGGGAGGGGGCATGGCCCCCGTCCCCCCTTGGCTACGTCCCTGACAGAGGCAGGAGCTGACTCACGGCACCCGCAATTATGACCTGCTGCATGCCGAGGGCACACCGCAACACATCGATTTTAAGTTACTCGATCGATATCTTTACCGTAACCAAAGCAAACAGAGCACTGGGTGTGTTGATACGATTTCTTCAGACTGGTTGTGCTCGCGGCGCCTTGAAACGGGAGCCCATATTGACAGCATATTACGGCAACGTACGCTCCATACTCGAGTACGGATGTGTGATATGGGGAGGGCATATGTTTTTTTGCACAATAACTTATCTTCTACGTGAGGTAGAGTGCTATGGTTTTCACCATTATGTTTCTCTTGTCCAGTTCCATCGAGTGATAACAAATTTCACTTGATTTTGACATGACCTCAGGCTGGGTCAGGTAATTATTTTTTAGTTTGACCTAGCTAGGTCATACGATTTGTGATTCGATGCGCCGTGATGAGAGAGACACGATGATGGCAAAATCGTTGCTCCAGCGTTATTGAATACAAAATTATTAGCAAAAAACAACAACATGAAACTAGGCATTTTGACCTTTCCTGACCTCCTGAGCCAAAATTATTGACCCTATCTCAAATGTGAGGGCATTTTGCAGAAAAAGCGTGTCAAGGGCATTTCCGTGTTTGTTTTCTGAATGCTCCTGCCTCGTAGCTATCTTAATTATTGAGCTAGCCCGGATTATGTGAAGCAGTGCTCAATTTACTCGAAATATTGGAGCATTTGACCTGTTTTGACCTCTGGTGACCTCAATATTGACCTGATAAAAAATATATGTATCGTCTCCAGAACTCGTCACGGCCTACCTTATGCCGTTTTTCGCTTCTCACTAAGTTGCGTACCTAGTTTTCGAGATCTCTGTGGGCGGTTATCCGCCCTACCGTCGGTTCTAAGTTGGCTCAGACCCCGTCGGTGCGCGGGTTAACCTAATAATGACAGGGGGTAGATTCTACTCACCCCTCAGGGTTTTCGTGGATACATCCGGAACGGCTTGTAGCAGGCGCATTACATTTGGGGGCATTTCCTAGAGTTTATTTCCACATGAGCCAAAATTGTGAGTTCCTTACCTGAAAAGAGGCGGTTCCAGGACCCGACGTTGGGATTTTTTCGACGACATCGCCCCAACAATAGCCATTTTCACGATGGTTTATTTTGCGCGAAATGTTTTAAAATATTTTAAAATGTTTTAAAATGTTATAGTAGTAGCCACTTTAACAATGGACTAATTTGCGAGAAAAAAAAATTAACCCTCGCCCTACGGGGCCGTAGGGCGAGGGTTAAAACATTTCTCGCAAATTAGTCCAGAGCGAAAACGGCTACTTCTAAAACATTTAAAAACATTTCCAAATGTTTTAAACATTTCTTGCAAAATAATACATCGTGAAAACGGCTATTATGCCAAAAGGCTATCAAATATTGTTTCCTAATTCATTTTCATAAATGAAGATAATGTTGACGTAATCAAACACCGTTTGATTTGTGAAAATCGAAAGGGTGGATCGCGAGATCTTTGGTGGCGGGGGTGGGCAGAATCCCCCCTGCCACTAATAGGGATAGCCAGAAGTCTGCTTCTAATAAGGTTACAACAACTTTTTAGTGTTGCAGGCTTGCAAGGCTTCGTTTTGGTGTTGCTTTATTGTTTTTTATGTGTGTTTCAAGAAACTGCAAAAGTCATGAGCTGTATGGTTTTTAGGAAAAAATCATGATTGATATAAAATAAAATATTACTGCTGAACTAGTTTCATTACAACACAACATGACTAGGTAACAAATATTTGTCTTTTATAATATATAAATTGATGCTTATAACAAATCATTAGCTACAAGCGAAAAGGCTAAGTTACATAAAATACTGTAGTTGAAATATTCAAATGTAGGTGTAAATTATTTGAAACCCCCAGTCTTCCCCACACTTCCGTTGCGACACTATATGTCTGACTCGTGACTGGCTTAGCCGCCGTAAATTCACATTTAGTATGTGCACAGGGCTTCGCGCTGGATTGACATTTGCCAACGATGGATGGCTTTGTCCATAAATAATCAAATGTATTTTTAAGTGCCAAATATAGGTACAAACTATAGCCTGTTTGACATCCGTAGTTAATGTATACATGACCGCGGACGAATGCAGATTATGACAAGTATTTTAACGTGCAGTTTCATATTTTTCAGCCGTAGTTGGACTTGTATATTCTGTATTATCCACTTCTATTTAAAGACGTTCAAACTGTTAACGTTTTCATTCGAAGCTAGCAATTTCGGAAATACGCTGCATTTACTAACCTACCTCATTGCTGGAGATATCACATCAACGCTAGTGTAATGTGCCGGGAAATTGGAGTACCAAAGCACTCCACTCACAGGAAATGGGGAAATTATCCAGAAGCATTCTGGGCGTAACCTGAATACTCCCGAGTCCTTGGAGGGATCAATCTACGTTGCCTAGGCTCCACTGGTCCTGGGTAATCATGTCACCGAATGTTAACCCACGCCGGGCCGGTGCTCGGCGCTACCTTCCTCGGAACGGGGCGTACGGTTCGACGCCACCCTACTAACTCGGCTCCTATGGGACCTAGACATAAACCAAGAACACCGTCCGAGAGCTCGTCAAAAGGGATTTGGAAACTATGTTAGTGAATCTTTTTATCAGGTCAATATTAGGGTCACCAGGGGTCATGAAAGGCCGTATCCTCCAGATTTAGGACATAGCTCCAGATGCCCCCAATTATATCGGAAACTATGATATCTAGGAGAGATTATTAAAATCAATTGAAAGCCATTGAAATTTGTAAATGCTAACATGTCCTCAAATTTGAACTCAGGTCAATAGTAAGGACGCTAGAGGTCATCGAAAGTAAAAAAGCTATCTTTTGCCAAAACTGCTTTTACGTATAACTGTTAACTCAATCAAGATACGGAAGTAACTGTAGCACAATCGTATTTGTCTCGTGAAGGCCCTTTGAAGAGCATGTACATGATGACCAGGATAGGTCCATCTAGAAATGTGACCTCAGATCAAGGTCAAGTGGTGACCCAATAAGGTCATATTACACATTGGGAGACGCGACTCGAAGATTCAAACACATTGGTCCTGTTGTCAATTCTCTATCTTAATTTAATTAAGAGTTATTGACAACAAAGGTGTTGGTGACCTCGGATGACCTCGGCTGACCCTGTAGGGATACCAGAACAAAGACTGCACCTTGGTCTTCAATAATGGCCTATGAGAACATGATACAGAAATAATTTGGCTGATATCATGCGTATCCTCAGAATGGAAAGCATTTGAATATTTCCCCACAGACAATCAATGGAGAGTTCACGAAATTGACCTGACCTTAAGTCGCCGATATAAAATCATCCGAGATGAACGAACTGTAGGTAGTAATGCTCTCATGAAACCCTGTAAGTGCGAAACCGATTATCTGAAAACCGTGGCTTTAGTAGGACCGCACGCTTTTTTGGAGGTGTGGTTACATGACCTGGCCTGGTGACCTGACCTGACATGACCTGACGGCAAAAAACAGCGTGAGCTGTAAAAAAGATGAATGAACAGGCAATGCAAATTGGGTGGCGCTACGCACCACCGTTTTCCCGATATTCATGAAAACCCTGAGGGAGGAGGGGTGTTCAAACGCCCTCCCCACGGCCCCGCACGGTTAAGTGGTAGTTTATGTGCATGGGAAGCATCATGCTTTATGCAAAAATGGCACTTAAAACACAATTAAATGCTCGATAGATATGGCTTATTGTCATGTATTTTTGTCTGCAGCAATACAAAACGCAATACTTTAAAATTGCTGTTTAACTCCCTAGAGAACGTTTGCTCGTGAAGACCACGCCATCCCGCTACCTGGACAATGGCCGACCCGAACCAGCCCTCAGCGGTTCCCTGCGGGGTCGGCCGGCCGGCCGGGGGCACGGGTCGCCGACTCGCTGGTCAGTTGGTCGGCCGGGGGCACGGGTCACCGACTCACTGGTCAGCTGCAGCTGGGGCACTGGTCACCGGACTCGCTGTCAGTTGGCCAGCTGGGGGCATGGGTCGCCGACTCACTGGTCAGCTGGCCAGCTGGGGGCACGGGTCACCGACTCGCTGGTCAGCTGGCCGGCTGGAGACATGGGTCACCGACTCGCTGGTCGGAGGCCCGTGTCCCCGGCTAACCGTGAAGACGACGAAGAGCCGCGCCGCTTCACGACTCGCGAGAGCCGCGTATTAACGCGAGGCGCCGCCGACGGGGGCTTTCATCTGTCAGGTCAGATATGAATATGTCCGATAGGGTGCGACAAAGAAATGACGGAATGAAAAAAGTAGATGGATTACGGTTACTCCTTGTCAACGAATACTATTTT
>VOPJ01002507.1:0-22422 GCA_014673585.1 Semibalanus balanoides
ATGAGTTATTGTACAAAAACCATATGACCTTTGGGCACATTGGATTTGACCTTAACGAGGTCACGGCAGAAAAATAGAATATGCATTCTTTTGATTTGCTTCAGAGTAGTGATTAGGATGAAAACTGACCACATTTAGCCAGGTTTTGTTCGATTGGTGCGCATTTCAATTTTATTTTATTTTCTCCCATAGACTTATGATGGGAGGTCTCGAAAATTGACATGACCTCAGGTCACCGATATAAAAAAATCCAAGATATACGAACTGTAGATTATCGAAGGCCTTATTACACACTGTGAGTTTCAAACTGTTTGGTTCACCACTGTGGCTTCAGTAAGATTACTCTACACAAATCGTGTACTTTGAGGTCAGGTCATTTAATGTGACCTGCAACGTGACCTTTGAAAGAGTTCAGTAAGTCAAAATTTTCAGGAAAGTGTTGCGGAATTGCATGCCTAAAACAGCTATGCAAAAATTTGGCGGCCGCTACGGCAGGCCGCCGTTTTCCGCTAGTTCCGGAAAACCTGTGGGGGGGGGCGGGATATTCCGCCCCCTGTCGGTGCAGGATTTTAAGAGGCTACCCTCTAATACACTTAGGCCTTATTTTGCAGATGTTTCAAAAACCAAAACTCAAATTTACTTTTTTACGATTTAACCTCTCTGTGGGGTGTTTTAATCACAATACTTTAATTTCAATGGAAATCCAACCAACTTGGCCAATCTCAACTCAAATCTTATGTTTATGTGAACATTCCCTTTAAGGGCCAAAGGACTTAGGACATGGCCCCGATGTTCCTAGCCCCCCCCCCCCCTGCCGCCACCAGTGTGTACTGTGTACAGTCTATATTATACCCCTTTGTACTGATTTGCGGAGCGTAGCGGCGCATTTTTTTTCTTCTGGATAATTAGGTTCGATTAGAAAGGTTCTAAAACCTATTTGAGTCAACCCAAGGGCACCAATGTAGCCACTCAATGAGATTCTTTCACCGCAAATGGTAGAAGGAATTTCGGCGCAGTGGCACGATTTTTTTTATTTAATATATTTGTACTTTGTATCACAAAATTATAACAGCTTGGGTGCAGTTACTTACCAATTTCAAATACGTTCCATGAACTTTTCAGCCAAGAAAATACTTTATTAACAAGCCCAAATGGTGGTCCCTATCGATTCGTTCTTGACAAAAAACAAAACAAACATGGTGACATCGAGGATTTATCAGTACGCACGTGCGGGGCGTTTTTATCTCTTATTTTTGCACCATTTCGCTTAAAATAGATGGGTTTTCAGCAATGTAATGGGGCCCAGGACACTAGGGACACCTGCAGGGCCTCTCCAATCCTCCTGGATTCAAGAGGGCACGGTGCCCGGTGCCTCCACTCGCCTTACTGTGCCGCAAACTGGCACGGTGCATCAGGGTGTATCGATTTTCTCGAATCTTTTTAACTAAAACGGAGTAGTGATAAATCGATGCCTTTATATGTGAGAGTATCAAAAAACACAAACAACTCAAATTTTTATGAAGTTTTGCTAGCGGGGTTTGCTTCCGAAGTTTGGAGTTCCCATCATTTTGATTTTTCCTCTGCTCCCAAAGGAAAATATTTCCCAATTGAATATAACTTCTAAATTTGTTCCCAATATTAGCGGATTTAGAAACCATTTATTCATTGCCCTGTTGTTACATTTTAGACACAGCAAAAAATCGTAACTTGCAGCCTTAAACTTTAACATTGGATGTAGAGTTCGACATGGCTGCACTTACCCTTGGCCTAGCCGCCCCACAGCCATGGCATCACAGCCACAGCCAGCCACAGCCACTCCCAAATGTCAATGGCTGGCCGTTAGCCAGCCGTGAGGGTTTTTGTAAATGCATATTATACGTTTATTTTTAGTCTACTGTTGTGACAACATGCCAAGGCTTCTTTCAGCCATGATTGGTTTACTGAGATTGATGATAACAAATCCCCAGGAGGCATTTTTAGGCCTTTCATAGACGTATGCAGCCACAGCCATGATCTAGATATTTTCCAGTCCGCCCCACGCCATTAGCCGTGGGGCTCGGCCAGCCATGGGGATAGCCGCCCCATGAAGACCTCTAATTGGATGTATTCAGCTGTTTTCCGTTTTATTTTGGTATGTAGGCCTAGGTTGGTAAGTAAGCAGGTACTTCCAAAATTGAATTAATCCAGTTAACATCGCATATCGATCCTGTAAATATCTATTGATTTTAGCTACAGCAGAGATCAATGGTTTTGTTCAGCCATGCCTTCATCATCTTTCTCCATTGAAAGTC
The DNA here is from genome assembly GCA_014673585.1 of Semibalanus balanoides. Classification (NCBI taxonomy): domain Eukaryota; kingdom Metazoa; phylum Arthropoda; class Thecostraca; order Balanomorpha; family Balanidae; genus Semibalanus; species Semibalanus balanoides. Next base: position 2,292 of record VOPJ01002507.1, read on the forward strand.
AAAATGACAATCTTTGTTGCGGCACCCCTAAGCCCTTATCATCATCATCATCATCATCATCATCAAAATGACATAATCCATTTAAACTCAGTTGACTTATTTATGTGGAGCAACTGTGAATAACCAGCTCAAAATTTTGCCTTTCAGATGATTTATTGTTTTTGGAATTAAATATGCCAAATACTCGCACTTAAGTCAGCACAAATGTCAGCCGTCACTTTTTTGTGCCAGAACAGCCTAGTAAGGTCAGGAAACACGCGGAGGTGGTTGCCGATCAGCTGACAGCTTGTGGAATGGCTGACGGACAGAGGCGTGGCCGACCATCTCCAGGCCATCGGAGGTGACTCAACTAACGCTAACACCGGCTGGGAAGGTGGGACAATGCATCACGTAGAGGTGAAGCTAAGACGCAAACTGGTGTGGCTGGTTTGCAATCTGCATACCAGCGAGCTGTCACTCCGACACGTGGTCACTCCCATTGACGGCCCCACACTGTCAACAAACAGGTGGTCAGGGCCCGTCGGCAAACTTCTGGGCTCCGCGACCGAGTTGGAGATTGATCCCCAGTTCGAGCCCGTCGGTGGACCGCCGCTGATCCCCCTGAGCGAGGAGACAGTGAAAGACCTGAGTACCGACGCGACCAGTCCTACGGCTACCAGATCGTGACCGCGATTCGGACAGGCAAGTTGCCACCCACCCTGGTGCTGCTGGAGATCGGCCCAGTGAACCACAGCCGGTGGCTCACCACAGCTTTGCGATTCTGCCGGCTTTGGATCTCCCAAAACGGTCTGAAGGGTAAGGACTTGGAGACCCTGAAGTTGATCGTGGAGTTCATCGTGGGCAAGGGCGGATCCAAGGGGGGGCCAAAGGGGCCATGGCCCCCCCCCCCAAACCACCCAAAATCGGCGCAAATTTACACTTTCCTGAGTTTGTCGTTAAAACTAAGCAACTTTTACTAGAGAAAGGTTTGTTTTAAATCAGTTATTGATACATAAGCAAGCGAAATCCGATGAGTTTCAGAACTTATGCGATAATTTTTGGGATTTGGCCCCCCCAAACTGTCAAAATCACACTTTCTGGATCCGCCAGTGATCGTGGGTGTCTATATGCCCAACTGGTTCTACATCAAGGTCAACTGGAAGTGTCCGGAGGGCTCGCGGCACATTCTTCACCAGCTGCAGCTTCTGCGGAGCCAACGCCAGATTAAGGTAGTGCAGCTGGTGATACGGTGAGGAGATCAGCGTGGTTGCCCACTCAGAATCCGTCCTTCAGGCCATGCTGTGCAGTCAAGATCAAGGAGAGAGAAGGGAGGCAGTGCACAGGATTTGTTGGAGCTTCGAGGTGCGGGAGATTGAAGCGATGCAGGTGGTCGACATGGGCGTCCCGGTCGATTGAAGACGCCTGCAATCGCCCAGACGCCACCGAGCTGACGACCTGATCGCCTTGCGCGCGTTCTGACTGACGTGCTGGAGCCGCCTCCTCACCTGCCGGCTAACACTTCGACGCTCCAGCTAGGCTCGCTGCCAAGCCCATGAAGGTGCCCGACTGGCCTTCGCACACCCAGTCCGTCGAGAGATGCGTGTCGCCGCCTTGATCGGGCGGAAAGTGCGCATTTGACCCGGAGGCGGCATCTCACGTGAATAGCCACGATAAGAGGGAAGGTCGGATCCGGGCGCAGGTGTCTAGCCGGTATATCATGCCCCGGAACAGGAGCAAACGAGACCTTATTGCTATGGTCCAGCAAGTCAAGCTCAGCGAGAAGTATCTGCCGGTCGAAGATGTCGAGATGTTACCGCTCACCGTGCCGGTGAGCCCAGCACTACATAATGAGACATACCTACCAATGTCACAGCACTCCAGTTGCTGTTTCGAAAAAAATGCTGTTTTACATGTGTGTCTATTCTGCAGCACCTCACTGGCGGATCCAGCCGTCGGCTTTGGGGGGGGGACGCGGGGGGCATTTTTTTTTGCAAAAAAGTACCCCCCATTTTTTTCTCCTCGGATCTGGGCCGTTCACCTTATTTTGGTATTTGAGTTATATACATTTATTTTTTAGAGGGAAAAAACATAAAAACACGATATTCCGTAGCATATATGCTGCGAAATATAGGTACACATATAGGAAATAATAACGTTTATCTCATACCCATTTGCAAGGGCGTTGCCGAAATTTTCCAGTGGGTGTTGGCTGAAATGACGAGAATAAAAAAAAAATAGTAGATTTTGCCTAATACCCGTCTACCGCCGTCAGATGCCTCCCCTGGCAGTTGGCACGACTAAGCTGACGCCGAGCACTGGCAGGGCCCGGGTTAAGAACTGCTTAAAACAAATCATCCCTTGACATTGCATTCCAACTGGATCCAACAGGTAGTAACACCGTATTCTGGCATGACGAAAACTCAGTCAATGCACTCAATAATCAACATGTATAACGCAAAGAAACACATTCTCAGCGGTACAAATCAATCAAAAACGGTTCATTCGCTGCACGAAGCACCAATGCATTTCATACAAAATTCAAACGACCATCCAGGCGGATTCCACAGCCCTTTCGGCATAGTTCGTCAATACAACCTGAGCTGCGACATACTGGAGCGAGGCGTCTTGGACCAGGGAAACATTCGCACATCACGTGACCAAGTCCCATTCAAGCCACTACTCCAATGCGGAGAATCACGTGACCAGATCGCCCTCGGGCGGCGACAGCGCAGCGGTCGGTCCAAATCGGCAGGTCACGTGACCCAGACAAGGTCGGCAGCCGATGCATCTCGCCCGATCACGTGTCCAGGTCGTTTTCCGGCATGGCCGGCGGCCAGTCGAGCTCGATCGACTCTACGTCGAGCGCTAGAATGTCGAACGTTCCAGCGAGCAGCGTGCCGACGTTGGGCACAGTGCGGCCAAGGTCCCCGTGGACGAACTCCTTGATGTATGTGCCCGCCTGGGTCTCTAGGTAAAGCTGAAACAAGATGCACAGATACCCCGCTCACAGTGACGGACAGAAATGGTATGGCAAGGGAATGTGCTTCAGTGTTTAGAGCGTGAGTCAAATGCCAACCCAACGGTTATTCAACAGGCAAAGTAGACGCCTGGACAATACACATTTGAGACAACGCATTAGGCACATGATTCAGATTACATTATAAAAACACAGTTCATGGAAACCTTAAATATTTTATGTTTGTGAGCACTCCTGCATTTTATTAATAAAATAGACACAAGCAGTTGAACAAGATTAAAAAAAAAACGACAAAGTAAACAATAATTATGAACGTCGTGCTGAAAATGTTCAGGGCAGATTTACTAATATATGGGTATTTCCAGCTCGTTTCACACTGAAGGGTGATAGAGGATAGTGAGCTGGATAGTCGGCTTCCACGGAGCAAACGAAGAACCACTAATAAGGACTCACCTGGGCTGCCGCCAGTTTCAAGGATGATAATCGTATGGCTCGAATATTTTGTTCAGCAGAAAGTGAGCCACTATTAGAAGACAGTTGTGCTATCTGCATCACATAAGGGACTGGCATGCCGGGGTCGTGCCATGCAAGCTTAGACGAAGAGCCCGTGTAAAACAGCAGAGTACTGTCTGAGACTCGCGACATAAGCATAATGCTAATGAGACTAGAGATTAATTGTCGCAGTGGAGGAACATCAGGCTTGCTACCGACCATGACATAACTGCAATCGAACTGTATATTTTAGTGCAATTCAGTGGCATTCTTACGCCTAGGTACTTTGAGTACGTGTTAAACAAATAAAATGCAGCATTAACGTATTTAACGATTCTTACTGCGGCTTCACAGATATTAAGATTAACTTGAATATTAAGAAGTCATAATCGCGTTACCGTTATTTTGAGCAGGATGGACAATCATTATGGAAATAAGTACTACCTTCATGTTCATATTAAACCGCGAAAATGATAAAAGACGTCTTAAGTATTGTTCGGCGAAGGCCTTCTCCAGTAAGTCGCAGTCAATTGTCTGCTGAAAAAGGCCAAGGCCAAACAATAATTTAAACCTCTTTTGTAAAGTTTACAGCTAAATATAAGCATCAGGCTAAATCATCTTAAATGATGACACATATGCCACTTTCTTTACATACATTCGCATGTCGTTGGAGAAAGCATTTCGTCGCCAATCAAATACCATTAAAGGCACGTTTAGGGACAAGTGACAATACGTTCGTATTTAGTATTTAAGAAACAGTTATGACAGATCTATGGTTTATGTCCCAGGATAACAGGATTGTGGGTCTTATTGGACGCCGATACAAGACACGTGACAATACAGCCTGTCTAGATGGCTGATCGATGCCTCTTCATCACTGCATGACAATACTGATGCTGACATGCATAACACCGCCTATTACGCTGAAGAAAAGCCTGGTCAGCTCTAGCAAACCAACCCTTTTGCGAAAGCAAAATGGCGACACCCACGCACTGCTCCGACATTCTATCTCGATCGAGCACGCTTAGGGCCGGCTAGTTTTGCGGTCAATATCGCCCGACATCCGGCCATTTGCCTTCCCCAGTAAGTCTTCTCCTAGTGTAGTGCTTTCCCCTAAGAACACATTTCTCACTACACTTCCATAGAGCATTATCCATGCGGTTGAGCCTCCGTCGATATGCACATCTGGTCGCCATGTTCCCCGTAAATGCCGCAGCTGCGGCGGCCGGCAGACGAGGACAGCCGCTGTTGGCAGACTGCCTGGATTAGCAGCAGATTGCTGTCGGCAGCCGGTCCCTCCGTCCCGCCTAGCCCTGACCGACTGAACCGTCCCGCTCCTCCCGTGCCGTGCTGGATCTCTGTGCCGTGCCGTTTCCCTACATAGCGCCGCGTCCCTACATAGCCCTGCGACGTGTCCCCAGCGCCGCGTCCCCTGCGCTGTGCTGTAACTCTGACGTCATGAGCCCAGCACCGTGTCATGTCGCGACCCCTCCTCCCGCGGTGCCGTGCTGTGTCCCCTATGCACTGCCCCCTGCATCGCGCAATGACATGCCCTTCATGCAGCGTCTACCACCCATCGCCTCGCCCCCACTCAACCAAACCAGCGCCAGGAAGAGAGACATACATCCACAGGACACATGCCTCCTATCGAATGTGACGGAAGAACTCGTGTCTCCGCTTTGTCTCAGTTTGTCCGGTGCACACCCCAGGACATGACGTCAGGCCGAGCATCGGAGACAAATGTGCACAGCACCGGGGGCGCAGTGGATTACGGCTGGAAATGCATGTCATGCGGCGGTAACGCGAAATAAATGACCGGTAAATCTGCGGGGGTGCTCACAATTCACCGTAACGATCGTGGCGCAGACGCTAAGAGGAGAGGAAGCTGGCCATACCAGAGGTCGCCGGCAGAGACCTCGAGGGGAGCGGGTTAAGGTCGGGGGAGCTCACCGCAGCAGGGGTCAAGGACGCGGCAGCGGGGGCGCAACTGTCACAGCCTGGCTCCGACATTCCGAACAACATTGATTAATTGAAACTATGAGCAGTTATTACCTTAGATGATAGGAACCACCTATCATATAAAAGGTGACATGAATGTGAATAGGAGAGGTAGCTTCATGCAATACACAAAACACTTAACGCAAGGCAATATATTTTGTATTAAGCAAAAAAAGGAGTATCAATCGATATTCAGAGGCATCTAAAAACGACTAAACTACTATAACACAATTCTATTTTTATTTTGTATAGTAGGCGGTTTGTGGTCGTGGCAATAGTTTGCCACTCAGGTGTTTCAAATGAAAACACATCGTTCTTTTCCAGCCGTATTTCCAGCGGTGCCTCTGACCAAAATTTCCCTTGCATCTTTCAAACAAGAAAACTTTCCTGACAGCATCGCAACGCGCTTATGTCATGCCTGTCCATAAAAAGGCGACCGAAAATATCCGAACAATTATCGGCCAATATCCCTCCTGCCCATTTGTTCTCGAAGATCCTAGAGCGTGTCACGTGTGACCAGTTGATACACCACGTTTCACCTGTGATTTCCCCTGCCCAGCATGGCTCTCTTACCTCGCCGCTCCTGCACCACAAACCTAACCTGCCTCGTGAGGCAGTTATGAGACTCGTATCACTGGCGGTCTCCAGACAGATGTAATCTACACTGATTACCCCTCAGTTTTCACCAGTGTCAACCATACCCTCCTCCTTCACAAACTCCATCATTCCTATCATCTGTTTGTTTGTTTATTGTCGTTATTTTTGACGCGCCGACAATTTGCAACCATCCTACCATCTGTCCGGTGCTGTCCTCAGGTGGTTTGAGTCCAACCTATGCGCCAGAGGGCAGTGTGTGGTGCTGAACGGGAAGACGTCTAGCTGGGCGCCTGTTGGGTCGGGGGCGCCAGAGGGCAGCATATGTGGTCCGATTTTGTTTATTTTATTTGCAACGATGTTCCGTCTCACGCATCGTCGACACACCTCATGTACGCTGACGACCTGAAGCTCTTTGGGCGGGCTTAGCAAACCTTTGTGCTTGGTCTGATGCTCGGAAGCTGAAACTTAATCCGATAAAGTGCAAGGTCACAACATTCACTTTACGCAAAACCTGTCTTCCCGTCATACTCCATCAACGACATTACCTTGGATCGCGTATCTGAAAAGCGCGATTTAGATGTAATCTTTAACTCGAAATTGACCTTTGCGCCTATCACATCGACGACCTTATCGGGAGAGCGAATCGCGCCCAGGGGATTTGCATGCGGTCACTGCAAACGTCACGTGCGTTGGCAGGTCGCAGGGTCAAGCCAGCTCCTCTCATCACGGCTTTTAACGCGCATATTCGCTCTATTTTAGAGTTTGGCAGCATTACGTGGCCGGGTGCTGCCAAGTCTCACACCAGGCGACTGGATAGAGAGTTCAACATAAGTTCTTAATTTGTCTGACAGTGAACTCAAACCACCCATCTAACTCACTTGACTACTTACACTTGCATAACCACTTCGGAGGAGTCTTACGGATTACCTCTCGACTAGCGCAGCACTTTATTTCCCTGCATGGCGTGTTTGGGGGACGCTTTGATTCTGTTGACATCCAGAGCATATTTGGTCTTGCAGTTCCTGCCAGACTCAATAGCACGCAACCAATTTTGCATGTTCCTGTCGCCAGAGTGGAGACAATTTAGAACGGGGTGTTTTGTCGCTAACTGCGTCGGGCAAACCTTCTGTACGAAAACATTCACAGCGCGGACCTCTTTAGCGACCGATGCACTGATGCAAAATGTGTATCAGTGTTTATCCGCCAAACAGTGATGTATTTGACTTATTATGACAACTTGACCCTGTGACACTGTATGCTCTGCTATTTATCCTTTGTATTTCCTCGACTCCGTCTGTTATTGGATTACTGTACCTATCAACAGCAAATAATAAATACAACCACACAACTCCCCAGTTCTTCTTCGACAAAGAAACCCCGGAAACCTCCCACAACAATCACCGAACTCTACGCATCACCCAACTCCTGAGCGCTCCTTCAGCCATGTCGAGCTGCCCGACCACTCCCATTCGTCACACGAGCGAGCAGCGCACGCCACTAATCCCCTCCAGCGCCACATTCTGAGAACTGGCGGCGAGCTACCGGACAAATCTGGCGCCGCGTCGCGCCGCATAGGCAATCAGAGGTCACCAGCTGCTGCTGTCTGCAGAGCGCACTCTATCGCCGCCTGACCGCCGCGCCGCTGCCAGTCCAGCGCCATGCCTCGTACCAAGCCGCACCTAGCACTGACCACTGACCAGCGTCTCGCATTCGGCACACCACCGGCCGCCGGTGTACCTTTCGGCACGCCACCGGCCGACGGTGTACCCTTTCAGTACCCTTCCAGAGAGACGCCGTCACCGCGGCGATGCGGCGACTCCTGCTGCGCAGTGGCAGCCGTGTTCCTTGAAGCGACCCGCACAGGGGGAGCAGGGAGGATAGGCATGCCGCGCCGTTTTGGTATGGATAGAACGGTTCATACCGTTAGCGAGTATTCTCCTGGCGGGGGACGTTGCCGCTGGGATGCCTGATCAGATGGACCGGTGCACCGTCCCCGATTCGGCGACTGCCCGGCTGAGGGCTCTCCAAGGGCAGGGGGATTAACCAGAGCCGCAGCGCTCGGCCGAGATGGGAGAACGTCACGGAGGACTGCCTCTGCCGCAGTAACGTGACGACGAAGTGAAGTCGGGGCACCCCAGCCGGCCTCCGTCAGGGACAATTTAGCTCTCGGTCTATTAACCATCGTAAGGGGGACGTCTCCTGTCCACAGTTTTCAGAACCTAGCTGTCGCGCGGTTGACCTAATTGTCTGCAGAAGAACCACCGTAGCTGAGAGACTTAAGCGAAATTTGTAATACATAAATCATTGAAAAGCTGTACTTTCTATTATTTCTACTCAGTAGCAGGCTAAATCACCGTGAAAAGTACTGTAAATCAACCAAACAATAAATATAAATCTCAGGATTATTGGGCGGCAATAATGTAGATAGAATGGCTATCCAGAAGCCATTTGCAAATACCGTAGATAATCTGGGAGATATCGGTTATTTAGTACTCATTTCTGAAGCCTGCGTGATTTGAAGATTGTAGCTAGGTAGATACTGCCAATTCGAATATGTTGCAGTATAGTGTCGCAATATGAATAAGCTGTTTCTGGTCGCCACCTTTTAAGTTTATAACGCAGAAATACAGAGGTGGTGGAGTGGTTCCGAGAGGAATGGTACAAGAAAGAAAATAACAACAGGGAGAGCTATCTGAACCATATTGATGAGTTTATGATAATGTTTTTGAATTTGCAATGTTATTAATGCTGACGGTGTTTTAATGGGACACTGTGCCACCTTATCTTTATATTTTAGTTGAGGTAGCCATTTGCGGCTTGGCATTTGTGAAATCATGCATGGTATAAGTTTAAACAAACGCTGAGGTGGAATCACAAATCAATTTAGCTTGATCTTGACATCTGTAATAAAATAAGTCCATAGTGATTGGTACATAGACCAGAAGCGCATATGTCGTCATCTCTGTTAACTAAATGTTGATGATAGTCGACTTGTTTTACATTTGGCCGTACATTAGCCATACATTTGACAGCGTGAAGGTTTTCTCTATTTCCTGAAATTCCTTGATATGACGTCATCAACCCAAATATTAAAACTCAATTTTTTATTAAATTGAGCAATGTTTGTGAGAAACAAATGTCACAGCCGTGTTTGGCAGCAATTACTCAATATTTAGCACCACAAGCGACGTACATTTGAGAACTTTTGGAAGGTGGCACTGTCCCTTTAAAGGAAGCGTGCCTACTGCCTACTCACATCGGTCATATGGAGTTGTTAACACTGGCCTATATAACATATTTTTCTGAATTTAGGCATTTCTTCATTTCTCCAGATTCACTCTTGCTGTTGAGATATTCCAAATTCGCCAAGATCAGTATGGAATCACACAATGTCGGTATTCGCCAGAGAGCTTTAGCTACTAGAGGAATCGCCCTAACGTTTACACCGCTACCATATATCGTTAGCACTGGCCAATAGAAACCAGCTCGTGTGCGCTGATAGCAGCTACCGAACTGAGATGTCTGAGATGAGATGTGATAGTCTGAGGTGGACTCCAGCCTCATCCGTTACCTTGAACACGGTGTCTGAGATGGACTCCAGCCTCACTCCACCTTCACCCGTTACCATTGGAACACGGTGTCTGAGATGGACTCCAGCCTCACCCGTTACCATTGAACACGGTGTCTGAGATGGACTCCAGACCTCACCCGTTACCTTGAACACGGTGTCTGAGATGGGCTCCACCTTCATCCAGTGGATCGTCTTCTTACGGGTGGCCATGGGTCGCCGGTGCAGCACCCGCACCGGCGTCTGCTGGTTGATAACCAGCTCCTTCTGCTCGGTCAGCGTCGCCAGCCGATCCGGTGTCACCGGCCCGCTTAGGCTCTGCACGAGTGCTGTGTAGCACTTGGTCTTGTCCTCTTCGCCGGTCTTCAGGTGCACCGTCTGCTCCCTGTGGATGAGGTCAGGTCAGGAAGGTGTAGGTGAAGGCAGGTCGGAACAAGACAACAGATCAGGGCAGGGATGGACATGAAGGATATGGAAGGACATGAAGGATATGGAAGGACAAGGAAGGATATGGAAGGACAATGAAGGATAGGGAAAAGTAAGGAAGGATGGGGAAGAACAAGGAAGGATAGGGAAAGACAAGGAATGAAAGCGAAGGACACAAAGGATATAGGATAGGGAAGAGCGAAGGAAAGGGAAGGACAAGGCAGGATATGGAGGGACAAGGAAGGATAGGGAAGGACAAATAATTATAGGTGACAAGGAAGGATAAAGAAGGACAATGAATTATAGGGAGGGCCAAGGAAGAACATGGAAAGAGAAGGGGAATAGGGAAGGACAAAACAAGGCGAGGAAGGTCGGATCAGGTCATTTCAAGGCTGGTCAGGGCAGGACAGAGCAGGGAAGGGCTAGTCAGGACAGGTTACATATCAATGGTCCAGGGTAAACAATAGCGTCGTGAGGATAATCTCCTGGACCAATACATTCCAGTCACATTTGCAATGAAGTATGTCAAATGGTATTGCAGTTATTTTTGACGGCGTCTTATGTCTACCGCGATAAGCAGAATGAGAACACAAAGCATTCCTGAATACATAACCGCCATCAACATAGATAACAATAACTATCCTCATCCCCGAATGTTATTCAATCGGCTTGCATTGTGAATGACTTTCGTTACGTTCGTACACAATTTCGGAACAATATACCATCGCCGTAACTACTGTGCGTACGCAGCAGACAAGGAAGGGAGATCAGGAATAATGTGGAGGCGAAGACAAATTCAATACGAAGCTTATAGGATTGCAGGCTTCTTTTAATCTAAGTGACGTGTCTATGCATTGTTCCATAAAATGTCAAGGTTCTCCGTCTTAAATAAGCCAGCAAGGGAGTGTGGTCAGACTGACAGTACGCAGAAATATCCTTTAATCTCCTCTGTAGGCGGAGATTATTCTCGTTCGCCCCATCTTTTTAAGATTTCCTGCCTGGTTGCACTATTTCAAACTCGATCCTGAAAAATTATATAAATTATCCCAAACCACTGCACGACATTAAAACTCATGTAAACGCACACATCTAGGACCTGCGGTTTCCTGACATGTAATCGAAGTTATTGTAAACGCATGGCAAAATGTCGTCACTTGTCATCTCTGTCACAGGTGTCAGCCAGACTGGCGGACCGGCTGACTGACCTGGTGACCAGCTGCAGGTCGCAGACCACTGACCTGGTGACCAGCTGCAGGTCGCGGACCACTGACCTGGTGACACAGCTGCAGGTCGCGACCACTGAACCTGGTGACCGCTGCAGGTCGCGGACCACGACCAGGTGACCACTGCAGGTCGCCAGACCACTGACCTGGTGACCAGCTGCAGGTCGGCAGATCCACTGGACCTGGTGAGCAGCTGGCAGGTAGCAGAACCACTGACCCTGGTGACCAGCTGCGTCGCAGACCACTGACCTGGTGACCAGCTGCAGGTCGCAGACCACTGACCTGGTGACCAGCTGCTGGTCGCGGAACACTGACCTGGTGACCAGCTGCAGGTCGCGCACCACTGACCTGGTGACCAGCTGCAGGTCGCGGACCACTGACCTGGTGACCAGCTGCAGGTCACGGACCACTGACCTGGTGACCAGCTACAGGTCGCGGACCACTGACCTGGTGACCAGCTGCAGGTCGCAGACCACTGACCTGGTGACCAGCTGCAGGTCGCGGACCCGGGTCTCGGGGTGTGCGGCGTTGATGTCCCGCTGCAGCTGCCGCAGCCGCTCGGGACTCAGCAGGGTAAAGTGTGGGTCGATCAGCTCGGCGACGAACGGCCGGCCGCGGCCCAGCGTCCGTACGTCCACGTCCTCACGGCCGGACGCCGAGAAACGTACTCCTGGACACACACACAGCACACGTACAGAACGTCACACGTCGGGACAGACACAGTGGACATTAGTGATGTAATTTTCTAAAAAATGTCAGACCAATACCAATCCAATATCGAACAGGAGGCAATTTGGTTGACCAATTATCGACCGATTTTGATTGAAGTCCAAAATGTTCAAAATTTGACAGATTTTGAAATTGTAGGTGGTGGTGGTGTATGTAATATGTATATTGTATAATGCATACAATACTTATTTCAAGGACCTCACTTACGCTTGTGAGCAATATCTTCTATCTTGATATAATGATGTGTTCTATTTAGTATTCATATTAATTGATTGAATTTCGAGCAAATTGAGTATCAATTTGTTAGATAGAAACTGGTATGTGTAAAATGTGATGACAAAGTGAATTGTTTAAGATTAGGCTGACCGAAAAGTGTCCAAAAATTAGTTATCCTGACCAACCGATTACCAAATCGGCCACACAATTTTTTCGGTAACCGAAATTTTGGTAACCGATTGACACCACTAGTGAACATACAGAACGAACGGCACACACCTGGCCGCACACAGCTGAGCGTATATACAGAAACGCACATTTGGTAGCCACACATATGCACGAGAAGCTCCTGTAGTGCACATTTATATCAACATTTTCTCAAACACAGACAACAGGAAACGTCATTCACTGATGTGCCTAACCTGCGCCCCAGTGGGCCTCAGAGGCAACTTCGCCATGGTAAGGGTGGGGTGGGGGTGGGGGGGGGGGCAAATGATCCTCCCTCCGTCTACTCGAACTAAAGGGCTAGAAAGACTCAATACAATTCGAATTCCGAACATAGACATTCGAAGCTATAATTTTTAGCTCAGAGTTAATATTGAGATCACAGAGGTCTTCAAAAGCTCAAAATTTTTTCAGTTTTAAGGAACTTTTGCTTCGAACACCGCAAATATCGGGAACTATGACAGCTAGGAACAAACAGGGAGGAACAAATAACGAGCTGCATCAAAATTAAAATCGACAACGGTGTCGCTCAAAATTGACCTAGGTCAATAGTTTAGGCTCCAGAGGTCATCAAAGGTCAAAATGCCATTTTGGTAAAAACTTGTTTCCCTTAAAGGGAGGGTGCCAACTCGCGGGCCGATGTAGAGATTTTTGGTGGGTATCGGTAGATTAAGCGTGCTCGATTTCACCTGCAAAGTCTGGTTTCCGTAAACTGACGGCCCGTTTAGATCAAAAAAGACTTTAGCACCAGTCCAATGATTGGCAATCATTCGTAAAATTGGAATCGCCTCCCGCACTGTTTTGAATCAACTTATTTTCTTTGCAGGCTATCAATTTTACTACTTGAATAATTTGCCAAAACTGGAACATCGCGCATTCCGTTCAGTCACACTTAAATAAAAAGCGTATGCAGTTAGTTATACTTGTCACAATCCTTAGAATTCTTTAATAATTTACATTATTTAATAAACAGACAGAATAGCAGGATATTTGAGGGCTCGACTTTGGGATGTAAAAAGTTAAGTGAACATAACGCTCTCTTACACGTTTGAAGCTCAATTCGCGGCGAAATTCAGACTATGGCTTTGGGCGCGGAGAGCCAAAGGTAAATAGCAAACCGAAGTGACTGTCAGCGAACTGTACACATTTGCTGAACGAATGATTAATTCCAGAAACGAATTGAAAGTCGAGAGGTATTTTGGCTTGCCCTTCATTCGGCAAGCAAGTGCATGACAAAGCGATACAGTATTAATATGAAAGATAATAAATGAAAACCATAGCGAAAATAAACTATATGTTAGCAAACATCTAGTGGCAAGTATCTTAGTACCTACTAGTAAAGTATGCATCGGCCGCATCACGGGCGGGCCGTCATGAATTTGAGTGCTGTGCACAATCAGGAACGCCAACAATATGGAGTAAGAAAAAATGATTTGCCGATACATTGCTTTAGGGTAAGTTTGAAGCAATACATTCCATTATTAATTCCAACCATTCATATTAAGCTGCTTTTTTTAGAAACCTTCCCGAGGTGGCACTATCCCTTTAACTATATTTGTATCTAAAAACGATAGAGGCATGAATTTCAAACAACAATCGGATTGGTCTCATCGCCGCTACGCTTTGCAACATATATAAAAATAACGCTGGTTTAGACCCAACTAAAAAATGACCTCAGGATACAAGGTTATTTGGGTGACCCTGGTAGGTTTACTGTGAGATGGGGCCGATACGCGGGCCAGACGAGACAAAGCACAGTGGTGTTCATACCGCTCGTCTATATATCTTTATTCTATCAGAGTTATTAGCAAATCATTGCTGATGACCTCAGATGGATCTTGAAGGTCACTGAAGCAACAATGTGCACTTGGTCATCAGAAATGAGTAAAAATAACAATGATTCTGAAGAACCAGCCTGAATCCAATGCATATGGGTCTGAAATAGAAAGCATTTGTTTATTTTCCCGTTCACTTATAATGGGGAGGTCAGCGAACTTGACCTGACCTTGAGGTCAACCGATGCAAAAAATCCGTGACTGAACCAATTGTAGTTACTTATGATCTAATGAAATCCTGCACGTTTCAAATATTTCGGACAAAGACTGTGGCTTTGGCACGATCACAAACATTTTGGAAGGTGAGGTCACTTGACGTGACCTGGTGACCTGACCTGAAATGACCTGAAGTCAATTTTTTTCACAAAGTATTGACAATTGATGCCCGAACAGTTGTACAAAATTTGGCGGCGCTGTGCGCCGTCGTTTTTCCGCTATTCCGGAAAAACCTCAGGGGGTGTCAAAATGACCCCACCAGGGCAAGGTTTAAAATAAGATGTCGAATATTTCGTGTTGAATCCAGGTCTCCGTTATCTGTGTCTCAAAAGATAATGTACGCAAATAAGTTAATATATAATATCACCATAGCATTGGCGTGTTGGTGGGAGGGGGAGGATTACAGCTAGGATTACAGCTAGGGGGAGGATTTTCATTGTACACCTCCGCACTATCAAGTGGCGGATGACTTCATTTTGGTTACTTATAGCCTGGAGTGACATTTGACAATTAGCCATCGGTTTATGATCCAATCCGTACTCCATCATCGACAGTATTATCCTCTGCGGCGCTTGAGAAAATACGCCGCGAAGCTGACTTTTGTAAATAAGTCATTTGTTTTAATTCGGTAACATTTCACTTCGGAGTATCGAATGATAATAGCAGAAGCCATTGTTGCATTTATAACATTTTAAGAATCGCCGAATTGGCTTTATCGAAAAACTTTTGATATCAGCACGATATAGTAAAACCGATTCAACTATTGTGTTCGGCTCGTCGAGACGCATCAAAATACATTCGTTGAACTAGTTAGATCATATCCAAAAATTGACCTGGCCTGAGGTCAGGTCAAGGTCAACTTTTACACGAATCGATTTGTCTTGACAAGCCCAATACAATTGTGAAAACACAATTGCTTTTATTTGGTTTTGGTAGAGTTAAGAAAACCACCAATAGACAATGAGGGATCACCTGAGTTCACACTCGTAGAGAGGTCAAAAGAACAGAAATAGGAATACACGGAGATATATATGCATTTTGTTAGGAGTGGTGGTTCTGGTTTGTCTGGTACCAAATACATTAGCTATCTTCCTGTGGATTTACATGAGTGTTTTACCCCCCCCCGGCCACTACTGCTCCCTTCATAAAGATGGGGAGGACAAAACGAAACCGGCGCTGACCTTAGGTCACCGATAATAAAAAATGCGAGATATAAAAATTGTAGATTAATTGTCATCTGATGGATATAATAGTGAGCTATAACATTTTGCCTCAATCATTTTGACTTGTGGCAACACGAAAGCAAACAATGTTTGGTGCTGGGTCACTTGCAACTTGACCTGGTTGACCTGACTGAAGAGACTATATATCTATGTATGGCTTGAATCGCTGTTGCGCTGTTTTACTTTCCAGATGTGGATAGGTTTAATAAGTTCCGTCTAAAATCCAGCCAACTATTTTTAGTCGCCCGCACGCCGCAGCTGAGGCAGCGGCCCGCAGCCCCCAAAACTAAAGATACGGCCATCACGCCAACCAGCACGAACACGCACCGACGCACGGTGCTCCAAAGCCTGGCACCACAGACAATGAATGGTTGATCACTCTGATTTGTGTGAAAAAATCGTCCACGCAGCTCTGCCGCTGCCGAGGGCGGCCCGCCAAAGGGACTAAGTCAGATTAGCCATCCATACGAACGTTTTTATTTTAGTGAGAACTTACAAAGTTCATTTTCAAACTTTGGGATCACTATAGCCCAATAGAACAACGTCCGAAACCATACGAGCTAACAAAGTTCGCGGGTTTCAAGTTTAAAGCAGCCAGTCTAATCATTATATAATGTTCGCAGCAATACTTTATTACAGAGAAGCGAACAGCGAAGTCGAATTCCTCGTCAATTGGATAAAAATAGGACCATTTAGCATTGATCCCCCCCCCCCACGACATAACTCTCCGACTGACGCGATGCCATCGGTCATAGCTTTCTATACACCCACGTCAAATATACACCCTCTCTATACACCCACGTCAAATCAGTCTCTCATCCTGGCAGTACAAAGCCCACAGACTAGAGTTCGACATGGCTGCACTTTTCCCTGGCCTAGCCGCCCCACAGCCATGGCATCACAGCCATAGCCAGCCGCAGCCACTCCCAAATGTCAATGGCTGGCCAACGGCCAGCCATTAGGATTTTTGTAAATTCATATTATGTGTTTATTTTCAGTCTACTGTTATGGCAACATGCCAAGGCTTCTTTAATCATGATTAGCTTCATAAGATTGATCAAAAAAACGTAGCTATTGCAGCCACAGCCATAGCCACAGCCATGATCTAGAAATTTTCCAGTCCGGCCCGCCCCATTAGCCATGGGGTTCGGCTGGCCATGGGAATAGCCGCCCCAAGATCAACTCTACCACAGACCCTGCAAACAAGGGCGTAGGAACTTATTTCAAGTTGGTGTGGCAAAGGCAGGCACGTAGCCAGGATTTTTATTTTGGTAGCACTGGCGGATCCAGGGGGCATCAGGGGCAAATGCCCCCCAAACCGCCTGAAATTGGCGCAAACTTACACATTTCATGATCTAGAAGGAGATCTACGCAACTTTTACTATGAAAAGTTGATCTTAAAACGTCTAGCAATGCATAAAGGACCAAAATCCGATGATTTATTTGTTTAATTTTGATCATTTTTTGTTTCGGGTTGATGCCCCTCATGGCCATGGCGCCAAAAACTAAATCCTAGATCCGCCAATGTATGGGAGGGCCACGTCGGTGGTAGAATCAAATTTTGATCCTCTACATATGTTATTGATGTTCTTGACCAAGGGGGTAGGATTGGATCGTCAGAGTATCTAATTTTATCTAGTGTATTTTTTCAGGGGGAGCAAGCTTAGCTACGTCCCTGGGCAAAGACTAGGGCAGAATAGTGCACAGGCGCACAGACAGTTATTTCTAAAGGGGTGTCCCGGATCGAAAGGGGGGTTGGCCCCCTGCCATTTTTCAGAGAAGAGTACGGGAAACGTGTGCCATGTCTCTAAAAAGAGTCCCGGATCCTGGGAGCCCCCCCCCCCTCCACCCCTGGTTGCGCCAACATCGGGGTCGGAGGTACCAGAGTCCAAGACCACGTTGTTGAACTGTAGCGCACTGAGCGAAAGTATTTTAATCTGCGTCAAGTAATTGTTATTGATACCCTACGGACTCACTTCGGATTTTGGGGAAAGCCAATTGTTCATTTTCAAACCCATGAAAACGGCGAGTCATGTTGGGAGATTTATTCGCTGAACATGTGACATTACTGGCCTATTTTGCAACTTTACGTTTCCGAACGGTGAGAAACTTTGTCATAAGTCATAACAAATACAACGTATTGATGAATGAGAAAAGTTGAACATAAGTCTGCAAACGTCGTTTTTTTAAGGATGTCCCACCTTCTCAAAAGTTCTCATTGTTACACGGACCGCTTGTGGTGCTAAATATTAAAGGAATCTGCTTCCGAACACGAATAATGGACTTTGTTTTCTCACACAGTGCTCATATTTCTAAAAAGTTTAAGTTTTAATATTAGGAGCTGATGAAGTCTATGCCAGAATTTCGGGAATAGAGAAACTTCCGCTGCCATATGTACGGCTAATGTATGACCAACATGTAAAACAAGTGACTATCATCAACGATTATGTTAAGAGTGAAGACGTCATCGGCCCAGGTCCCGTTCAAATACACTGGGAGACTGGGGAATTGGGGATGTTAAGATGTCAAAACCCAACTCAAATTTCTTTGTGATTCGACCTCGGTGGCTGTTTTAACTTTTACTATACATAATTTTAATGTCTAGCACGGAAAATGGCTATCTCAACTCAAATATAATGTTAAGGTGGGACAGTCTCTTTAATATAGCTCCCTTCAAAGATTCCTAGGGTATTACTTGACGATTGGAACAATTTGTTGCCGGAGCTAGCCTGGTTCTTCGGAAATCTTATTAAAAAATATCTATCACCCTCTTTTTTATAAATTTAGTTAGAATGTTTTGTATGGACTGGCTTTCCGAGGTCACACCCGCGCTAAGCAGAGCTTGTTCGCGCTGGTACTGACCTGCACCCCGATAGCGCAATTCCTGTTGGTCGCAAAATTTAGAGACGAAAGTGTTTACGTGCCTGACATTCTGGACACGGTCCGGCCCGCTCACTGACGTCACTGCCTAGAGTGCGACCGCTGCCACCCGGCGCAGGCCCCAGTCAGGAGCAAATAGCCGAGCGGCCGAAAGCGGCTCCGAACTCTGGGCTGCCACTACCGGAATAGGTCAGTAAGGTCCAAGCCGCTCTCCCCACATGAGCTACGAGGGACGAAAACCCTCTCTTTCATAATCTGAAGAATAAAAAAACGCTAAAAGTCCTCCTTATTGTTTTGCAATCTATAAAAATCTGAAAACGTCAGTCTTTCTCACTGGGGTTGCATAAACACGGAGAAAATGCATAGTAAATCATAATTGCATTGAAATTTTTGGCGAAAAAAGTTGATCGGCTGCTATGAAATCATCGAAAAAGGACACCGTTTATGGATTTGGTCCAGAAAGACACATTTTAAAAAAAGATAAGATTAAATTTGCATGACATAAAAGATTGATAATAAACAGGCACGTACCAGGATTTTGGCTCAAGGGGGGGGGGGGCACGTTCGGAAAAAAATCACATTTTGCTCCTCAGCATCATGCCTGCTGACGGGGAGGGGTCGGGTTTTCAGAGAATCATCATTCTATCTAGTTGAATTTATTTCGCTCAGGGGGGGGGGCATGGCCCCCGTGGCCCCCCTTGGCTACGTCCCTGTAATAAACTCGGCTACCAAACTGCTGCTTCGAATTTTCTAGTATTATTGACATTCAAAATTTTACGAAATCCAAAGATAATTTGTATTGTTTTTACAATATAAAAAATAACTGACCCCCAAACCGTAATATATGTCATCGAAGCGTGTTCCGTAAATATGTATATCAAATTTCAAA
Organism: Semibalanus balanoides; assembly: GCA_014673585.1. NCBI lineage: Eukaryota > Metazoa > Arthropoda > Thecostraca > Balanomorpha > Balanidae > Semibalanus > Semibalanus balanoides. The sequence continues at coordinate 21,765 of VOPJ01002507.1, forward strand.
ATAATACCTACACTTTTATAAAAGTTTAACACCATGGCAACAAAACAGCATGTTTTCCCGGCTTACTTAAAGCAGGCTAAATGGGTGCTAATTTATTACCCACTTAGCCTGCTTAAAAATAAGCCCAAAAACATGATTTTTACCATGGTGCTAAATTTTTCAACAGTGTAGCACCCACTTAGCCTGCTTAAAATGAGCCGGGAAAACACGCTGTTTCTTACCATGGTGCTAAACACCATGGTGCACAACAGTATCGTCAAAAATGACTGCCTTATGAGTAACGACTTTACCAGACTTGTAAAAAAGGTGAATCAACGGGCTCGGCTTGTCCCCGTCTTGTGGTCAGCCCGTCCGGTCACGATAACGATCGGGGTTCGGCGTTCGCTGTCCCTGTTTGCTTCGACTGAGAAGCAAGTTTGGTCACGGACTGAGTATATTCTAGACGACAGAACATTCTCAGGTTATGTGCTAGGTTTATCATGCATAGTTCGTAATAGAACGTAGCTTAACATAGCCATATAAATGCAACTTAGATATGTTCTGGAATCCAGAACATACCTGGTTCGTGTACCGAATTTGCATCTCAGCTGGGGAAGCGAGCTCCGGCCATTAAAGGGAATAGTTCACCTTTAACCCTATTCCTGGAGGGATGAAAAGT
>VOPJ01002508.1:0-21161 GCA_014673585.1 Semibalanus balanoides
AGTCTTAATCAAAGGTTTTTAATTGAAAGTATGAACCATTAACTCAATTAACTCGACTTTTTCATATGACCTGACCGTGACCTGACATTTGACCTAACTTGAAAAATTTCGCGTATGCTTTCGATTTGTTTCATTGAGAGATCTCGATCGCCGCCTTGCACGTCTCGCTGCGGTTATTGGTTCGGAATAGACGAGGGGGTACAATTTACTCCCCCCCCCTACGCCGTGCGTTCGGCTGGCGACCCCTACGCCGCGCGGGTTAATTGTGAACGGTATCGGCCGTGTAGCTCGGTGTATTGTGCCTTGACGTCCTTAGTAATCATTTGTTTTTGTATCTTTTATTGCAAGCTCACGTTAAATCAAAACAAAACAGCTAACAAACGAGCAATAATTAATGTAGTTCATGGGCGGCGCCACCGCGGGGGCAGCGGGGACAGCTTGCCCCCGCTGTGGATGAGCATCGGGGGCAAAACTATGTTTTTGCCCCCGCTGGAATTCGGTTACTGGTCCCAAGTGGCGAGTGCTGACTGCTGAAATATGTGAGAAGTCGCAGAACAGAGCCCACGAAGCTAAGACAGAATAAAGCAATAGATCATAACGTGTCTGAATCCAACTCTCAAAATATTGGTATCTGGTGCATTTGGTTTTATTTCGTCAACACAGACTGCTCAACACGAAAATAAATTAACGCAAAAACGAAAGGAGCAAAAGCACTACAGATGTTTTGTATTACCAAGCATTCTCAGCACATTTCTTATATTTCCCCAATCATTTTACTACGACTTATGGAAAGCTCTTATTTCATCTTCAGCATAATTTGCTATTATTTTTACACCACACAAGTGCATAAAATACCTATTGTGGAGAAATGAAAATTAAAGAGCCATTATCGTTCCTAAATGAGGTACTGTAAGCGGACTGGGATATTTTTAACTGATAAGGACACTAATCTTTTGTCACAAATCTGGCTTTTACACCCAGGCTTTAAAAGTTACACACAAGTCCTTTGCAATATTTTTATTTTGCGCTGTGAGGATAACATTTTCTATGGAAACAGTTTTTTTGAGTTTTTGTTAAACAAGCTTCAGGATGAACTTTAATTTGCAGTTTTGGGATAAAAAAGTTTCCCATGGGTACATGTAACCAAAAAATCGCATGGAAAATTATATCCTGAAGCTTGGTTACCAAAACATAAAAATTATATTCTAAAAATTGTTATTCTCACAGCGCAAAAATCCATCAAAAAAATGCTAGTATTAAGTTATTAACACGACTAAGGGCGCAAAATCACCTTGTCATTGCAACGCTACAAAACCTAGTTAACAAACGAACAATAATTAATAAAGTCCGCAGATGATTACTACATGAATTACCTATAAGTTATAACTAGAAGAAATACATTATGTGATAATTAATGTTTTACAATGCGTTCTAGTTGTAGTGACGCAAAAACAACTTTTGATATGACAAGGGTGGGATTTGTATTTTTCGAAAATTTCAAAGAAATAAAAAGCTACGGATACCTACACACAGTAAACAGAAACACTCTCAAAAATCCGATCCAATTTCAGAGGTTGAAGCTTCTTCTTAACTTTGGTGATATCATGGACATTGGGCAACCAAGATCATTTTGCCCCCGCTGGACAAAATATGTGGCGCCGCCCCTGATGTAGTTCGTAGATGAATTAATACATGAAGTAACGCCTTAAACGGCTTCATGTAGGTAGCTTTGTAATTTATTCATGTAGTAATTCATCTACGAACTACATTAATTATTGAATTAATTATTTGAAAATTAATTATTGAAATGATGAAAATGAGTTACTGCAGATTCATATATTTCTTCTGGTTACCTACCAAAAGAAATATATTTTGTGATAATCAATGTTTTACAATGCGTTCTAGTTGCAGTGACGCAAAACAAAAACTTTTAATACGACAAGGGTGCACATTTGTGTTTTTCAAAAAGTTCAAAAAGATGAAAAGCTACGGATACCTTCACACAGTAAACAGTTAACATTCTCCAAAATCCGATCCGATTTCAGCGGTTAAAGCTTTATCTTGATTTGGTGATACCTCGCAACCAAGATAATTTTGCCCCCGCTGGATAAAATCCGTGGCGCCGTCCCTTCTTTGATTGCATCCATGATCAACCAAAGCACCCCCAAAGGTGTGATACACATCCAGCATGAGCAAAAAGGATATTTTTGCCAAGGTCAAGGTCACAAAAGGTCACTATCCGAAAAAAACGAAGGTCATGCGACACATGTTTTATGGGTTGTTTTATACGTATATATTGATAGTAATAATCATTGCACCATCTGAGCTCATGTAAATGAAGTTAGTGTCAAGCTGAGGTCAAATTCAGGTCAAATGAGGTTAAATTTTTCCATTGATAAATCTTAACAAAAAGGCATGTTGTTAGACCAGTTTTATCTCAGAAATACATTGCTGACATTTATTTGTCTTCATCTTGTAAAAAAAGACGAAAAGCCCTTTTAAAATATTACGATTCAGTTACCATTCTTAGGCTTTTTTGAGAAAAAATGTGGTTATTGGGTATTTGAAACCTTGCTTGTATAATTTGTTGAATAACACTTTGCTTTCAGACATAATTCTCAGCTCTGGTGGATATTTTTTGCGGCATAAATAGAATAAACAACGCTAAAAAATGGGTGTCAAAAGTGGAAATGGAAAATTTTCCAAGAACATTATTGACTGATTTTGTTTTTCATTCGATGTATATTTTTTGATTTTTTTGTCCCCTTTCACAGCTGTTTCAAAGTTTTTGTAATTGTATTGCTAAATTTGCGCATGGGTGGTAAATTTGTGCTTGAAAGGCTATTACTAAGTCAAAAATGGTGATATTCTTTTGAAATTTGGGCTATATGTTGCTTGAACAACACTTTTTCACAAATATTCCGGTTTTTGATATGATAAAAGATATATAAAAAATAAATAAAAAATAATATAAATTATGTAAAAAAAAATGGAAATGTGAGAAGTCAGTTTTATACCTCATGTAATTTGCTATCTTGATATTTTGGTCTTAGTTTATCATGAAATGTAACCATTTTACAGCTGCTTAAAACTTTAGTGATTTTATCACTAAATTTAAAAAACGTGACGTCACAAAATGGTGTATGTTTTTACCCAAAAAATTTAACATTTCCAAATTTGTCCAATCAATGTAAAATTGATATAGAAGAAGTTACTGAAAATTTCAGGTTGATATCTTGAACGGTTTGCAAGTTATCGCGAATATACGACAGCGACAGACTATTTGCCCCTCCGGTCAAGCGCAGATTAATGTAGGTATGATAGAAAATATAAGGAAGAAAGTGTTTTTGATATTTTTATTCGGGCTGCTGGTCCTCAGTCTGCTGCTGTGGTTGTATCGACATGCGCTGGAACTTACACAGAGCGTACATTATTCTCTTCCAAATCACTGCTGGAGTGCTTTTCACGCCAACTATGCCTTACTACGCCTTCACCACAACAACTATGCCTTCACCACAAACATGTGCCAATCCTTACCTATAACGGCGCCTTACAGGCTGCTTTAATCCTAATGTGACCACTAAACCTGACCCGAGTTGATTAAGTCACGCACAAGCTGGCCAGAATCGTCAAAGTCACATCACCTGACCTTGGTGGTTACGTAGGCTTTGCAAAGTCTGCTCATGTAAATAGGCACGCCACCACACCGTCGTAGAAACATGAATAGTGTCGGAGCCGAGCCCCCAGCCAGTTTGTAAGTTATATAACACTCAGGCTTTGTTTTGCTCGACAAGCGGCGCCGCGGCGAAGGGTCGGCCATGGTCACCATGATTACTGGTCCCGACTGGCTTAGTGGATCTGACGAACACCGAGGCGTGCCGGGCCTTACTCAATGTTACGGCCAATTATACGGCCCTGGCCGTACGGCGTACCCATGTATCACGTGTGGCGCCCGACAGTCGAAAGGGTGGAACTTTATCGCTGCAGTAAACAATACGGCCGCAGCACCCAAACGACCGTCACAAGCGCGGTGCAGTATAATTCTGATGCTTGCGCCCTTATTAAAACTGTGTTTATTTATTTATATATTGACCACCAAGTTTATTACTGGTGGCATTAAATGTTGTTTCTCTTGAATAAGTATTACCTGCATAAATACCGAGCGGGTGCAAAGCGCCCGCTCGGCTGTGAATATGTCGAGTGACACGCATCGAGTGGAAACTGGAAGCCGATTGATGATCCGTTAAACTAGTCGCTCACTAATCAGGGATATGTCCCATGTTGATGTGCAATGCGCAAACCTTGCATGAGCGTGCCGCTGTGGCCTGTACTGTACAGGTATATGCAGTTGTCCAAACATTGTTTTGTTTGATTAAAAACCCATCCAAAGAATTAATTGCCCGCTGCGTAACAATGACATTTCTACTTAATATTTATGTCTTGAGTCGTCGATATTCATGATTCACCACCGTTGACCGGGCATCGCAAATGTCTTCTCATCAGCAATAATACCGTTTCGCGGCGCTCCAATGTTTTTTATCTTACATAAACCCATTCTCCCGATATGGGAGGAATGGTAGTGAGTTCGATTGCTCTTTTTAGGCGAAAGAGGGGCCGGAAAATAAAGCAAGTGAAATCCAGAAAGGGTTTGCGATTCTGTATGCCGGGCGATTCTGTTCTGTATCTGTATGCTCTGGTATGGCGGCCCCTGGCAGTGGACCCCCCCCCCCCCCACACACCAAACACACTTGTTAGATGATAGCGACGCCTCTGCACTGGCGGTCGCAACACAAATGTGAGCATAACATTAGCTCTTTGATGTGGCTAACAAATGTGACTTAGATGTAATTGCAACCGGTTAAGAAGGTTTCTGCTGACGGTTACACCAGTACCACAAGGTTTAGCCGGTATGTGTATTTACACTTACCAAATAAGCGTTTATATTGGTATTGCGGGGTCATGAGGATGTGTCTCTTGGCCAGCCGGGCCAGGCAGCCTCGCCGATAAAAAAAAATATCGGAAGAGTTGTAAAGAACTAGCTTGCGTGCTCGCTAGGCTTCGGCTCTCAGTTGCCATCGGGAACCAAGTTAACTGCATTATTGTTGTATGTTGTAAGAGTTTCCCCCGAAACTCTTCCGGACAAATGGTGGTCAGCTCAAGTACAACCCCAATCGAAATGTTAAAGCTACACCTTATGCTCTGGGCAGCCGGTTTCAAGCATTCGTGCAACTCAAGTCGCTGGTACTGCGCTTTTGATGATGGTCTACCTGCATCATAGACATCAACATAACAATCAACAGCAACATTGAATATAAGATAATGCTAGCCAACAGCATTTAAGGGAAATATTCACTTTGCTATTTCTGAACAACACTTTAATGAGCTTCTGCTATGGTATATCAATGTTGTCATGCAATTTTAAGAATTTAATAAAATTATTCCATTTTTCAAAGTTGTGAGTTTGGGAAAAATAAAAAGCAAGTACGTAGTGTGCTTTATAAAGCTCACTGCCAGCACCATCCTTTCCTACGTCCCATGTGTAAACAAGTCATAGGGCCAGAAATTAAGCCAGTGCGCAAAGACGCGTGACAACGTCCCTGATTGGTCATAATAAATATCACACGGGGCCGATAAAAATAAATTCATTTAGGACTGAGGGTCGTTGTTTGGTTTCCTTTTCCTACATGCCGGGGTAGTTTTAAGTACTAGCACAATCCGGCATGGAAATGTTCGGACCAGAAAATTTGTCCCGAACCCGAAATTCCATGTTATTTGATAGGCGGGCAAGAAACAAGGTTTCTTGGACCGGCCTTCCATGGCCGGCCTAAACTAATAAGTACTACAAATATTGTAAATATACGTGCAACCTAAGTCGTGACGTATTTGATAAATCAGCTGACGGCGTGGCATATCTCAGCTGACTGCGTAGCGTTTAAAACGGCCATAGACAAACAAAGTAAGTAGTTTTTCCTCGTAAATGAAGTTCAGCTTAGCTTTAGAGGCACCATGAAATGGATCAGGCTATTTTTTACTGATTTCTTTAAGAAGATTTAAGCTAGTTTTAAAGCTAACGCTTGCTTCGTGATTCGTGTTAGAGTGATACTCATACGTCATTATTGTCAGCAACATTCCTGGTAAACATAAAAGAAATTCATGATGCCTTTGTGTATTTAATTGGGGGGGGGGGGAGCTATATTTAAGTAAATTGCAATGAGAAAACAAACTGAAGAAGTGAACAAATCAAACAGTGATACTTGATTGACGTCATTTTTAAAGACGCAGTAACGGCTGAAAAATTTAACGCTATGTAAGGAATATTTGTCACAAGTGCGCCAAAACGTAACCGGAGTGCTTCTTTTCTTAGCTTAATTCGCTTTCATATCTGCAATAAGTTCTACCTTTTTATTATTTAAAATAGAGCCAAAACAGTCCTTCTTAACGTGATTGTCCTCATAACTAAGAACTTAAGCGTTTTCCGATGAATTGAGGAACAACTTACGGCCTATGGCCTTTTTAACACTCGTCGTCAGCTGAGTATGCCATGCTACTTTTATGACGTCACACTTAGGTTGCGTATAATGTATAGGCTCGTACTATACTTAAAGCATGTTTCGGCATGTAGGAAAAAATCTTACTGACCTAAGCCCACTGAACTCTATAGAGATAGATCTTACTGACCTAAGCCCACTGAACTCTATATAGCCTAAGCCTGACGAAATTATCTGGAAACTCAGTTTGCAAAATTTAGCTCTGGTCTTCGTGCTTCGACTCCGGCCTCCGCATAATTTTGGCAAACCTCGGTTCCAGATAATTTCGTCGGCCCGGTCAGTAATATATATTCCGCCCGAGATCGAAGGTCAAGGGTGGAATTCTGGCAATCATACAGTAGGGGAGAGTGCCCAAACTGCGCCAGGTTTCCTAAATCCGCCCATGTCAATATCTCGAAAAATGTCATCTCTATTGATTTTTAGTGCATAATAAATTGTTAATCCCATCTAACATCCGTTATATTCCGGTCTGCAAAGCCAAGCGATCATTGTCGCTGTAAGGAAGTCATTTTCGAAATGTTGTGTTTTCTTATCTGGCACATGCATGTTTACTGGACTGTTATGTTTTTATTGTGAATAGAAAAGCTGAAGTGGCTTTGAATTAGGATCAGCATGCATTTGCAATCCTTTTGAGAAAAATTAGCCACATTCAAAACTAAACATGTCCGCCATATTTTCTGTTTTCCCGACTTGCAGCTCAATTCCGAAATCGCGCCCCATACAATATTGCGCCCCAGCGGCCCACTATAACATTTTGCTCCCATGGCGCAATTAGGGCATCCGTGGTAAATTTTGACCCGGTGTAATAACTCATGATGCCTTGTAGACTTAAACAACATTTCCCCACATAAGTTATAGTACGAGGTGAAACCTTCGTTCCAAACATAACTTACCAACACACAATGTGAAACCGAACGGTTTTAATTTCGTATTTTGCTAAGTCGAATAACAATGTTAAATAACATTGGATAAGTAGGTCCACCTAAATGCCGCCGGTCATGGGTGCAATGTAGGGCACGCTGATGCTAGCTATAGCGCCTTTGTGCAGGGGTCTGCGAAAAATCCTAATGAGCCTACCTATTAGCAAGTGATCCGAATTGTTAAATGATGACTTTTATTTTGCTGAGAAAAATGTCCGGATCGCGGTACTGAAGCCTCATTTATATTCATACGACGTATATGCTAAGCACATGACGTGTTTTCGCTTAAGGTGGCGCAATATGGGCACTCTCCCCTACACAGTATTCTGGCAATCATTTGTATGGTCGTTTATAAGCGATACGACTAGGAATCATGAACAGATTCAGCGACAGAACCTGCTCCAGATTGGGTGACAGAACATGTCCCACTCGACATAGGTCACACTTTTTCGTTTTTTACTGAAAACTTGGGAGAACTGGACAGAATAACGCTCAGCATAGTATTCTGGACATTCGTGTCGCCCTATGACAGCATTCAAAGACACTATACAATTACAATTCAATAACAATACAATAATAACAATAACAATACAATTAAATTACAATACAATTCTCTGAATGGCTACTAACCCAAATTTTGTTCACTTATAAAACGTTTGGACTTCTGTTGAAAAAACTTTTCCAATTTGGACCAATCCGGTCGCAGGCATGTTGTTGTTTTGATAGTACCGGGCCGTCGCAAGCACAAAGGAACATATGTTACGAAACAACAATATACCTGTGGTGGATAGTTCACGAGAAAACCCCGCTGAGATAATGTGCCCCGTGGCAGAACGTGCCCCGTTCTCCCCTTCTGCTCTGGCGGTCTGGACTGGTATCGGGTTTATTAACACATCGCATTCGAGTCAGTCACAATAGCCGTTTTCATGAAGGATTTATGTTTAACCGGTAGTACCCGGTAGTACCCGGTATTACCCGGTAATATTTCGTGCGTTTTTGGTAATTGAGTCTAAGAACACGGTTTTTCCCGGATATTTTTGGTGTCAATTGAAACTTTATAATTCATAAAGTTTCAATTGATACCCAAAAAAATCCGGGAAAAGCCGTGTTGTTATAGACTTAATTACCCAAAACGCATGAAATCTTAACGGGTACTACCGGGAACTACCGGGTAAAAAAAATCCGGTAGTTCCTGGTAGTACCCGGTAATACTACGTGCGTTTTTAGTAATTGAGTCTAATAACACGGCTTTTCCGTTTTTTCCCGTTTTTTTGTGTCAGCTGAAACTTAATAATTCATAAATTTTCCATCGATACCAAAAATATCCGGGAAAAACCGTGTTCTTAGACCCAATAACCCAAAACGCATAAAATATTGCCGGGTAATACCGGGTGCTACCGGGTAAAAATAAATCCTTCGTGAAAACGGCTAATGAAAAAAGGGCTGTGCGTCACAGGGATGAACAGAGTCGGTCATGCGAAAAAGACTGCGGCATAGGGACGGACAGAATGGTAAGATTACCTCTCCTGACCTTCACCCTTGGAATGGGCATCCGGGACGATATTTGAATCCTTTGACGCTGCTGCAATGATCCAAACTGACACTGATGCAGTGATCCGAAATGAAAAGTACCTACGCCACTGCTCAGTGCTCATAGTTCATACCTATAATGAGCGGGGCCTGCTGCGCCCGGCATTCACCGAGCAGTGTGTGCCAGCGCCGGACCGTGAATACAGCTGAGAACGCTACAATGCACGCAAACACCTTCAACCTTGTCATACTAATGCAATATTGTGCACAAAGTACCTGGTAATTTGTATAGAGCTGTAACTTGATGTAAGACCCAGCGACCAGCATGTTCTCGCCAAAAATCAGGGGGTGTCATCGCTATCTCCGTAACGTGTCCACAAAAATTATGACGTTACCCAGTAGTCAATTCTAGCGCATGTAAAAAAATGTAATGTAGAAGAAACTGCGCATGCTTGCGGTCGGCTTAAAACAGTTTTTCGCAAATAACTATTTAACAAATAAAGATACAACAAATATTTTGATGTAATCGTGTTCGCCTTCTCAGGATGCATCGACTTCTTGTGCTCATTTCATGTGGGTTAGGTAAAATCCAAAAGTTTCAAAGTTTATACCCATTTCATGTGGTTTAGGTAAAATCCAAAGGGTGCAAAGTTTACGACCGGCACGGCGCGTAGCATGGATGAGAAATACTAAAAATACAAAAAAAATATTATCATCCATGCGCGTAGTATGGGTCTGGAGCAGATTCCACACACGTGAACTTTGGTGACCTCTAGTGTCCTTAATATTGACCTGAGCCTAAAATTATCTGCATCATTTCTATTTACCTGTATTTGAGCTTTCCAGTGCTGTCTTTGAATTTATCGTGACCTTTATGCTTTTTTAGTTACAGGACATGTATTTTCCCGAAATAGCATTAACTGCAATGGCAGAGGAGGCCGATGGATACAAATTACGCTTTGCTCTGACGTCATGACCACGTAAAATCACCGCATAACTCTACCTTCTACATAAATACGGTCTCGCCAAAAATATGTATTCAGCGACGTCCGTTTTTTTCATATCTTCATTAAAAGTTTAAAACACATGCTTAAAGGAAATAGTTCACCTTGGACTGTTTTTTTTTTTCAAACACGATTTAACTATATTTTAAAAGACAACTTCTTTTCATAATGTCAAAAATAGCCATACATCGCGCCGATTCAAGACAGAACGACGTATATTAATCATTTTATCAAAACTATATGCGTACTCTCCGCAACGTCAAACGTGGCTAAGCCAATCAGATATTCGAAAGTAAGATTACTGCATAGCCTCTGCCCAGGTGCGTGAGGCCCAAATTCTTGACATTCTTTTTATGGCCTACATTCCTTCGACAAAAAGTCAAATATATTTCGGCTGGAGAGCCCTTTCAGCTCAGAAAACTTGCAGTTAGGGTTTTTTCAACACGGGCTACAAATCTTTGTTCAAAACCCATGTTGAAGGTGAACTATTTCCTTTAATAACTCTGATATCTTTGAGTAAAGGTAGATGACTCATGGAACAGACTTTAGTAATATTTTATGGGTCTGGTATCAAAATAAAATGTGCTAACATATAAAAGAACTTTCTAAAAGATTTTCTGTCCCATCAGGCTAATTAATACAAATAATAAAAAATGTGGATTAAATTTCGTTTGCCGCGAGGTTTATAAGCGTTTTATACTTCCGTGAACTTTACCCGGCAAAAGATAACATGGTCCCAATCAGTTCAATTTTGCCACCCCTTGCAAAAATCTGTGGCGCCGACCCTGCTTCTGCAAGGTCATCTGAAGGTCATCTGAGATCATCAGCATTAGTTTTGCCAATTACATATTGATAGAAAATGAAGATATAGGCGATGGATGACACCAATATCGTTAGTCTCGTCTGGCCGCGTCGCCCCATATGCAATATGACCTACCTGGGTCATAAAATGCCCTAAACCTGAGGCAAATATATAAGTTGACCTAAACAGGTCACTAATTAGAATAGTCAACGTGCCTTGACGAGACAAACATGATGGCGTCAAAATTATTTAACTATCTTTGTTATGTGAAATGCTATTCACGAAAAACTGCTTTGCTAAAAATAGCCTTTTTGACCTTGATGACCTCCGAAGCCTTAGCTGTTGAACTTATCTTAAAGCTGATAAAAATTATTAGTTGCATTTTTCAAGAGCTTTCGATTACTTTTCTTACCATTTGTTCCTAGCTATCATAGTTGCCGAGATAATCCGGGGTTTCTGGAATAGAGTCCTAAAACCGGAGAATCTGACCTTTGTTGGGCCTTACCCTACCTTGACCTTACACCGGTTACACGTAAAGACGAGCGAGCGCGCTCGCTCGTAATCAGAGGGGAAGGACTTTATCACAGTGATCTGGTAGCAGTCTGAAGTATTTGACAGATATGACGCATCTGTTTCGAGATCTATGCGTGAGGACCACAGGGTGGCTATGCCGCTGCGACCCCATTGGCCGAGTTGTCTAATGACGGCGGCCATATTGGTAGTCACATGAGCAGTCGTCGGCCGCGGGCACCCAGGCTGACATTTTACAATATTATATATTATAATACAATATATTACAATACAATATAATATATTGAGCGAGCTTATTGCGTTAGCGCAAAATGACTACCATTACAATGTTTCAAATTGAATGCAGAATAATTCCAGGCGAAAATATTTTCCGTGCAAAAAAACAAAATACCAAATACAAAAATTATAGAATCATTCTGCATTCAATTTTCAACATTGTGTGGGTAGTCTATACGACTACGGACTAGTAGTTCACTCAATAAGTCAGCACAAGGCAGGGCCCAAGGTAAGCCGGTGTCCCAGCCCGCCTATCCCAGGCCGCCGACTGCACTTGTGATTACCAATATGGCCGCCGTCATTAGACCAGTATGCCGGCCGAGTTCAGTGGTGAGGATCCTCGAAAACTGTGTATCAAGAATGCTACCAAGGCCCTAGATACTGTATGCTACAGCCACTGACCGTTTTATATTGTTTTCTGTTGTCATTTCAATATAAGACGTATTACATTTATATATCCTGCAAACATAGTTGCTTCAACCATATACTATGCCTGCGATGGAGGTAAGCAAATATACATTTTGTGTTCCCATTCTCTGTTGGCATGTCTAGGACCATTATTGTCATTTGATTTGACTTATGGTTCAGTAGGTTGGGGCAAGTACTGGCTCTCCACGTTGTGAAATATACAAACGCTGTGGGAATATTGTTGGTATGACCGCTCTCAGGCTCATTAAACTGGAAAAATACATTTTATTGTCAACATATCCAGCGTAACTTGCCAATGTGCTAAAATTTTGGTGCAGCATTCAATGTAAATCACTGATTTTGGCAAAATTTTGGTGCAGCATCCACCATAATTCACTGATTGCACACAAAAATTGTGCAGCATCCAGCATAAATGAACAATTGTACATCAATTTTGTACCAGCATATATTGAGCATAACTGATGAATGTCATAACTGATTGCACCAAAAAATTTTTGGTGACAATTTTTCAGCGTTAAAGGGAATGTTTCACATTTGACATAAGATTTGAGGTGATGCCAAGTTGTTGGACTTCCATTGAAATTAAGTATTGTAGAAAGTTAAAACAACCCACAGAGGCTAATCGAAAGTAAATTGAGTTTGGTTTTGACATCTGCAAAAAATAAGCCCTAGTGTCAATTAGGAAGTAGCTCCTTAAAGCCGATGTTCGTCATCCCTTTTTTATCAAAATGTTGATGAATGTAGACTTGTTTTACATTTGGCTATACATTAGCCATACCACTAGTCATAACATATTGCAGCGTGAAGTTTTTTTATATTTCAAAAACATTCCTTATATGACGTCATTCAGCCCAAATACTAAAACTGTTTTTTTCATGAAACTTGAGCACTGTTTTGTGAGAACAAATGGTCAGGAATAAGTGTTTCAGGCCAGCAATTACTTCACATATACACACAACAACGGCATACATTGGGACAACAACTTTCAGACGAAGCTCTCAACATTCCCTTTAATCCTCATCAACCCATACATTGGCTTGGCGAAACAACTCAGTGTAACAGCGATACTTGCCTTCGTGAGCTGGACCTGGGAACACAGTTTGAATCTCCTCAGCAGGACTCTGGAAAAAAAAAGTCCGCCCAAGCTTCCCATATCCCTCAGAACAGGTTAGAGTTCCAGTTTGCAACTGTCTCAAGAAAAGACTGCTGCCTGGATACTGAAATTGGATCTGGGATCCCAGTGGACCCCTCAGCATTTTGTTTGTGAATATATTGATTCCCAGTGGATCTGTCATCCTAAAATGCATGAAAATATGGAATCATGCTGGATCCCCTCATCATAAAATTCTTCAGTATCTTAGATCTCAGTGGATCTGTAATTTAAATGAATCTCAGATCTTGAAGCATGTATGTAGGGACTGTCATACAAATTTTGTATATTGTGTGTATGTAGTGTGTACTAAGTAGCTAATTAGTACATGCAAATTACCTTTATTTAATAGCAAACTTAGATATTGTCATGTTTTTTTCTCATATCATAAAATTAGCAAGAAGTAGCTACCTACCAGTGTGCCTGGATCTTAAAGTTGGATCTGGGATCCCAGTGGATCCCGGGATCAAAACATCAGGATCTGGAATCTTTGTGGATTCTTTAGCTTATTGTGTACCTGGATCTTATGTCCCATGTGGATCCCAGGACACAGGACAGATATCCAGATCACTGCTGGATCCTGGATCCAGACACATTCTCAAGAGGATTTGGTGTTTGGTCCACAACTTGAAGGGACATTGCCACCTTAACATTATATTTGAGTTGAGATAGCCATTTTCTGTGCTAGGCATGGCAATTTTGTATAGTATTCAAGTTAAAAACAACACCAGGTGGAGTCACAAATAAATTTGAGTTTGGTTTGTGACATCTAACATCCCATTCCCAGTTATTTGAACGGGGACCCTGATCCGATGACGTCATCACTCTTTACTAAATGTTGATGATAGTCAACTTGGTTTACATTTGGCCATACCATTAGCCCATACATAGTGGCAGAGATGTCGAAGGTTTTCTCTATTCCCGAATTCCTTTATTTAACGTCATCAGCCCAAATATGAAAACTGAACTTTTTATGAAATTAGCACTGTATTTTGTAAGAAACAAGATGTCATAATTCGTGCTCGGCAGCAATTACTTCAATTAGGCACCATAAGCCAGCATACATTGAAGAACTTTTGGGAAGCTGGCAGGCGTGTCCCTTAAAGGACACTGCCACCTTCCAAAAAAGTTAGTAAATGTACGCCGTTTGTGGTGCAAAATACGAAGTAATGCTGCTGAACCCACGATTTATGACATTTGTTTCTCACAAACATCGGCTCAATTTCATGAAAAAATGGCGTTTTAATATTTGGGCTGATGACGTCATATGAAGATTTTTGAGGGAACAAAATAAAACCTTCACCTGCCATAAGTAATAACTAGTTGTATGGCTAATGTATGCGCCAAAAAGTAAAACAAAAGTCGACTGTTAATAAAATTTAGCAATGAGAGACTACGACATCGGCTCGGCCTCATTCAATATACAATTGGACTGTGGATGTTACAAGATGTCAAATTCAAACTCGAATTTCTCTGTGATTCGACCTCATTGTGGTTGTGTTTGACTTATACCATACATAATTGCAATGCCAAGCACGCAAAATGGCTATTTTCAACCTCAAATATAATGTTAAGGTGGCAGTGTCCCTTTAAACTGTACATTGGCTTTGAAACTGTACAAAAGGAGCCAGGAGGTCATGCATGACAGGTTTATTTAGATTGAATCTTACTTATCATTTAAAGTATTTAGGGTCTTGATTTCAAGATTCTCTTTCTTTCTCTCTGTCTTTCTGTCTGTTCGCACCATTGACCTCTATAGGTATAGACGAACTACTCCAGCTGCTGTGCCGCCCGGTAGCCGTTCCCACTTGAAGCGACACCAGCGCCGCAGCGGAGAGGAAAGGAGTTACCGCGGCAATGCTTTTCCTATGGCGGATGGTCGATATTTGACAATATTGGCCTAAACTTTCAGGTTGAATATTGTTGTGCCATGTTATTCATCACGAGTATCTCTACATCCTCAAACCTTTTCCAATGNTTTCCAATGCGCTAACACACGTGGTTTTTGAGGCACAGGCCGACAAATATCGCCCCTCCGCCATAGGAAAAGCATTACAGCGCAAACTCTTGCCCCTCTGACGTCCTCTCCGCTGCGGCGCTAGCGTCGCCTAGCGGGAACGGCTGCCGGGGCGGAGTATTTCGTCTATACCTATATATGTCAATGATTACCGTATAATGGGCACGCCACTGTCTTAGGGGCGCACACAAATAGACCGGCGGAGTATTTTTTAGTGTCTTTGTCATTGTTTTTAGGGGGCGCCTTCGGCGCCGCCAAAAGTGGGGAGAGGGTCTGGGGCACCCGAACCCCCCCCTGGTAGCGACGCCCCTGACGGTTCACTTTATGTATATAAAGGACTGGAGAATGCGACCAGGGCTCATTTGGATTCGTGAGGAGTGATTTTCTACCTAGCTAGAGCGATTTGGGGCAAGCTGCGACTTTAAACCGTGCGTGTATAGGGATTTTACCCACTTTACCGACAAAATATGCGTTGGCAAGCGGTTTCGATAGCCAGTGCTTCGCCGAGTGCGAGCGCCGCAGCCAGCGCCGGTCCGGGTCCCTCGCCCGCCGCCAAGGGCGTTGGGGCCGACACCCTTCGGAATGCTCCGCCCGCCAGCGCGAACCGTCTCCCCTCGCCGCCGCAGGGCCGGTTGGGGCCAATACTCCTTGGAATGCCGTCCGTCTCGGCTCGGCTTTGTGACACACGCTGGCGTCGCCGCTCGGCAGGGTCGGCAGATCCGCCGACGCTGGCCCTGTGTACTCCGTCGCCGATTAGGGTTAGTGTGCACAGGTGATGGCCGAGCCCAGGGAGACGTGAAGATCCGGTTTTATCTTGTTCTGTACTTTTCCCTTCCTTATCTTATTTTCGTCGCATATATAAACTAATCGTAAACACCCCCGCTTACTGCTCCTCCTGCCTTCAACCTGTGCGCTGTGCTGCTGCCTTCTCTT
Source organism: Semibalanus balanoides (assembly GCA_014673585.1). Classification (NCBI taxonomy): domain Eukaryota; kingdom Metazoa; phylum Arthropoda; class Thecostraca; order Balanomorpha; family Balanidae; genus Semibalanus; species Semibalanus balanoides. The sequence continues at coordinate 16,141 of VOPJ01002508.1, forward strand.
CTCGCCTTCAAACTGTGCCACTGTTGCTGCTGCTGTCCTTCCCATCCCTCTCGCCGCATCTGAATGGAATAGTGAAACTTCGTAGTGAAAATGTGTTTGACTGAAAGTGAATCGGCGAGTGAAACAGGAGAGGGCTGCTCACAGACACTGCATTATTAACGGTGACCGGGTGTCTTTATCGCTCCTATCGCTCCTTTGTTTCTAAGCCCTAACATGCTGTCACCAATGAAGGTTCCTTTGTCGCTCACCAGTGAGTGCCCTCTTCCTTTTATCAGTAATCTAGGCCCTGGTACTAGCGTCTCCGAACCAATGAGGGTTCCTCTGTTGCTCACCAGTGAGTGCTCTTCCTTTTATCAGTAATCTAGGCCCTAACATGCTCTCACCAATGAGGGTTCCTTTGACGCTCACCATTAAGTACCCTTCCTTTTATCAGTAATCTAGGCCCTAACATGCTCTCACCAATGAGGGTTCCTTTGTCGCTCACCATTTGAGTACCCTTCCTTTATCAGTTAATCTAGGGCCCTAACATGCTCTATCACCAATGAGGGTTTCCTTTGTCGCTCACCCAATTGATGTGCTCTTCCTTTATCCCAATATTTTTCTGATAGTTCTTCTCAATATAAAATTACACATTTTTTCCTCACTGCCAATTAAACCTATTTTCTATCTTACCCCGGTCACCACCATCAAATGCTGCGGGACACTGAGATCACACATACAGTCCACTGGAACGATACGAGATAAATCGTCCGCAACACCCACAGTCGTTAGTAGTGATGTAAGTCAGAGTCCAATTGGTTGGATGTCCAAAAATAGTCCGATTCCCATTTGGACTTTGTTCGGTCAGCCGCAGATATTTTGACATTCGGTGAAGGCACTATATGTAGTGTCATTCTGTCGTCCGTTTGCCGCCCGGCTGACGGCCGGCGGAGCGTAGACGGCGGTCCCGGCGGTGACCTGTGCCGGGGCGGCCTGGTCACGTGAATTTCCGCCCGAGGACGGTAGGGGCCTGGCTTGCACGCCGCCCTGACGGACGAACTGGTTCGGACACACGGGGTTCGGGTCAGCTCATCTCGGACCGTCTGGCTGTCCGCTCCTTCTCTCTGCTTTTGAGTCGTTTGTTCTCTGCTGCTGTACCTCTGCTGGTGCCATGGCTGGTCTTGGTTTTCGTTCGCTGATTTCGTTCTTCTCTTAATTTAATTTCGTCTCGGTTCAACATCTAGTATGGGTTAAGAAAGTACGTGACGGACGGTCTACATATACATCACAATTCATGCATTTTCCTACTTTGCAAGTTTGTAGACGTTAACCCTGTTAGTGGCAGGGGGGGTTGATCCACCCCTCATTCTTTCGCCTATATCTCCGGAACGGCTGGGAGTAGCCTCCTTAAATTTGTGACTTTTCCTAAAATTGATTTTCACATCTGGAGTCAAGCTTTAAGTTCCTCAACTGAACAGAGGCAGTTCCTGAGCCAAGTTTTTGGAGGATTTTCATACGACATTCGGCAATAATGATAATGCGGAGATGCGATCTTCACGGCTTTTTCGTAACTGCCTCACATATGAAAGAGTTACATAGGTTTACGGTGATTTCAACAAGTCAAATTAGTTGATGTTAACTATCTACTTTATTAATATATGATAAATTTTGCACGGCAGAGGCGGTTTCAGGGACTTGAAAAGGGGATGTTTCCAAGAAGTATGAAACGCTTGGCTGGCAGTCAATGAAGCTATGTAAATGGCCTTTGTAGCTATGAAATTCTTCAAGATAATTTTGCTTTGTATTATTTGCATAGTTAATTACATATAGAGTTTCAGTGGCGTGTTCAGGCACAGAAAAGGGAGGTGACTAGCATGGTGATGACGATATGCAAGCGATTACGGCGCAATAGACTAATAGTTGAGAACTACATATGCCCATATGAGGCCAGGAGAGTGAATTCAGTATTTTTTTTGCAGAGGGGCGCTCAGGAATCGAAAAAAGGGAGTCATATTATTGCAAGTAAATTGAGATGCATGGGCCTACAATGGCATAGCATACTGCAGTTTTCTAATGAAACACACCAGTGACCAGAGGGTCCTCTATAAAACATATGATAATAGGCGAGTCCAGGTAGGTTAAACAGGGAATAACCAATGTGAACTGAAGTTGCAAGTGAAATAGTCACTGTTGACTAGTTACTGTTATGATAGCGGGAAATATACCTATCAAAAGTTATTGTGCCTCCCCAATTTGAATCCTGGATACGCCTTGGTGAAATACAACATGCAAAACAGAACTATATATGATCAGTAGCTGATTGGTATTGCTTGGTAGGAGCCTGTCTGCGGTTAATGTTTTATAGGTATATTTGGCCTCTCATTTTCACTAACCTGGTACCGCCTATGACAAAATATGTTTTAAAACTATTTTTATGACGTTCAAATAGCAAACCATTGCATCAATAAAAAACGGTTTGATTGCGCATTTACTTCACCCTCATTTTTAGTGACCTGCACACGCCTAAGATTTGTAAATTTCGCAAATTCATCGGCCAATATCGAACTCCAACACCATATCTATCGATCCCTGTTAGTTGCAATGACATCGGTTGATAAACATGGCACCTATGTTGAATAAAAAATACCTCTATTTTATTTTTTTTTTGCCACCATTGCCCCTCAATCAAAGATTTCGAACTTTTCTTTTTTTAAGAAATGTAGACCATGATGGGAAAATCAAATATCGTTTGATTTTTGAAAATCGGACGGGTAGATTTCGAGATCTCAAGGGGGCTGAAAACAACCCCCTCCTGCCACTAAAAGGGGTAGCCAGGAGCCTGCCACTAGTAAGGTTAAGCTTAAAGGCAGTTCACAATTGGTTACATTTTCCCACTTGATTAATATTTACATACATACTTAGGCTGCTAGTTTGCACAAATCACTTAAAATGAACAACAATATCCTTCAGGCAAATATAAGACCAACCAGGCAGAATAACCATAGACTAGAAAACATTTCTAGAATACCTATGTTATGAAAGGGTAGCAATTAATAATGCAACAACTTATGAGCAACTTACTTGCAAATTGCATTCGTCATTTCACAGTTGCAGAAAAGCTACAGCAGACATAAAACATTAGATGTTTTACATATTTGACCATTTTTGGACTCTTGGACTCATCGGACACTTTTCGGTCAACATTTTCATCTTGGATCAGACTATGGATCGGACATGATATGGAAAATTCCAAAACTTACACCACTGGTCGTTAGTGTATTGTATGCATTGTATAAAACCCTCTCAGTCGATGTGAAAGGCTCCTAGTCACGAATGTCAGGTCACAGCTGCGACGCAGCCGAAATGTCACCGAACGCGTCACGATGGCGGGCCCTGGGGTTGGCTTTGAGTGTCGGCCCTGTTGGCCTAACCTTTGCAATCGGTGTATGTTTCGACGTCGATAATGTTCGCGCTTTGTTGTCCGCGAGATATCGTCACCGAGAAGAAGCAAACTGGTAGCAGCTATGAAGTTTCTGCTATGTTGTATTGATAATGACAAAATTTACGGGGAATACACTACTAGGTAAGTAAGTAAACTGGAAAATAAATACAATTTTTAAAGTAAATGTGCCTAATGTGATGCCGACTGCCGAGGCTTTGAAGCTCTTGAGGTAAAGCTTTCAAGTCTGTATTCTGCTGGTGACCAAGAGTTGCGTGATACGAGGATAAGGCCCTTGGGGTCCGAGTTCAGGCGAAATACTCTGCTTGGTGAAGGATTCTGACGACGGAAACCCGTCTAATACAAACTGCTCAGAGGAAAAGTATTTCTGCTTCTCACAAATTCAGAATTCAGTCACTTCACTTTTACCTTATGCGTTGTCATGGAGTAGATATAAGAATATATCGAGTAATATTTTACATAATGTAGAGCAATGCAATTAAATGTCTTAAAACCCAAACGTCGGTCTCCACACTGACCCGTGACCTTGACCCGTGACCTGTGACCTTCACCCGTGACCGTTGTGTGTTAACTGTGACCAGCAGACGGTGGCTATCCGGGGCGTCTATGCGACAGCAGACGGGGACGCTGCTTCTTTAATGCTGTCTACAATAAACTCTACTGCTGTCGGAAGTTCCTCAGAGGCCCATGTTCCTACACTACATCGCATTGTTACGGCTTCCTCGATTGCCATAGCTGGCTACCTGGCGGCGGATACTGACTGCATTGCCAAGAAAGCCGCTGATATTTGACGGACAAGAAGATGAGGGATGAGGGAGCGTAAATTTTACGGGAAAAGTCACGCTGACATGATTTGAAACACTGTTAAGCAACTTGTTTAGTTAGTCAGCTTTGTTTATAATGACTTGTAGACTATGCTGTATTGGGGAAATTGCATACGGAAATAAAGATTAAAAAATATAAACGTGAATATCCTCCGCTGAAAATCGAAACTGTCGAAGAAAACATTACTTCTGTCTAGATATCAACTTTTGGCACGGAGGTTGAAATGGACTTCAACATGTTTACCTACGTATTAAGCTGAATTTTGCATCAGTTTGAGGACGCTCATATAAAGGGGTCTGTCATCCGCCTACTTAAACACTGATAACTTTTATGAAGCACCGGTACAACAATAATCTTCTTCAGGGACTTTAGGTTTGAATTCAGCTTAGCTGATTCGCTTGCATATCGGACACAACTCGCTCCGTCGATAGCGAGATTTAATCGAGAATCTCCTCTATGTAACGTAAGCTACGTCACACCTGCAATGCGACTCACTAAAAAAACACCATTGTTGAAATAATTTCATGTCGATTTTCTGGCATCATACAGGACCTTGCACCAGCATAACCTTTGCGATCGGTGCTGCCTATATTACATTGCTGTACGTTATTCAAAATGTTCCTCAATATATTGTGGGTATATTCTAACATTTAACAACACTGCATAAGGTTGCTTTTACCTTGACCCCGTACCGTTCCGTCCCGTCCCGTCCCGTCCCGTCCCGTCCAGTGGCGCCAGCGCGGCTGTTGCATTGATG
>VOPJ01002509.1:0-22424 GCA_014673585.1 Semibalanus balanoides
AATTCGCTCTGTTGGCGATCACGCCCTTAGGTTGCGTATTGTATATAATAAACTACTATTTTTCAAATATGGAGGGCTTTTATTTTGTCTTCGGATATGTTTATCAAAAATATATAGTTTTTGTTAAATCTATCACTAGTAAGTACCAATTTTGTGCTCTAAAACTAGCGCGCTAGTTACAAAATAAGGAAATGTTGACGGGGAATATTGTTAAATCAGTTTTTCAATTTTAGTTAGTCATCAGCCAAGGCTTTATAACCGTTAGAGTTGTTAGAGCATAGTTTACTAATTACTTAGATTACTGAGAGTTAAATTTGGAGTGTGACGAGAAGACTGGACGCATGCTTGAGCTGCTTTGCAGCTCAGATCAAGCTACGCGCACATACGCGCTCTAATCCTTACCTTACCTTACCTTACCAGTTCACGGAATTTAGAGGCTTATACAGCCTGTTGGACCGGATCGATACTAGTTAAGAGTCTGGTAATGATTATACATCGAATATGGATTTACATACTGATGTCTTTCAGCAGGTGTCAAGTCGGGAATTTAAAGGAATTGACCGATGGGGCTGACATTACGACATTGGATGGAAGGCTGTTCGCAGTTGTTACTGCTTCGGACCGGTGAAGAAGTGACGTCTGGGCAGCGACTAGCTCTTGGCTTGTTCAGCTTGAATTTGTGGCCTCTAGTGCATCCGATAGATGAAAGCTGTAGCAGGTTTCGGTCAACATCAATGGTACCGTGAAACATCTGGTATAGCTGTATCATGTCCCCTCGAAGTCGCCTGTAATCCAACAACAACAACAGCATAGTTATTTGAAAAGTTGTCAAGGAGCTTCAACAGCATATTTGGGAGAAAGCGGAAAGCAACTCATCAAAGTGGTAAGATCAAGGCTCTATAAGGGTAAATGCTTGCATTCCGTAGTGTGGGCAGGAATGGCCTGCTAGTGCGACATATGTCAAAATTGACTATTTTATACAGCTCATTTTCAAGCAAAATGTCCAAAGCATGAAAGCATTATATCAGTTTGTCAATAAAGTGTTTATTTGTAAGCACGATGTCTTCAAACATACACTATTATTAAGCTGTTTATATTGCTATGGCGCATCTCATTCTCATTCATTAGAGATGAGACTTTCAGTAGGGTGCGGGTCAGTAGAGGTGCAACCTCACCTGTAATTCAAATTCAGAAGTCTGATTTAACTTCCTTTTGCATGGCTGTATTCTGGCACAAAACTATGCTGCAAACCAATTTTGAAGGAAAAGGGAGCAATGAAGGTGTTAACCAGAACAAAATATTGAGTTTTTGCTGGTTTGCTCAGTTTGAATTGTAGGTATTCCTTGACATACATGTTAGTGGTACAAGCTTGTGCTTATTTTACATTTTACCATTTCAGGATAACAAAGTTTGCACCTGAACTACCCAGTAATGAAAGAAGCTGAACTAAGTCTGGTTCTTAAATATTTTCTGGCCTGGTATGAATTTCACCTTGAACAAAGGCATATTAAGGAGGTGGCATTTGATCCTGTGGCTGAGAACCACACCGCACCAGTGACTTTTTCATCTAAAACCAACTGGAGACCGTCTGATATGACAGTGAACAGAATGCAGCAGGAACTGCAACCAGCAGTGCGGCGGCATATGGCCAGACTGGCACTGCTGGCAGAGCTGTTCCAGCGATGGAGGAACGCCACGCTGGAGCGGCGCCACTCTCCCGTTTCTCGCCTCACCGACCCAGACGTCATCACGAACTTCGTGCGTCGGCTTCAGGAGCAGGTCCTGGGAGAGTATGGCGCGGAGAACCTGCCCGCTCCACCATCTGCAGACATTGACGTCACCCACTGTCCGCGGTCTGTGCCGGAGTCTCCACGGGCTAACTCGCACCGAGCCGCTCCAAGGCAGTCGCCCTCCCAGCGGGCGTCTCCGCAGCGTCCTGCCATCGCCGTGTGTCCGGGAGGTGACATCGGTGCTGACCGGCGGGACATCGTTGCTGACCGGCGGGACATCGGTGCTGACCGGCGGGACATCGGTGCTGACCGGCGGGACATCGGTGCTGACCGGCGGGACATCGGTACTGGCCGGTGGCCGCCGTCTCTCGGCCCGGCCAGCGCCGCTCCACCGCCGTCCGGCCGGCCGCACAGCGCCGGCGGCGACAGCACCGGCTCGGTCGACCTCTGCGCAGAGATCATGACGACTCACGCACTGCGGCTGGCGCGCCGGCGGCCGGAGCCGGACTCCGCGTCAGAGGCGGAGCTGCGCCGCGCGCCGCATCTCCACTCCTACCTGATGAACGCGCACAGTAACCGCCGCCAGCGGCCGGCGGCCCTGGCCCCGGCCCCGGCAGCGGCGGCGGCGGCGGCGGCGGCGGCGGCCGTACGGCCTCCGTACCAGGAGCTGCTGGAGAGGAAGGCGGAGCTGCGGCGCGCCCGGCAGAAAGAGTGCCGACGCCGCCGGCTGGAGCGAGAGGCCGCCAACAGGGAGGCCGAGCGGCAGCGGCACGACGAGTTCCAGCAGCAGCTCGCGCTGGAGGTAAGGACTGAGGTGGGGCAGCCGGTGGGCACGGGGAGGCGTCACTGGCCACCGCTCAGGCTGCAGTGCACGCATCGCTGCCGTGTCTCATTACACTCGGATATTTTTATTGGGCGCAGTTGTATTCCTCAGCAATGTGATTTTCCAGCTACGTGTCTGAAAGACTCAAGTCACCGTGCTTAAGCCAACATCAAACTGAAAACTGTTTTCTCGCGATCGAAAGTGTGACAATACACTGACGGTAGGAAAAAGATAATTACGGACACTGCAAATCAAACGATAATAGCGGACACTGCAAATCAAACTATAATAGCGGACACTGCAAATCATACGATAATAACGGACAATCCAAATCAAACGATAATTACGGACACTGCAAACCAAACTATAATAACGGATACTGCAAATCAACCAATTATAACGGACACTGCAAACCAAACTATAATAACGGACACTGCAAATAAAACTACAATAACGGACACTGCAACGGACACTGTCAAACTGATGTGGAAAGCATGAAAACGTAGCAGAGCTATGAACTCTGTGAAGCATTTCAATAGAGAACAAGACACGCATGTCCATTGTCCATAGTCTTTTATTCTCAAAAATTGTTAATCAAAGTAAATAGCATGCGTTTTGTACGATGTCTTTTAAAGGGAATGTTTCACATTAACATAAGATTTGAGTTGAGATGGCCAAGTTGTTGGATTTCATTGAAATGTTAAAGTATTGTAGAAGTTAAAACACCCACAGAGTCTAATCGAATAGTAAATTTGTAGTTGGGTTTGACATCTGCCAGAAACAATGCCCTGTGGTAATTAGGGTAGCCTCTAAGCCGATGTCGTCATCCTTTTTAGTCAAATTTGATTGAAAGGTAGAACCTGTTTTAACAATTTGGCTTATAGCATTAGCCCATACACTAGTCAACATATTCACGTGAAGTTTTTTTTCCTATTTCCAAAAAATTCCTTTTCATTATGACGTCATCAGCCCCCAAATACTAAAACTTTAGTTTTTCATGAAATTGAGCACTGTTTGTGAGAAACAAATGTCAGAATCGTGTTCGGCAGCAGTTACTTCATATTTAGCACCACAAGCGGCGTACATTGGACAACTTTCAGAGAAGTGAAACATTCCCATTCGAACATAACATAACATTCGAACCTTGCCGATGTGAGCAGGTTGCGTCACCCTGTGCTGTGTTGTGTGCGGCGGTCACCCTGTGCTGTGTTGTGTGCGGCGGTCACTCTGTGCTGTGTTGTGTGCGGCGGTCACACTGTGCTGTGTTGTGTGCGGCGGTCCAAACCTTGCCTTTTGTTGTGGTTGTGTCTGCGGTCTACTCCTCTGTGCTGTGTTTGCTGTGGGGCGGTCACCCTGTGTTGTGTGGCGGCGTGTCCAACTGTGCTGTGTTGTGTGCGGGCGGTCACCCTGTGCTGTGGTTGTGGTGCGGCGGTCGAACTCTGTGCTGTGTTGTGTGCGGCGGTCCACTCCTGTGCTGTGATTGTTGTGCGGCGGTCAACCCTGCGCTGTGTTTGTGCGGCGGTCAACTCTTGTGCCTGGTGTTGTGTGCGGTCGGTCACCCTGTGCGTGTTGTGTGCGGTCGTGTCACCTCTGTGTTGTGTGGCGGTCACACGTGGTATGCGGCGGTCCTCTGTGCTGTTGTTTGTTCCGGTGGGCGGTCTTCACTGTGCTGTTTGTGTGTGGCCGGTCACACTGTGCTGTGTTTGTGTGCGGCGGTCCACACTGTGCTGTGTTTGTGTGCGGCGGTCACCCTTTTCTGTGTTGGTGTGCGCGGTTCAAACTCTGTGCCTGTGGTTTGTGGTGCGGCGTCACAGCTGTCTGTGTTGTGTACGGCGTCACTCTGTGCTGTGTTGTTTGTGCGGCGGTCACTGGTGCTGTGTGTGTGCGGCGGTCACCTGTGCTGTGTTGTGTGCGGCGGTCACTCCCTGTGCTGGTGTTGTGTGGGCGGTCACCCTGTGCTGGTGTTTGTGTGCGAGCGTGTCCACCCTGTGTTGTGTGCGGCTTTGGTTCACATACTGTGTTGGTGTGCGGCGGTCGACCCTGTGCTGTGTTGTGTGCGGTCGGTCACACTGTGCTGTGTTGTGTGCGGTCGGTCACCGCTGTGTGTGTTGGTGTGCGGTCGGTCCACCGCTGTGTTGTGTGCGGCGGTCACACTGTGCTGTGTTGTGTGCGGCGGTCACCCTGTGCTGTGCTGTGTGCGGCGGTAGAGACAGCAGCAGCAGGAGCAGCTGCGTCAGCGCCGGCAGCGGCAGGAGGAGCTGCGCCACCGCCAGCTGCGCGGACACCAGCTGCTGCAGCAGCAGCAGGTGCTGGCTGACAACCTGCGACGTCGCGCGCTGGTCCGCCGCATGTTCCGCGCCCTGGTCCGACACACACAGGTAAGACGCGCGCCATAGTGCTTTTTAGACTGTTAACTAGAAGTCACAAATGTCGTCCAGTCATGTGTGTGATGTGGCTAAAATAGATTACGTAACGTAACTTCGTTTCTTGTAATTGCTTCAACACTGTTTTGAGGGAAATGTAAGACATTGCTATAATTATAATCGATAACCTTATCCTCATGTCAAAAAATATTTTTTTAAAAACCAAAGTAAAATTAATGAGAGCTTTCGGCTTGCGCCTTCGTCAGCCATAAATGTCTAATGCCATAAATGCCATAAATGGCATGTTGGTGGTAACTTCGTTTCCACCAACATGCAGGTGTTGTGTCGTTTGCGTCAGTGTTTTTACCAAAATATCCGGCCCAGTTTCGTCACATCACTACACATCAGTCCCGTGTCGATGGACGACGTCAGCTGTGTCTGCCATGTGACGTGTGTCGTATGTCGTGTGATGTCGTGTCTTGTGTGACGTATGTCGTGTGACGTGTGCGGCGTTCGGCAGCGGAGTCGGCAGCTGGAGTCGGCCGCCGAGCTGTGGGCGCGCTCCACACTACTGCGTCGCTGTCTGCACCGCTGGCGACACCACCGCGCCCTGGTGGCCGCCGAGCGCGACGAGGCGGCGCACCACTGGCACCGCACCCGCCTCGCCGCCTGGGGGCTCAACCGCTGGAGAAGGGTGAGAGGCGGGCTCTGACAGGAGAAGGGTGAGAGGCGGGCTCTGACAGGAGAAGGGTGAGAGCGGCTTTCTGGCAGAAGAAGGGTGAAGAGGCGGGCTCTGACAGGAAAAGGGTGAGAGGCGGGTCTGGCAAGAAAGGGTGAGAGGGCGGGCTCTGACAGAGAAGATGAGAGGCGGGCTCTGACAGGAGAAGGAGAAGGACGCTCTGACAGAGAAGGGTGAGAGGCGGGTCTGTCAGGAGAAGGAATGAAGGCGGGCTCTGGCAAGAGAAAGGGTGAGAGCGGGCTTCTGACAGGAGAAGGGTGAAGGCGGGCGTCTGACAGGAGAAGGAATAGAGGCGGCTCTGCAGGAGAGGTGAGAGCGGGCTCTGAACAGGAGAAGGGGAAAGCGGGCTCTGACAGAGAAGGGTGAGAGGCGGGCCTCACTGAACAGGAGAAGGTGAGAGGCCGGCTCGACAGGAAGAAGGGTGAGGCGGCATCTGAAGAGAGGTGAGAGGCGGGCTCTACAGGAGAAGGATGAGAGAGGCTCTGACAGGAGAAGGATAGAAGGCGGCTCTGACAGGAGAAAGGGTGAGAGGCGGGCTCTGAACAGGAGAAAATAAGGCGGCTCTGAACAGGAAAGGATGAGAGGCGGGCTCTGACAGAGAAGACGAGACGGGCTGTGACAGAGAAAGGACGAGAAACGGCTCTGACAGGAAAGGGTGAAGAGGCGGGCTTGACAGAGAGGGTGAGAATGCGGCTCTGACAGGAGAAGGATGAGAGGCGGCTCTGAAGGAGAAGGATGAAGAGCGGGCTCTGACAAGGAAAGGATGAAGGGCGGGCCTCTGACAGGAAAGGAATGAATGGCGGGCTCTGACAAGGAGAAGGATGAGAGCGGGCTCTGACAGGAGAAAGGGTAGAGAGGCGGGCTCTGACAGGAGAAGGATAAGAGGCGGCTCTGACAGGAGAAAGAATGAGAGGCGGCTCTGACAGGAGAAGGATTTGAAGCGGGCTATTGAACAGAGAAGGGGTAAAGAGGCGGGCTCTCTGAACAGGAGAAGGAGAAAGAGGGCGGGCTCTGCGGAGAAGGGTGAGAGGCGGCTCCTGACAGAGAAAGGATGAAGAGGCGGGCTCTGACAGGAGAAGATAGAGGCGGGCTCTGACAAGGAGAAGAATAGAGGCGGGTCTGAACGGAAGAGGTGAGAAGCGGCTTGACAGGAAAGGAATGAAGGCGGGCTCTGACAGGAAGAAGGGTGAGAGGCGGGCTCTGAAAGGAAAGGATGAGAAGGCGGGCTCTGAACAGGAGAAGGGTGAGAGGCGCATCTGCAGAGAAGGGTAAGAGGGGGCTCTGACAGAGAAGGTGAGAGGCGGGCTCTGACAGGAGAAGGATGAGAGGCCGGCTCTGACAGAAGGGTAAGAGGCGGGCTCTGACAGAAGGGTGAGAGGCGGGCTCTGACAGGAGAAGGATGAGAGACGGGCTCTGACAGGAGAAGGATGAGAGGCGGGCTCTGACAGGAGAAGGAGAGAGCCGGCTCTGACAGAAAGGGGTAAGAGGCGGCTCTGCAGAGGGTGAAGAGTGCGGGCTCTGACAGGAGAAGGAATGAGACGGGTCTGACATGAGAAGATGAAGAGTCGGGCTCTACAGGAGAAGGTAGAGGCGGCTCTGACAGGAAAAAGGGTTGAGAGCGGGCTCTGACAGGAGAGGGTGAGAGGCGGCTCTGACAGAGAAGGAATAAAGAGCCGGCTCTGGACAGAAGGTAAGAGGCGGGCTCTGACAGAAGGGTGAGAGAACGGCTCCTGACAGGAGAAGGAAGAGAGGCGGCTCTAACAGAGAAGGGTGAGACGGCTCGACAGGAAAAGGGTGAGAGAGGCGGGCTCGAACAGGAGAAGGTGAGAGGCGGCTCTGACAGGAGAAGGGAGAAGCGGCTCTGACAGAGAAGAATGAAAGAGTAAAGATCGTCCCGCCGGTGTCACTCCCATCACCAGTTCCGCACGCTTGGGGACGTAGATATAAAAGCCGTCAGACCAACGCAAAAATAATGGTTATTTTTGGAACTCCAACAGACGTGGAAAAACAAGTTCTCAATAAGTCCGTCGTGATTACATTCTAGTAGACTCTCAAAATTGAGGCATAAAATCCCCGTGAAACAACAACTTCGGTCAAGTCGCTCGTTTCCCCAACATACAGTACGCCTCACTGTATGGGGTAGCTGAACTACGCAAAAGAAAAGATCCAAAAGATATATAAATTTGCCGCACGCAATCATAACTGGTTCAAAAAGAAATAGAGCACATTTTCACTTGCCTGAGAGAGCTTGGATGCTGAAAGTGACGGTTAATGATCCGCTGACGCGACGTGCAAATGCGTCTAGGTTATTATGTTCGACTGCGACGCCGCTCCTGACTGCAAGGAATTCAGAGCGACAGATTTCGCTGCGACAGACCCGCGCCTCAGAGGACAGGACACTGCACGCTCCAGGGTAACGAACTGAAAGCCGCTATATCGTGCATCGAACAGATCGGTCATGGCTTGGAACAAGGTTGCCCGCCGACGTCAAGAACATCAAAGAGCCGTCATTACGTGTTCGTACCGCTCCTAAGAAATGGATCTTGAGAGCGAAGGACTAGTGACTGAAGTGTAATGTTAGCTGTAAGTTAGTTGTAATTGGATTGAAGTCATAGTTGTGTTTTACTATGTATTTTTATGTTCGCCATTTAAATCATTCTTGTTCATGACGATGACCACTGAAAAGCCATCTGATGGAGGGGTTTAATAAACTGATTGATGGAGAAGGGTGAGAGGCGGACTCTGACAGGAGAAGGGTAAGAGGCGGGCTCTGACAGGACAAGGGTGAGAGGCGGGCTCTGACAGGAGAAGGGTAAGAGGCGGGCTCTGACAGGGCAAGGGTGAGAGGCGGGCTCTGACAGGAGAAGGGTGAGAGGCGGGCTCTGACAGGACAAGGGTGAGAGACGGGCTTTGACAGGAGAAGGGTGAGAGGCGGGCTCTGACAGGAGAAGGGTGAGAGGCGGGCTCTGACAGGAGAAGGACGAGAGGCGGGCTCTGACAGGAGAAGGGTGAGAGGCGGGCTCTGACAGGAGAAGGGTGAGAGGCGGGCTCTGACGGGAGAAGGGTGAGAGGCGGGCTCTGACGGGACGGGACAAACTGCTGGAAATTAAACATATAATTGCTTACATTGCTGGAAGTTCTACAAAATGTGAACACGGATGTCCTCGATTTCTGCCTGCATGATTCAGTGGTAAATTAATGTTTTAAACCTACGCGCATTGTCCCACGCGAATTATTACACGAATTACACGAACAAGACATTATTCTCTGTCTCGCGGCCACTTCACGTGATCCATCTCTACTATGGGCTTGTCACTTCTTCGCCCATCTCCGTTCGCCGTCATTGTAAGGGCACAGCCTCCACTCCCACTGGGTGCGGTGTCTGTCCAGTGGCCAGCCTACCCGGTCCGCGGCTCAGTACGCCTCTCCTCCGTCCGCCGGCAGTACGTGCACCAGCAGCAGCTGAAGGCGCAGGCGGCCACCGACCTGAGCCAGCTGCAGCGCCTGCAGGCTGCACTGCGCGCCTGGCATGCCAGCCTGGCACTCAGTCGCGTCCGGCGCAGGCAGAAGATGCAGCACGCCGCCCTGTGTGACGTCAGGTGAGACGGCTGTGACGTCAGATGTGTGAGATCAGGTGAGACGGCTGTGACGTCAGATTAGACGACTGTGACGTCAGATTAGACTGTGACGTAAGGTGAGACGGCTGTGACGTGACGTCAAACTAGGAGGGGGGGGGATGATTGCGATGTGACAACATATGAAAAGAGTGTTAGGTCGTCATGTGTGACGTCATCAATTGTCTGAACTTCAAGCAACACGATTGGACGATAGGAACATCTGATAAGTAATGCTAAGTGAGTGAATTCGAACGACGTGCTGCATTGTGTACTGTCACACCTCCGCGTGGGAGATTTTTATCACCAGAATACCACATTTAAAACATAGATTCAATGGTGTTGTATTGGTGAAGCGCTGGCCGGCAGACGGCGGGTTGTAGCCCTCCTGTGACAAGGTGCCGCCGTCCAATCAGTAGCCGGCAGACGGCGGGTTGTAGCCCTCCTGTGACAAGGTGCCGCCGTCCGATCAGTAGCCGGCAGACGGCGGGTGTAGCCCTCCTGTGACAAGGTGCCGCCGTCCGATCCAGTTAGCCGGCAGACGGCGGGGTAGCCCTCCCTGTGACAAGGTGCCGCCGTCCGACCCAGTAGCGACAGACGGCGGGTTGTTAGCCCTCCTGTGACAAGGTGGCCGCCGTCCGATCAGTCTAGGTGGCAGACGGCGGGTTGTGGCCCTGCCTGTGACAATGTGCGCCGTCCGATCAGTAGCCGCAGACGGCGTTGTACCCTCCTGTGACAAGGCGCCGCCGTCCATCATAGGTGCAGACGGCGGGTTGTAGCCCTCCTTGTGACAAGGTCCCGCCGGCCGATCAGTAACCGGCAGACGGCGGGTTGTAGGCCCTCCTGTGACGAAGGCGCCGCCGTCCGATCAGTAGTGGGCAGACGGCGGGTTGTAGCCCTCCTGTTGACCAAGTGCCGCCGTCCAATCAGAGCCGGCAGACGGCGGTTGTAGCCCTCCTGTACAAGGTGCGCCGTCGACAGTAGTAGTGGCAGACGCGGGTGTAGCCCTCCTGTGACAAGGCGCCGCCGTCCGAATCAGTTAGGTGCAGACGGCGGTTGTTAGCCCTCCTGTGACAAGTTTGCCGCCGTCCGATGCAGTAGGTGGCAGACGTCGGGTGTAGCCCCCTGTACAAGTGGGCCGCAACGTCCGAAATCAAGTAGGTGGCAGGACGCGGCGTTGTAGGCCCTCCTGTGACAAGGTGCCGCCGTCCGATCAGTACCGGCAGACCGGCGGGTTGTAGGCCCTCCTGTGACAAGGTGCCGCCGTCCATCAGTAGGTGCAGACGCGGGTTGTAGCCCTCCTGTGACAAGTGCGCCATCCGATCAGTTAGTGGCAGACGGCGGTTGTAGCCCTCCTGTGACAAGGTGCCGCCGTCCGATCAGTACGTGGCTAGACGCGCGGGTTGATAGCCCCTCCTGTGACAAAGGTGCCGCCGTCCAGATCAGTAGGGTGCAGACGGCGGGTTGTAGCCCTCCTGTGACAAGGTGCCGCCCGTTCCGAATCAGTAGGCCGGCATACGGCGGGTTGTAGCGCCTCCTGTGACAAGCGCCGGCCGTCCGATCAGTAGGTTGGCAGACGGCGGGTTGTAGCCCTCCTGTGACAAGGTGCCGCCGTCCGAATCAGTAGTGGCAGACGGCGGTTTGAGCCCTCCTGTGACAAGGTGCCGCCGCCGATCAGAGCCGGGCAGACGGCGGGTTGTAGCCCTCTGGACAAAGGGCCACCGTCCGCATCAGTAGGGGCAGAACGGCGGGTTGTAGCCCTCCTGTGACAAGGTGCCGCCGTCCGATCAGTAGGTGCAGGACGGCGGGTTGTAAGCCCTCCTGTGACAAGGTGCCGCCGTCGATCAGTAGCGTGGCAGACGGCGTGGTTGTAGCCCTCCTGTGAACAAGGTGGCGCCGTCCGATCAGTAGTGGGCAGACGCGGGTTGAGCCCTCCTGTGACAAGTGCCCCGTCCGGATCAGGAGGTGGGCAGACGGCGGGTGTAGCCCTCCTGTGACAAAAGGTGCGCCGTCCATTCAGTAGCCCCGGCAAGACGGCGGGTGTAGCCCTCCTGTTGACAAGTTGCGCCGCTCCCATCAGTAGTGGCAGACGGCGGGTTGTAGCCCTCCTGTGACAAGGTGCCGCCGTCCGATCAGTAGGTGGCAGACGGCGGGTTGTGGCCCTCCTGTGACAAGGTGCCGCCGTCCGATCAGTAGGTGGCAGACGGCGGGTTGTAGCCCTCCTGTGACAAGGTGCCCCGCCGTCCGATCAGTAGCGACAGACGGCGGGTTGTAGCCCTCCTGTGACAAGGTGCCCGCCCGTCCGATCAGTAGGTGGCAGACGGCGGGTTGTAGCCCTCCTGTGACAAGGTGCCCGCCGTCGACCAGTAGGTGGCAGACGGCGGGTTGTAGCCCTTCCTGTGACCAAGGTGCCGCCGTCCGATCAGTAGCCGGCAGACGGCGGTTGTAGCCCCCTGTTGACAAGGTGCCGCCGTTCCGATCAGTAGGTGGCAGGACGGCGGGTTTGTAGCCCTCCTGTGACAAGGTGCCGCCGTCCGATCAGTAGGGCCGGCAGACGGCGGTTGTAGCCCCTCCTGTGACAAGGGTGCCGCCGTTCCGACAGTAGGTGCAGACGGCGGTTGTAGCCCTCCTGCTGACAAGGCGCCGCCGTCCGACTCAGTAGCCGGCAGACGGCGGTTGTAAGCCTCGTGACAAGGGCCCGCCCGTCCCATCAGTAGGTGGCAGACGCGGTTGTAGCCCTCCTGTGACACAGTGCCGCCGTCCGAGTCAGTAGCCGGCAGGACGGCGGTTGTAGCCCTCCTGTGACAAGTTGCCGCCGTCCGATCAGTAGGGTGGCAGGACGGGCGGTTGTAGCCCCTCTGTGACCATGGTGGCCCGCCGTCCATCAGTTAGGTGCAGAACGGCGGTTGTAGCCCTCCTGTGACAAGGTGCCGCCGTCCATCAGTAGCCGCAGCGGCGGGTTGTAGGCCCTCCGTGACAATGTGCCGCCGTCGCGACTCAGTAGGTGGCAGACGGCGGGTTGTAGCCCTCCTGGGACAAGGTGCCGCCGTCCGATCAGTAGGATGGCAGACGGCGGGTTGTAGCCCTCCTTGACAAAGGTGCCGCCGCCAATCAGGTAGCCGGCAGACGGCGGGTTGTAGCCCTCTTCGTGACAATGTGCCGCCGTGCCGATCAGTAGGGGCAGACGGCGGTTGTAGCCCTCCTGTGCAAGGCGCCGCCGTCCGATCAGTAGGTGGCAGACGCGCGGTTGTAGCCCTCCCGCCGGTTGCCGCCGTCCGATCAAGTCGGTGGCGACATGTCGGGCCGTGATGGCTGCTGTTCCTCTGTCTCGCGGCAGAGCTGACGTGTGCCTCTGTCTCGCGGCAGGCTGACGTGATTCCTCTGTCTCGCGCAGGCTGACATGTCCTCTGCCTCGCGGCAGGCTGACGTGTTCCCCTGTCTTGCGGCAGGCTGACGTGTTACCCCGTCTCGCGGGCAGGCTGACGTGTGCCTCTGTCTCGCGCAGGCTGGACGTGTTCCTCTGTCTGCGGCAGGCTGACGGTGCCTCTGTCCGGGCAGCTGACGTGTTCCTCTGTCTCGCGGCAGGCTTGACGTTTCCTCGTCTCGCGGCAGGCTACGTGTGCCTCTGTCTCCGGCAGGCTGACGTGTGTCCTCTTTCGTCGCAGCAGGCTGACGTGTTGCCTCTGTCTCGCGGCAGGCTACATGCTTCCTCTGCTCGCGGCAGGCTGACGTGTTCCTCTGTCTCCGGCAGCGACTGTTTCCTCTGTCTCGCGGCAGGCTGATGTGTTCCTCGTTCGCGGCAGGCGACGTGTCCCCCTGTGCTCGCGGCAGGCTGACGTGTTCCTTTTCTCCGCAGGCGAGTCCTCTGTCTCGCGGCAGGCTGACGTGTGCCTCTGTCTCGGCGGCAGGCTGTCGTTCCTTGTCTCGCGGCAGGCTGACGTGTTCCTTCTGTCTCGGCGCAGGCTACATGTTCCGCTGCCGCGGCAGGCTGACGTGTGCCTCTGTCTCGCGGCAGGCTGGACAGTTCCTCTGTTCTCGCGACAGCTGACTGGCCTCTGTCTCGCGGCAGGCTGACATGTTCCTCTGTCTCGCGGCAGGCTGACGTGTGCCTCTGTCTCGCGGCAGGCTGTCGTGTTCCTGTCTCGCGGCAGGCTGACGTGTGCCTCTGTCTCGCGGCAGGCTGACGTGTTTCCCTGTCTCGCGGCAGGCTGACGTGTGCCGGCGCGCTGCGCCGCTGGAGGCGACTGCGGCACGTTCTGGAGCAGGAGCAGGTGATCAAGGCCAGGAAGGACCGGCTGAGGCGTATCGTCCGTGAGATGGTGCCCGACTTCCAGCCCGCCGCCGCCGCCGCCGCCGCCGCGGTGGAGTCCGCCTGAGACCACCGGCGACGGTACTCTGCCTCCGGCCGACCGAACCCGCCGAAGTGCCGAGCAGAGCCGGGACAGGGAGACGGTCCTTCAGTCAAACACAGGGCAGAACGCGCGGCTCCGGATCTCTGCAGCGGAATAGGGGGCACTTCGCCACCTCTTCCAGCTGGATCAGTGCTCTTCACACAAGATAGTTTTCCGTGACCAGCGAGAGCCATCTAGTCAGTTTTTAACGTGTTTCCTGTGTTGGATTATGTCACTTATCTCAACTAGTCATTACATTTTAAGTTGCATATGTTGCAACCTGCAACATGCCATTTCTCGTGTTTGTGAGTGAGACAACACCGAATATATATATATATACCTCATATATTGAAAGTATATTATATATATATATATATATATATATATATAATATATATATATATATATATTTAGGGCGGTCCACAAAGAATAAAACACTTTTTTTTTTGAACATCCGTTAAGGGTGCTCGTGGCTAAATCGGTTCCATATCAGGAGAAAGTAAACCTCTACTGTCCAAAATTTGGAGAATTTACAGAAAAGCGTTTAAAGGCATGATGTGCAAGCATTATTCGATAAATTGCCCATAATAGGCACCAAAAAGGGCTAAAATGGGAAAATTCCATTGTCGGCTCGCATTTTGCTATTTAGTGGATGCAGCAATTGTTACATAAAGATGGCTAAATTCGACGTAAAAGATGATACATCATGTTGATCGAGACATATTTTCGTATTTCACACACACGCGTGGCCACACTAAACCACAATAACATACATAATGGTTAGTCAAAGCTCCCCTTGCCTGAGTCCAGGGACTATCATGGGTCCGGGGTGCACCCATGGTGCGCACTCAATTCTTCCAATTGTCTGGGTTAGGTATGCATTTTGTTAACTTTCCATGGTTACTTGGCGGGCATGGGTATAAAATGACATTGATAATGTAAGACTTAAAGCGTTCTCTTTTACCGTCGAACAACCAATGTTTAACACAGGTAATTTTTTTTTTTTTTTTTTTTAAGATTATAGGACACTAAAACAATAGACCTTTGGCATTATATGACAACAAATCACAATCCGTGTTAAAAGTATAGGGCAGTGATATTCCTTTTAAATTCTGCCTCTGTCGCGAAGTCTGATCCAAATATGATAATGTTGACTGCAAAGTGGTTTTCGATAAAGTCCAAATTCACAGCAACACACAGGTGCCTGATACTCTTTCTCGTTTAATAGTTAATGAAAGTGCAACATGCTATGTGTTAAAAATAGGTTGCAAAATTGTGTGAAAATAATTATCTACCGTATCGTTGAATGGGCCCCCAATGGCATGGGTATAAATATTATGAATTTGAATGGGTCTGGTCTGGGTCTGGGCTTGGTGTCATGTGCTTCCGTGCTGGGCTGGGCTCTGATGAGTCTCTGCTCGAGTAGGGTACCGGCGGTGGGTGTCCCATGACTTGTAGAAGGAATTGTTTTCTGGTCTTCTTTCTTGGTGATGGAGTTGTTGAAGTTCTCCATCAGCTGAAACTGCCTCGCTCAGCCGCGTTCGTTCGTGACCTTCATGCTAAACTGTAGCTTCTTGAAGAGAGCTGAATGTCATCTCGCCCTCTCACTCTGTGGGATTTCTATTTATTTGTTTCAGAAAACCTGTTGGTTGACTGCAGGCTTGGAAAACTGCTAGCTCCGTTTTCTCAATTTTCTCTTCCTCGATGTTGATGCGCCATTGGAGATCTTTTTATCCGTCCTTCTGCATCGCCGTGAAGATTTCTCCCTTCGTCTGGACAGTCACTAAATCTTGGCTAAAGAGGCCAGTGACCAAACTTTCGCTGAGATACCAAAAGTACGCAGCTGAGAACGGCGCCGACTAGAGTGCTCTTTTGCGACCGCGGTTTGGACTGCAGCCATACTGCTTGAGTTTCTTGGAATTGGGAAAAATCGGAGTAGTATAAGATGTTTTGAGGACTGAACGCAACTGGAAACGCAGTAAAACGAGGCCTGATGGAACAGTGACACCTTTTGAAGGGCATATCCCCGTCGCTGGCCGTCAGCCGACCCGGAGCGGAACAATCACACCTTTGTAACCTAGATGGCCTTGCACATCCAAGCTGGCATGATGCAATGGGACTGGGACGTCTGAAGCGAATATCCCGAGGTGGAATGACCCCCAAAGGAATAGAAAAACCAGCTCAAGCAGCTTCGTGGTAGTCATGCTCTATGGTGCAATCTCCTACAGACCTGCCAGTGCAGACTCTAACGCTCGGTGTCCAGTATCCTCCGGGTGTTGCTTAAGACATATCGCAAGCGACTTCATGTGTGAATGATTTCCTGGTACAATGTCCAAGGTCCATTTAGTTTTAATCAATTTCGGATATTCGTTCAGAACGTCCCAAGTCCAATACATCATCCTTGCGGAGGTGCAGCCAGTCTCCAGGTGTTTGATGTTACGCTCTGGGTTCCGTCTGACGGCCAGAGAAGATCGCCCTTCAGGAGTTGTCGCTGAGAAGATTGAGCAGGCGGAGCTGGCAAACCTGGCGAGGCAGAACACAAACACAAGTTTTCCCAGACCTTCAGTCAGCTCACTGGTTTTCTGGAGAGAAAAAAAAAAACACAATATGAAGTGGGGAGGGCGAGATTGACTTTGCTCACTTCGAGACAGTGGCGGATCAGGATTCTATGAAGGAGCACAACCTCGACAAAGTGCCTCCCGTAAAACATCTCGACGCTCATCTTGGTGGGGGACGAACCCCTTTCAAACATATAGTGGGGCCCCCTCAAGCTTGTGGACCCTTTGCCCCTCCCAAATTATTTGTAGGCCAGAAGGACTCTATTAGTGGAAAATATGTATTTCACGCCAAAAAGGGCCCAAGCAAACAATAATTGGCCCCCTTCAAGTCAGTATAGACCCTCTGGAGGTTAGAGTGTGCAAATTTACTTGCGATATGTTTGAAAACAAAGTGAAAAACTTGTTTCGAGTCCACATTAAGTGCAGATCGACGTGATGGAGTTCCCCTCGAGACTAAATGCAGATGCCGCCCAGCCCACCCTCGGGATCTGTCACTGCTTCGAGAGGCCATCAGTAGCATGAAGGTCCACAAACGACGTAAGCTGAGCGAGAGTTCAAGACTGATGGAGAACTTCACAATCCATCACCAGAAAGAAGACGAGAAACATTCCTTCTAAACAAGTCATGGACAGTCCCCCAGCGCCGGCGCCGGCTCACCGAGCTGGACTACGAGAAGGGGACTTTGACTAACCATATGCTAATGATTATTGGTGGGAAACGTAGTAAGGCATCGTAATGATGGGGAAATACAAATGTGTCCCTCCGTCAACATCTGAAATGTATCATCTGTTACGTTTCATTTAGCTCAATCTTGATGTAAAATTGTGATCCCAAAAGCAAGAATGCGGGCCGGACATGGACTTTCACATTTTTAGCCTTTTTGGGCCTATTAATGTTAATTTATCGAATGCTTGCGCATGCCTTAAGACACGCGCGTTGTAAATTCTTACAACATTTTGACAAGTGGGTACTTTCTGCTCCAGATATTGTGAATTCCCGATTTGAGGGCCACGAGCACCTAAACATTTCAAAAACAGAGAAAGGTTTAATTTTTTGGAACCGCCCTAATCATATAGTAATATATATACACTAATATATAGGTGTAAAACAATATAATAATATATATATAATATATATATGATGATATCACGTACTCACATGTGTTATCTATATATATAAAAATATATATAAATATATATATTTATAAATATATAGTAATAGACACAGACGAGTCCGGCGGCCCGGGTACAGCCCACAGACCAGAAGAGGCGGCGCCTGGGGTACAAGCCGCCACAGAGCAGGATATATATATATATATATTAATATAATATATAAAATATATATAAATATAATATAAATATATAAATATACCTATATAATGAGAAATGTCGCTAGTATTAGCTAGGCCCGGTGATACTAAAATATAATATATATAGGTCACGTATCACTATACACATATCTATATATATATATATATATTTTTTGTGTATTATCAAAAATATGCACCAACAGCGAAAAGCGCTCAGAAGTTGTATCAGGTGAAGAGTCGCAGAGTTAGAACAGCATCACCACTACACTACATATACACATAATAAATAATAAAGAGGGATCAAGGAGTTACAATATGCAAGTACACGGTATACACTAAAAATGGAAAAAGAACTAGTCACATATGGGCCCGGTTGATCCGTGACATTACTTCACGCAGTTTTTTAAAAACGCAACATATACTCATACTAAACATATCTACCGCCGGAACTTAACGTAAAAAGCAGTTCATCTCCTCGGGAAGGCGGTTAAAACACCTGTCTTTACAGTGTCCACACGAGCGTACGGTGTTTGGAACAATGAAAGACGACGGGTGGCGCGTCCAGGTATGTGGAGCGAGAGAACACCAGCTGAGCAGATGAAGGCGGGAGTCCAAACTTATGACGTCGGGTACACACGTGGAGTCCTTGCAGTAAAGAAAGTCAGTCAATATCTGCTCGAGACGCCTGGCCCGTCGAAAGTAGGTATAATCGAACTTTGTGCAAGCACCGCAGTTCGTCAATGAGGACACCGCAGGAGAGCGAGTTACAACATTTTGTGCAATGCGCTCGGGACGCCATCCACGAATAAGGAACACTTTATGCTGAACGCGTTCCAGTCGCTCCACATGTGACTTGGCCGCGCCCACCACCAATTTACACACCCGTATTTCAAGGATGGACCGGATGTTCCGCATAGTACGTGGCTTGCAAAGGTTCTTCTTGCAGAATTTTTGCCGAGGAAGACAGTTTGAAAAGATCTAATCAAAACGCCGAGAGCTCTGTTGGCTTTAGAAATAGTTTGGTTGATGTGAGCCGAAAAGGTTAATTTTGTATCTACATGATATATATATATATATATTAATTAATATATATATAATTATATATATATATATTATATATAATTATATATATTAATATATTATTATATATATATATATATTATATATATATTATATATATACATATATATTATATATATTATATATATAATACTATATATATATATAGTATATATATATATATATATATATATATATATAGTATATATAATGAATATAATATATATATATATATATGCAAAGCTGTCTTATCGAACGTATGGGCTTATAACTGTCACGCTTAGTTTAGATGATAGTTTGAGCTTTATTGTAACTTTCCGCTTAAGATGACAGTCGTGTCTTGCCTGATCAAGATGCCTGGCCTGTTGTTATGGCTAGCAGAACCAGGCTCGAACACCAACAATTCGAGATAAAACTGTGTCAAACGTTACGAAGCACTCAGCCGACCCCCACAGACACACAAGGCGTCAGTTCCATGATAGGTATATTATCAGACTAGACTGGGTAGCGTGACAGGCGCGGGGGGACCGGGGGTTACAGGCAGGGGGAGGGTGGGTGACAGTAGCTTGTGCCGGCCGGCGCGTGCTGGTCTCTATGCATACAGTACACGTCCGACCGGCCGGGACGCCGCACCACAACTGCCCGTCCGGAACACAGAGACGGACGCAGCGCGCTGCACCACATTGGCCGAAAATGATACCAATGATACCAATGTAGTAGGAGCGTTCACCTAACTACGAGACAGGCCTTCTCTCTATTTCTACGTGGTCGGTTCGGCCACTGACGAGGCAAGCACAGGCGACGGATGTGATGAGACTCGCATGTCGTAATATAGCTACTGTTACAAATGCCGCGCCGGAACTGCGTCCGGCAGCTGCGCACAGTGACGGCCGTAACGACTAGTGACAGCCGCCCTCCCGGCGGCCATCTGCCGGGCCGGAGACGCGTCGCTCTGACCCATGCGCCGCCACCACGGCCGGCGTCAGGCGCTCTCACAGAGACGGAGAGAGAGAGATGCGGACAGGCTTCACAGTCCGGCACGGCTAAAAACGTAGGGACGGAACAACAGCGACCAAACCCGACACGAAAACAACATAAAACGCCCGCCGCCGCACCATACCTATGTGATATACTATGATAACTAGTTGCAGGAAAGCTTATGATGTTCGTGAACACATTCAATATTATACGTCTGCGATGCGTGTAAAAATATCACTGCTAGGGAATTAAATATCGCACCTCTCACATCAACGTATAACAGAATTGCAATCTTTAAAGCAGGACCATTCAAAGCGAATTACAGTACCACACTCGATAAATCGTCTCCGACCGAGAGGTACGGACTCGACAATCTAGTTTCGCTCCACTGCCGTCCTGAAGCCGTGCCCAATAACCAGCGCCATCGCCCGGATTGACCCGACGACCAAATGAAGCGGTCGTCGGTCGGAGCACGACTACCCCCGCCAGGCGGCGGCGGCGACGGCAGAGCACAGCGGCCGAGATCACCGTATCCTGCCAACAAACAGAGCTAAACCCTGCACCCGGTGTCGAGCCCACCACTGCCTCCGTCCGTAACAGCTGGCGAGCCCACCACTGCCTCCGTCCGTAACAGCTGGCTGGCGACTTATCCGCCGGATCTGCTGCAGAGACGCCGCCAGTAAAGAGAGAGGAGAAGGCACAACATCCTCAGAAAACGACACCGACAACACAGCAGACTTCACGCCACGCAGACCCACGCCGGCCGACATACAGACAGTCAGCCGGTCAACACTCTGCAAACCTGGCAGCGCTCGCTTGTCCTGGCCCCTACGCGCCGCTAACAGAACGAGCTAAATCATATAACAAATCGGGACTACCTATATTAAAAATAAACATCTGACAGACATCACACCAGCGGGGGCGGTGGGGGGGCGGGTGTCAGCACTATCGGTCGCGCATGACCTGGCCCGCTGTCCAGTCCCCCCCCCCACAGCCAGCGGCCGGGCCGCCCTCCGCGGCGCTCCCCGCCGCGTCCCAGCTGCAGCCAGCTCAGATTTTACAGGCGCAGTCGGGTCCGGCCGAAGCGCGGGCCGTGCCGCGGTTGAGGCGGCGCAGAGCGTGGTCGCCGTACTGGATACCCGAGCCTATCCTCTCCGGGTCCAGCTCACCTGCCGCGCAGAGGGTGGGGCGGGGCGGGTCACACACACACACACTAACGCACACGCATATATATATATATATATATATATAATACATAACTATACGGCGAGACTAGTAACTGACTCAGATTGGAGTTCATGTAATCCGATTTGATGAGTCAGAGCATTTGATGAGTCAAGTTGAGTCATCAATTTTTAAAGCGGGCTTAAAGGGCACTGCCACCTTCCCAAAAGTTCTTAAAAGCACAACAGCTTGTGGTGCTAATAATGCACCAGTAATTGCTGCCGAACACATATGACATTTGTATTTTCATCAATCAGTGCATCAATTTAATCAAAAGTTAATGTATTTAAATTTGGCTGATACTCATACGAATAGGGAAACCTTCAACGCTGCCATATATTTACGGCTAATGTTATGGCCAAATGTAACAATGTAGCAATCATTCAACATTAGTATACGAGTTACTTGTTTATCGGTCAGGCTCCCGCCTCAAATACACTTGGAGATGCAGAAGAGTTTAAGACTCTTTACAAAGCAAAACTTTCAATTATATTTTGGGATTCGAACCTCTGGTCGTCGATGTCTATATGTTTTTTTATACTATTTACATAATTTTCATATTGCTACCTAGCACGGAAAATGGCTATCTCAACTCAAATATAATGTTAAGGTGGCAGTGTCCCTTTAAGTCAAGAGTCGAGTTGATTCAATCTGTCTGAAACAGAACTCGAGTAAAGAGTTGAGTCAGTTCTTCGGATGTGAGTCAGACTTAAGTCGACTCAAACAAAATTGAGTCAAATGCAACAGCTAAGGGGGCATTGGGGCCACGCCCCTTAACCTGAGCAAACCAATATACACTAGATAGAATGCGATTTTCTGACACCCTCCCCCCACGATCAACATCAAGTAGTAATGAAACTTGTGATGAGTCAAATTGAGTCGACTCAAATGTAGTTTTGTGTCGAGTCAAATCAATTTGCTAAAACTGCACTTAGTCAAGAGCCGAGTCGATTCATTTTCATAAACAGCTCTCGAGTCAAGAGTCGAGTCGTTTCATTTTTTGGTAAATATCACTTGAGTCAAGAGTAGACAGTTCTTTGGCTGTTGAGTCAAACTTGAGTCGTCTAAAAAAATATGAGTCGTTACAACTTACAAGTCTGAGTCCGGCGGAGACATTACCCATACAAACCCCCTGGTGGTATTAGCGCCGAAATATCAAATCTGTCCACGACAATAGACTGCAATCGCAGAAAATCCCCATACTCTTTAATCTCCCCGGCAGCCCGGCACTAACCAGTCTCGACTTTGGCCAGGATGGTGTTGGAGCACTTGAGGAAGGCCTCCTCGATGTGCTCTCCGGTCATAGCGCTCGTTTCCAGGAACATAAGCTGGTTCTCCTGCGCGAACCGACTCGCCTCGAGGAAGGTCACCTCGCGCTCAGCGTCCAGGTCCTTCTTGTTGCCCACCTGTGGCAGGGCGGACACACAAAGTGAGGAGCTTTGGGGCGCCTCAGCAGTTCGGGTTATTGGCGACATATAGTGAGCGGGAACAGGAGAAGGCAGCCGAAACATGGCACAGGTAGCGGGCCGACACTGGTCCGGGCGAACCGGGACGACCCAGCGTCGTCTGTGTTCTGCTGTGAGACGGGGGAGCCAGCACTGTCTGTGTTCTGCTGTTAGACGGGGGAGCCAGCACT
>VOPJ01002510.1:0-21093 GCA_014673585.1 Semibalanus balanoides
CATACATACCAAGATTATATCGGAATACGAATTACCGATACGAAATATAGCTAACCATACGACACGAATAACACATGATATGTTTGCTATTTACAACGTATCTAAAAATGTTCAGGCATAATATGACAAAATTGACTCTCGTCACTAGTGCAAGCAACTTTATTCAGGCAATGTTTGAATTTCCTTTATATCTCAGTTCAAACCATTTTTATCGACTGATTTCGAGTTGTAAAACGATCGGAAAAATCCCACTCGGCAATCCCACCCAATCCTAAACGATTTCGCCACAGAGACTTGATCTGACAGAAGTGGGCGTGTCGTTTCAAAAGAACAACGGAACAACATCGTTCCAAGTTTAAACAGCGTTGTGCACTTGTTGTTCGGTTACCAGCCACTAGAGTTCTGTAGGAGTCGACAGCTCCCACACCAGACCGTGAGCTGCAGCCTTCCACACAGACCGTGGCTGCAGCCTCCCCACACAGGACCGTGAGCTGGCAGGCCTCCCACACAGAGCCGTGAGCTTGCAGCCTCCCACACAGACCGTGAGCTGCAAGCCTCCCACTACAGACCGTGGCTCAGCCTCCCACACAGGGACCGTGAGCTGCAGCCTCCCACACAGGACCGTGAGCTGCAGGCCTCCCACACAGGACCGTGAGCTGCAGCCTCCCCACACAGACGTGAGCATGCGGCCTCCCACACAGACCGTGAAGCTGCAAGCCCTCCCACACAGACCGTGAGCTGCAGCCTCCCACACAGACCGTGAGCTGCAGCCTCCCACACAGACCGTGAGCTGCAGCCTCCCACACAGACCGTGAGCTGCAGCCTGAGTCGAACAGACATTGTCCAGTCGGCGACATCCATGGCTTTTCCTGCCCGGGCTTCTGCAGTGCTTACCACGACTCGGTCTCACGGTCAATGTCATGGTCGTGCTTTCTCTTGTACTGTTATTCCTTTGCTCGCTCATATTCTGCCCGAACATTTTCCGAGATATTATCTAAGTACCATGAATATATTGCATGATACGCGGAAATTCATTTAATGAAATGATTTATCCGTGGGTATCTGCTATATTTATATATTTAAATAAGTTTGATGACTTAAGTACTAGAAAGTACTGTAACCCGATTTAGCCCAGCCATACTCTACAGCTACAAGATCAGATAAGTAAGCGCTCTCAAGTATCACTGGCAGCACCTATCATTGTATGGTGCAGCGGTCAGCGGCGGCGACGTACATCGCACCTATCTGACCCGCCACCGCCACCGCCACCGCCACCGTCACCACCACCGCCACCGCCACCGCCACCACCACCGTCACTGCCACCGCCACCGCTATCTCCATCGCCATTGCCATTGCCACCGCCACCGCCACCACCACCGCCACCGCCACCGCCACCGCCACCGCCACCGCCACTGCCACCGCCTTATCAGTCAGGCGCCTCCGCCAACGACAGCAGAGGACTCGGACTCAGGCCGGCACGTGGTACCCAGATACCATCTGAATGACAGACAGTTCGGACGGACGGCAAATTAATGGAAACGAATCTCCATCGAGTGGAGGTGCCCAAGGAGACTGCCTGGCTAATCGCGAAATCAGCCAGACAGGGCACTAGTTAAGTCTGATCAAAGATAGATGTCTAAGATAGGTGATTAGGGCGAAGGCTGATGCGATGGAAATAAGTGGAATAAGGTAAACCCCACACATTTGAGATAATCGGCAAAAAGTAGTGACCTCGTATGATAAAGTGGCATCATCATCATCATCATCATCATCATCATCATTTTATTTTCCAAAATTATTACAAAAACACACCTGCCAGGTTTACTGTGTTTTGGGTGCAAAGGTCTTAGAGCACCCATATCTGGCACCTCTCCTGGGACCCGTTCTATATGCTGAAAAACAAATACAAAAATAATCGTTTTTACATTGTCTACACCTAACCGAGCGGACACACCGCCCGCACACCACTCCCGCGTTGACGCCCATCAAAAATATTAAGCGGTGCCCCAGCTGCGGCCGGACGCCAGACGCGTTCTTCTCACGGAATCTGTTTGATTTTAATAGGAACGTTTGAAATAATTTTGCGACGCATCTCCCATCGACCTCATCGAGACTCCTGCCGTAGAGCAGTATGTTGATTTTTTTTCCGCGGCGGTTGAAGAGTTGATGTAAAGGATGATTCTTTGGAGTTCATCTGTTAAATGATTACGTTAGATTTGGTACAAAGGACAAGCGAAGATGAAGTGAGACGTGTTTTCAAAAGCTAAGCCGCAGCTGCACCCTGGAGATTGAACTTTGTTGCTGTTAATGGAGAACAGGTGCCCATTAAGAGAATAAATTCGGAGTCGAAGTCTAGTATGAAGAATGTTATCTCTCTTACATCCGTAAGCAAAGAATTCGGTTGGTTTTGGTTCGGTTAGTCTCTGGGTGATGGCCTCGGTAAAGGATTTGGTGGATCGTAGGTTACGAATAGCTTCAGGTAGATGATTCCATGCAGCGATGGTGTTAGGTATATATGATGTTTTGTATGATGTTTGGTGGACTTGAGGTAGAGTGATATCACGCGTTTCTGAGGACTCTGTTGGTGTTGTCTTGTGCCGTCACATTTCTAGAAGTCAGTGGTAAATATGGGTGTTATGTTAAGTTGAATATTAACTAATTTCAAAATGTTTTTACAGTATATTCTCGGTAGGTATGCGTAACCATATTTTAAACAGCAAGTGTCATGTTTACTTCCAAGAAAAAACAGTTTGTGTTAAAAGAGAAATGCAATTGTGTCAACTCTTTTTACACCTTTGGCCTGGTGGGTTTCATTTTATGGGTTTCAAATTTCATCTCTTTGTTCAACCGTCAGTGAAGCCTAAGGCATAAAAGCATAAGTAGTAGCCCGATCAACAAAGGTGGCTTTGTTCTTTGCAATATTGCTGCGAAATATTGCTTCGAATGATATATTGCTTGCAGTCCCTCGTTTTATGTCGATTCATGTAATTGTTTTCAAATTGATAGTATATCATAGGTCATGTTTCATTTTGGGTCTCATCGTGGCGTTATTGGAAGGGATCCGTGACATCTGCGCTGCAATGTAGACGGATAGCAATCCGTTCCGTGCTCTGGCTGACGTAAAGGCTGAAGTGCAGCGGCGCAGCTGCCGAACGCGCAATTTTCAATGCAATATCGCGATCAGTAAAGACCCCGAAAAAGCAAGCAGGAACCTGTGGTGAGTTACCAAAAAACACCGATTTGACGATCCGCATGGACCAGTTGTCTACGAGATTGTCTGGGGGGGGGGGTAGTCCGTGGGAGGGGTCCGGGCGGAGGAGGGGGTTGTTATAACCCCTCCTCCCGCCCCTCCGGTAGGGCCGCAGCGCAGCGAGCGAGTACCAGCGGAGCGTTCAAAACGTTGGTCCTTGCGATCGTAATTGCTGTAACGGTTTTATCAGGTTTGTTTATGTTTTTACAAAAGTATTTTTGCTGCCACACCCTGGTCCATAGAGATCGTTAAATCGCGCGCACCGTAGTTTCCAGTTTTTTTTTTCTTCGTGGTCTTCACTGATCGCAATATTACACTGCAATATACTCTGCCGTGCCAGCAGCACTGACACGGACCTCGAACACGCCACTGGTCCATCTATCTTGTAAATTTCCCTAAATCGTGATGTTACGAGCCGAAAATATGATCATCGCTGATTTATGTGTCTAAGTAGCTCATAACTAAGTGCTACCAATTTCCGCTCAGATGGTATTACCTTTACTGATAGATGTCCAATAATGGACACTGTAGCAGCAAAGTGATATTTGAATTCCAACTTCCGGTGCCTGTCTAACATAGGCTTATCAGCATTTGTCAAGCAGCATTTTTAAATAAGCACATCAATGTGTGAAGAGGTGGAATGAGCGCATAGGTGAAACACGAAGGGTGATTTAGCAAATTAGAGGAAGACCGCTATGTATGTATGCATGTACTACACTGGTAATAAAATCCACACTGCACGCAATGGTGTAGCCAAGGGAGGGGATGGTGACATTACCCCCCCCCCTGGAGGCCAGGTGGCCCCTCGCGTATTTTTTAGGATTGGCATGATAAAACCAATTCGTGGCGGTGGGCCTTGTAGAGGATAAGCGGCTGAAAATGCATTGATTCAATTCGGAGTTACGACGAACCGGGACGATGTCGATTGACGATGGCTTCGTTATGACACCGATTTACCGATGTGACACAGCGAAGCGGCGTGAAAATGTTAATTTTAGGTATTTGAAATCGAAGTTTTCATATTGGAACCAGACCGTAATTGTAGCCAAGCCTCAGATAACCCTTTTCCTGGTTTCACAGCTTGGTATGATGCAAATATTGAAATTAAGGTAGTTTTTCATATGCATTAGCCTCCGGATAGTAAATCACGATGACCGGTGACAGTCAGCACTCAATAGTATTCGAGTGGCTCATATTGCAAACTGATACCTTCATGCATAGGCGTAGGAGCCGGGGGGCAGGGGGGGGGGGCAGCCCAACATTTTTGGATTTTAACATTACGCCTATGGATGTTGCATGGCAAGAATCGACTTCAAAATGCCTTTTGCCCCCCCCCCCCCAACTTCAAATGAGTTCCCACGCCCCTGACTTCATGTAACACAGAAACCGCAATAAATGCCATCATGGGACGATGCATCGTTTTGTGTTGGTGAAAAGAGAAAAACGTGTTATTTTGAGCAATTAAAAAGTTCATTTATATCAAATACTTATTTATTTATTTTTGTCCTGTGCGATAACTTACCAAAATACTCAAAAAATATTAAACAAAATTATTTTTACTGCGCTCAATTCAATGTCAGGTCACCAGAGATCACGGGTCATTTACTCGGAATTCACAAAAAATGGGCCTGGGATAATGTTCCTCGCCTCATTGCCATTCAGAAAATATATGGGTTTATAGGACTTGGATAATTTGTTGTGAAGTTATTGACTGATCAGTTAAGACATGCAAGATGACCTCACGAAAATGCTGGAGGCTATAACTCTGCAGTCGCAGCTCCAATGAAGCTGAAACTTACACAGCGCGATTTGGCGCACCAGACAACTCCTTATCATTTTTTTTTTAATCGGAGATGTATGGTGTTACTCCTTGGTGATCTGTCCTGGAATACCCAAGATTCTTATAGATAAGGGTGCGGATTAAGTCACGTGACCAAAATGAGCACCCGAAGCAGGGGATCTTAACCAAAGAAGAACACTCAAAGCAGGTAGCACACCTATTGCACACTTCATGACAGTCACTAAAATTAAATATTTTTGTGATAATTTCATTCTTTTAGTGTGGAAATAAGCTAAAAAATAAAAATGTATGATATTTAAATAAAGTAAAGAAGACCAATCAATTTACATGTCATCAAAGAAAATAGTTATATTACATTTCTTGAAATATTGTTTACCGATGACTGGAGTATTCTTCTTTCATGAGGCCCCATCATGGCAACTATCATCGTAGATTATAACTTTTATTGCAACATAATACAAATTAATGTTTATACAAGAACCATATTTATAGCAAAATTGCCCTATTGACAAGATATTTATGATATCGGAAGTTGCTTACTCGTGCATTAAACACGACGGAAAGTACTGCGTCTGATTGTCTACTTGGTTGCCAGTTTTGTCACAGCGAGTTAAAGATGAGGCTCCCTGCCTCTCATAAAGAAAGCCGCATAAATGATGTATAGCAAGCATAATATATATATTTTTTGGACTCAATAGATAGCTCATCTTATGCTTCTTAGCGTGAAATGCAACGAATTCGGAATCCCAGCTTGAAAGTTATGAAAAATGCTTAGTTTTGCGCCCCGAAAAAATTGTCCTAGCAGTTACGTGTTAAAATAAAAGAAGAAGCCATTGTAAAATCCCAAATCAAAAAAACGTCACGTGATGTCGCACACCTGGGAATACCCCTGATATCAGTGACGTCTCAAGACGACTAGGTGCAGCCTTTAACCCGGCATTGACTGGGTCTGATCTCAACACCATTGACTGGAAGAGGGGCGTTAAACGCCCCCTGGTTATCTTCAAAACCAATAATCGCAGCGAGACGCGCAGGGCGGCATTCAAAGGTGCTCATATAGACAAATCTAAAACATGCTCGAAAATCTCAAATTAAGGACACATGTCAGGTCACGGTCAGTTCAAAGGTCAAAATCAATATATTTTCGGTTATGGATCATACTTTCCATCCAAATCCTTCGATTGCGACCATGATCACCCAAAGTGCTCTTAAACGTATGATACACAACCTTCATGATCGAAAGTGAGATTATTGGCAAAGTTCAAAGGTCAAGGTCAGGTCACAAAAGGACTCTATACAAAAAATATATACGGAAGCCATGCAGCACATGTTTATGGATCGTTTTTTTCATGGAAATCGATGGTGATACTCATTTGACCACCAGACTTCATGAATATTAAGTAAATGTCAAGCTAAGGTCAAAGTAAGGAACGAATGGAAATTTGAAATTGATCAATATAAACCCAAAAGGCATGTTTCTTAACTAGATTTGTCTCAGAAATACAGTGCTGTCATTAATGTGTCTGTATCTTGTCAATAAAGGTTAAAAAGGCAATTTCAAAATATGACGTCATGAGTTACCAGGAAGTCACTCAGTCAGATTTCCTGGTAACTCACTACCTGATTCTTTTTCAATTTCACGTCTTCCGTGCGAAAAAATAAAATATTGATCAACTTTTGAGATATAGCAAATTTAGTGACGTCACTACACACAGTTTTTACACATAAAACAGCTAAAATTTAACAAAACGTATAAAGGCAATGAAATGAGCAGAATGCAATCCAAAAACAGCTTAAGATTTCAAATAACAATGTCCGATCACTCAGTCAGAAATGATGATATCATTTGGAAATTTTGTATAGTAGCTGTTTGCATGTAGCTCTTTGACATATCTTCCAGTTTTAAATATCTTCGAAAAATTTGATTTTGTAGTATTTCTTTTTTTAGGTTGGGGCGGGGGTAAAAAACATAGAATGTGAAAAATTACAGACTGCCATTTTGTAACCCTTGTTATTTGAAATCTTAAGCTGTTTTTGATTGCATTCTGCTTATTTCATTGCCTTTATACGGTTTGTTAAAGTTTAGCTTTTTTATGTGTAAAAACCGTGTGTAGTGACGTCACTAAATTCGCTATATCTCAAAAGTTGATCAATACAATTTATTTATTTTCGCACGGAAGACGTGAAATTGAAATAGAATCAGGTACCTCAAGTGTTACGTTGATAGCGCAAATTATTTTTGAGCTTTAACGAATAAACGGCAGGGGGCGTTAAACACCCCAATCAATGCCGGGTTAACAGGCTGCTTTGTGCGATCCACAACCTTCGTCCTATAGGTCTCCTAGTGGCTTGATCGCTTCCAGACCTGCACTTGAGCTTATCGAGTTTACCGATGTCAGATTGAATTGCCATTCCACTGCCTCCGGCAAAACCATCACCTTCTTTTAGAGCTCGAACGTTTAAGAGCCAGCTTGAGGTCGATGTTTATAAGTACTTATGAGAGGGAGGCTAGCATTTGAAAATGGCAAAGTTCGGCTATGCTTCACTGCGAACTTTGCTAAGCACAGCAAGTTCTGTTCAACAGAGCTGTTGGGGCAAATGTCAGCTCACTCTCAATGCCATGGAATGCACGTAGTTAGTAGGTGCGCAATGCCTGCGGTTGGAGTGGTGTTCTACAGATCAGTATGCGTAATAGTCAACACCGATATATGCGACTATTAACAAGAGGGTATGGGCACATAGCATGCAACGGTTTAGAATTTCGTGAGAAGATGAACTTCAGGTCGTTACTGGAAATACTGCGAGACGCAATTATGGAACGTCGTTTGAATATGATAAAACGTCTCAATCGTAATTATCAATGAAGGTAATTCAAAATCTTAGAAAAAAAATGAAAAGCGTAGTTTTTCAGAGTTTGAAGTTTTCCACTGGGCGGTCTTTTGGTAAAGAAGAGTCTGGTCTATGTGTGTGTTAGTGTGTTAGTGTGTGTGTGTGTGTGTGTGTGTGTGTGTGTCCGGCGGAGTATTTTAGCACGTGGAGCCCGCACGGCCGGGCCAATTTCGACGTGGGTGGCACCTTTCGATGCGGCGAAACGGCGGACAGATGATGGTAGTAATAGCGGGTCGATCGGTGCCACGCGGCACGTGCTACGTGCCGCCGCGTGGGTTTCTGCAACACAAATTGTCACCTCTACAGGTCAGACGGTTGGTGACACAGACTTGATCCTCGCAGGTCACGTGCGCGGTACAGCAGCTGGGTGTCCATTGGGGACGCCGACCCCGAGGGGGGATAAACCTACCAGAGGGGTAAAACGCCCTGGCCACGAGGTCGTCTACTGCCTGTGAATATCGAGCTAGCCATGCCAAACTTGGTGTGCCGATAGAGCTCACTGAGTGCCCTCCGGCAATGTATCCCTCGGCGTGACACGGTGCACATGGCATGTGCCATATGCAAACAGGCATATTGGGCTTTACAGGTCAAACAAATGTTGCCACAGAATCATTATTAAATTTAGAGGTATCGTACAGGTCACCATGACCAAGTACCAGTTGGGTCGGTGACCCACCAGGGGTATCACAACCCCCTGGGTTGGTGACCCACCGCAGGGGTATCACAAACCCCCTGGGTCCGGTGACCCACCCAGGGGTATCACAACCCCCAGGGCGTCCAAACAATGTGTTTTTCGGACCTTGTTTTTTAATTACGATTTTGACTCCAAGGTAATGCAATCGGGCAGTATTGGCCTTTAGTTGTCAAATAAGGCGGTTGAATGTAAACAAAACCACCGTGATTAAGATCAGCACGTAAATATACGAACATTTCACTTAATGAGCCATATGCTAACAGGAACTTCACATTGATGCGTGATAAGAAGATTGAAACCATAGCCGTTTTCACGATGGATTATATTGCGCAAAATGTTTTAAAACATTTTAAAATGTTTTTAAAATGTTTTAGAAGAAGCCGCTTTCACGATGGGCTAATTTGCGAAAAAAATGTTTTAGCCCTCGCCCTACGGTCCCGGTAGGGCGAGGGTTCAAACATTTTTTTCTCTCGCAAATTAGTCCATCGTGAAAACGGCCCATATGATCTTGTCTAGCTTTCATAAACCAATGATCATAGGTTTCTCTTTCCACAAACCTACGACTTCTGTGGTGCTCCGCACTCTTACGAAATACAAATTGCAAATACCAAATGTGAATCCCCAAAATGAAGGCTTTCTATAGCCTACAAGCTTCCAGCCTTCAAAGCCTTCAAGCTTTGATTTTAGCTAGCGGGGCAATAATGACGCATTACAGGCACTAGGAAGAAAGCAGACTATGCAGACAACTTAAGGAACAACAAGGCTGCATAATAGAAGTCACTGCAAAGTTAGGTATGTGGTGCCCCATAACGTCGAGCACCCTGCCTTGCCATTTTACTTTATAAAACCATTTGCACTCTTGCTCCAAACAAGACCACCCGATTAGAATGTTAATTAATGTGTCACTGGAATGTTGATTAGATTTAGAGCATCACAAGTGACATTCTGGCGAGAGCTTCCAAAGTCCATTTTACTTTGTGGGATGATGCTGTCGTGAACTATAAGTGATTAACTAATGTTACTGTGATATACAGTGCCGTACTCAACATAGGGAGGTAGGTAGGTACCCTTTTCACAAAGCAAATACTACATTAACTTTCTAAATGTCATTGAGAATGGGTTGCTATATTGGCATATTGCCTTGCCATTCGATTGCCAAATTGCCAAAGTGCTAAGAATCGTGCCAAATTGTCGTGTCGCATAGTGTCATGACGC
This sequence comes from Semibalanus balanoides, assembly GCA_014673585.1. Taxonomy (NCBI): domain Eukaryota; kingdom Metazoa; phylum Arthropoda; class Thecostraca; order Balanomorpha; family Balanidae; genus Semibalanus; species Semibalanus balanoides. The sequence goes on from VOPJ01002510.1 coordinate 9,850, forward strand.
CTATTCAAGACAGCCTTGAATAAGAGGCAGGGGCGGCGCTGGGCGGCCCTTGAGACTATGCAGGTACCTAGAGCAGCATTATCATTAGAAAATCTAAATTTATAACTCATATATTACAATCGACAAGAGGCACTTCATAATATAGGCGCAACGATAATTCTTCATAGGTGGCTAGAAGCTGCAGTTCTTAAACTAATATCTAGATGGCGCTGTCATCGAGTCATTAGACAAAAGGTAGGTATTCTAGTGCTATTTTTGATATATTTTCATAGCCTGACAAGATACTTTAATACATTCACATTCCGCAAAGTGAAATGTTGGTGTGGCTCTCTGCTGTGCCACACCAACTTAAAAATTTAGTTTGGCATTAATTACACCTGCCATACTCCACATTCTCCACCCATGCTGATATGTGGCATGGACAAAATATTCGATTGCATTTTAAGCTTAACCCTTTACTGTCAGGTTAAAAAAGATACAAACTGCCGGGGTACGGGGACGACGACTTCCCCCGTAGGCCCGCAGCGCAGCGAGAGAAAGTGAGCTGAGCGCTCTAAACGTGGCTCCCTGCAACCGTAAACGCTGTGTAGGTTAGGTCAAGTTTGATCATGGTGTATTATATTACGCCGATGGCTCATTTGTTTAACGGAAGATAATATATTTGGAGTACAATTTTACCCCATTATCAGTCTTGTAAACTCAAGTTAGTGTCTGCGCCTCCCTGGACTGACTGGCGGCCGCGGCGGCTTTGATCAATATATCCTCTCCGTCTAGCTGTCAAGCTGTCGTCTGTGCGCATGCGCAATAGCCAGTTTTGTATGTTTGTTAACCTACAATTATCTGCGCCCCTATTTTCCAATACAGGAACGAACAGATTTGCACACAGGCTGGTCGACAGTGCAGTATGTCGTGGTAGGCATTAGGCAAGCTTAGGCAAGGGTTTTCTTATATTTGCGTTTAATTTATTGTTTCGAATGCAATTTTACTGGAAAATTGAGAAAATTGGCTCCACAAATCAACATTTGACTAATATGATTGCAAAAACACTTATTAATCAATAATATATAAATTAAATTAAAAAAGAAAGATAAATATCGGCATCGGAGGAAGAAGGCTGCAGAACTGGACAGGCATTGTCTACCTTGCCTACAAGGGAGAACCGCCCTTGATAAGGCCTGTTTGGTGGAGCTGAGTCTGCCACCACGCTCCCACCACCACCACCACCAGACACAGACGGTCACCACCAGCACCAGATACGGCTGATTGCCACACCGGCAGAAGCTGTTTAAACCAAACACACACACACACACACACACACACACACACACACACACACACACCAGCACCAGACAAAGGTAGCCTAGCTACCGATCGCACCATCACGCTCCCACCACCACCAACACCAGACACAGACGGCACCACCAGCACCAGACAAAGGAAGCCTAGCTGCCGATCGCACCATCACGCTCCCACCACCACCAACACCAGACAAAGACGGCACCACCAGCACCAGACAAAGGTAGCCTAGCTGCCGATCGCACCATCACGCTCCTTCCACCACCAACACCAGACACAGACGGCACCACCAGCACCAGACAAAGGTAGCCTAGCTGCCGATCGCACCATCACGCTCCCACCACCACCAACACCAGACAAAGGTGGACATCATCAGCACCAGACACAGACGGCCACCACCAACACCAGACAAAGGCGGACATCATCAACATCAGGCATAGACGGCCTAGACAACGCTCCCGTCACCACCAACACCAGACAAAGACGGCCTAGCTGCCGATCGCATTAGACGTACACCTACCACGCACGACGTATACTAATAGTCCCGCACTATTTTCCGACTGCTAACATACCGTTATGTGGAACTCTTTGTTGTGTGGTGCGATAATTCGTCGCGCTCGATCTGTCAACATAGATGCAAACCTGATTACACAGGGCCCTTTCACGAAGGCTCTCCGATTCTGCTTTGTAATACGTGAGTCTATACGACTCGTGCAATTGTTTTCAGCGTGGTCGATAACCTCATTACTATGAGTAACCTCCCAGTTTACTGACGTAGCTCTGTCAGTGGGAAAGTAGGCACAAGCCTATAATCTTTGCACTATAGGTGGTTCTGGCAAAGTCGTGCAAAGAAGACAATTGTCGATATTGTCATTCCGTCTTGGTGTTTGTTCCATTACCATCGATAGAGGAAACATAAAACTGTAGTTGACATTTTTAATTAACCTGCGAGTCACTGGGGAGGGGGGGGGGGCTTTTTAGCCCCCCTGATGCATATATATATAATATCTCACGACGTAATGCAGCTATCAACGCCAAACTTCTAGTAACTGACCGGACATTTTTTCACTTTTGTTTTGTTTTTTGTTTTGTAATTTTAAAAAAAAATCGGAGGATATAGCTAAATTGTGACTTCTCTACACACAATTTTGACCCACCAAAACTCAGCTAAACTTTAGGAGATCGTTACAAATGCATGTTACCTAACCTATAGTACAAAATGGAATCCGAAAACGTGAAAAGATCGAAAATGTCAAAGGTAAAAAACCAATGAGCATTCTGGATTTTGAAAAAATCTGTATATGTGAACTTTTTTAATTTACTGTAAAAAATGACAAAAAATCAAAATTTTAAGATACTTAAATACATTTATATCTGTAAAACAACTATACATATGTGGCTACCATACCCAATTTCAAAACCATGTATATATTTTTTTGACTGAGTGATGACATCTTCGGTATGAGTACCTAGCTCATGACGTTTTTTTGTCCTTTTGACGAGATACAGACAAATAAATGACATCACTGTATTTCTGAGACAAAACTAGTCGAGGACCTTGCATTAATTTATTGTATTTATCTATTTCAAATTTTGACCTTTTGTGACATGAATTTGAATTTTACTTGACCTTAACTTCACGTACTTTAAGTCAGGTGGTACAATGAGTATCAATGTCGAGTTCTACAGTCTACACGTACAATAGTATAAAAAACATGTGTTGCATGACTTTCGCATGCTTTTTTGTTGGCATGGTGACCTTATGTGACCTGACCTTGACTTCGACATTTTGCCAACAACTCATCCTGGATCTGTATGATATCTTTGAGAGCACTTTGAGTGACCATGGTTGCAACCAAAGGCTTTGAATGGAAATTATGGCCTAAAAACTCAATTGTTGACCTTTGACCTGACCTGTGACGTCACCACTGACCTCTAGGGCAACACAAATTATTTTACGTCGATGAACTTTCCTGGGTTATCGATTTTCGTTTGATTCAGCGCGATCGTCTTTTTGGTTCCGCAGATACAAGGGGGCTAAAAAGCCCCCAGTGACTGCCGATTAATATCAGTCTTTTTAATTTGTCTCTTAGATATTACAGAATGATAACATATTTCCATTGTTCAGAAATGTCTTTCCGAGGTGGGTATTTTTACACCAACATGACGTAGTCAAAAGCAGCTCTCACTCCATGCCAGCTCCAAAATAGCTGACTCAACTAGCTGCAAGACGTCAGTGTAAAATCTTCATTTGGCTTTCTCGGCATCAGGAATGGCCCTGAAATGCCGACTGTTGCATCCAGCCGGACGCCCCAGCTCTGGCAACTTCTGGTCCGACGGAAATTTATCATGGCTCTTCTGAATAGGGCGGGCAGGATACGGGTAGGAAACGGGTAGGGACGGATAGGAGACGGGTGGAGATGGGTAAAAGACGGGTAGGAGACGGGTAGGAGACGGGTAGGAGACGGGTAGGAGACGGGTAGGAGACGGGTAGGAGACGGGTAGGAGACGGTTGCCGTGTCTGTCCGAGCCGCAAGAACAATCAGGAATGCTGCAACATGCCTAACTTTGTGTCACCACTTGAAGACAGTCTCCGCCGCATTGACCCACTTATGCATTATGATATTAGACTGCTCAATGCAGATGTCCGGCCATGACACCATGCAATTACAGCCAAGGTGTAACTTTTATCAATTCATTGGGGTTGCCTTATATAGCAAGCCAAGTCCAAATACCCCCCCCAACAGAAAAAAAGACCCACCCGGGAGTCGGTTGACACGAATCGCACGTCCCAAGAGTCTGGCAAAACTGGTTGAAGCTGGTCACTGGTTGAGAAATGGGAATTTGAACATGACGGGGTAATACCTAGGTAACCAAATCAAGATGAAATGACCCACCTCTTCGAAGCATTTTCAAAGAGCAATGTTTTGACATTTCTTCCTCTTATTAACATCAAGCGGGGACGCCTTGGCGGTTGTCGATCTCGATGCTGACACTTATCCGATTCGATCTGATTTCCGTCTGGAATACTCCAATCACCCAGGAAGATGAATGATCTCGTAATCAACCGACAGATCGCAAAAACAAATTGTGTATTTGGGTTATTCATTATTTCTGCAAACCGTTTTTGTATCATTCGACTCACTGGCGATCAGAAAAGTTTTATTTGACAGTTTGGGGGGGGGGCAAATCCCAAAAATTAATCGCATAATTCTGAAACTCATCGGATTTCGCTTGCTTATGCATCAATAACTGATTTAAACAAACTTCTCTATATAAAGTTGCTTAGTTTTAACCGACAAACTCAGGAAAATGTGTCAGAATTTACAACCGATTTTGGTGGTTTTGGTGGGGGGGGGCATGGCCCCTTTGGCCCCACCTGGATCCGCCTTGATTCGACTTATATGACAAGAAACCAAAACAATCGTATAACACTTGTTGAACCAAAGTTTTTGCTTTATGTAATTTGTTAGGTAATATTCAACAAATAGGCACAAGAATACAATTTTGGAACTGATATGTATTGTTTTAATGAAGCAAAGTAGGAGATTATATGCAATTTTCCGAAAGTCGGTGTTTTTGGTAAAAAGGCAAACATCGCGCAACTGCAATTCGCTCTAATAATTTTATAGTCCCTTTCTATTCCCTATATTCCGCTTTATTTGCTTCAAAAATAAATTATTGTTTGGTTTTCCCCCATATTAATTCAAAGTGGGCCACCGGACTTAATAGAACGCGGAGAAAGGGATATTGCAGGAGGCAACCAACTTCCGACGCTTCCTTTGGCGACAGCATGGCCTCTATATAAGCCAGCTGCTGGTCAACATAGCATCCACATCTAGCTTTATTCGCTTTTTTCTTTCTAAGTCTTGGAAAACTAAAAAGAGGTAGAAAGACGCAAATAAACAGAATTTAAAATCTCCGCTTCAGGGCCCAGATTCGATTTATTTTAGTATTTTTGAGCTCAGGTCAATATTGAGGTCGCCCGAGGTCCATCAAAAGGTCCAAAAGCCCAGACAAAGCTTAGCTCTAGAACCCCACTGTCTCAAGGGAAATATGAGAGCTAGAAACAAACGAAAAAAATAGAAACTGATGCAAATTAAAATGTTATTGTTTAACTCAAAGGGCTTCTCAGTGCCCATCAATTTTGGCCCCGGAAGTCAACCAAAGATGAAGGGGCATTTCCAAAACGTTTGTGATGAATAAATTGTATTGGATCGACATATGACAGTAATTTTAACACAATCGTAAATTTTTCTTTGTAACAGGCTTCTTTTGAAAAACATGGTTAATGGTGACCTGGTTAGGTCGATTTAAATTTGACCTCAGGTCTAGCTTATTTAGTGACCCAGGTAGGTCATGCATGCATATGGGGCGACCGTGACTCGACGAATATAACACAATGGTGTCATTTGCACGTCTCCTATCCTTTTTTCTATCAAGAGTTATTTTACAAAACAAATGCTGGTTTGACCTGCCATGACCGCAGCTGAACCTTACATAAGTCACTGAGCAAAACCTTAAGAACCTGGGTCATCAACAATCGAGCTAGAATAGCATAATTCTGAAATAATTGGGCTTGTCCAATGCAATGTTCTCTAAAAGAAGTATTTGTATATTTGTCATGAAAACATTACAGTTGAATGTGCCTTTGGTGACGTCAAATATTAACCTGAGGCAAATCATATTCAAGAAACTTCGAATGAACTTGTTCAAGTGCTTTTTAACGACTATTTATTCGGAATCTTGCTAGCCTTTTTAGGGTTTTTCGAGTTAGAGGGGATCTCAAATGGATTAACACGGCTGAATCAGACGGCTAGCAAAACTCATGTGCATCTGAACGTCACGGACCAATCAGGCCTTGAGACCGTACTGTTTTGGCCGGAATGGCCCAAGATTACTTTACTAAATATTGATATAAGGTTTGTTCAATAGTAAATAATGATGCCAGCATAGAACGTCACAAACGCTTTTTTTGGCATTTGGTCAGGAATTATGGGTAGGCAGTTTAGAAGAACGTTCTTACGCCATAATATTTCGAATTGCGTCGCTGGCTTGTTTTGATTTCGATTTGATGTGTTAGCGCGTTAATATTAGGGCCTTGAAGCCTGCATTTGCAGCCTTGGAGATGAAGTTAGGGTTGATTTCAAAAGGAAGTTGCAATAATATTTGTTACACGATAATAACGTATTGTCCGTGCCAGGATGTTGATGACCTTGATCTTGGTTTAATATTCAATCAAGTGTCACTTCAATAAGTGTAGTCAATCAAAAAGAGCCGTTTTTTATTTTCCCTAAGGAGAAGCACAGGCTGTCATGAGGTGGCATAAAGAATTAAAGATTTCCAGAGCAAGAGTGCTGATAATCGACAATCGACATACGTGGTTCTTTTTTTTGGCATGCATGACGACAATCCCTGGGCCAATTGAGCCTAATGGCGGCTGCAGAGATGACAAACCTCTGGGTAATTGCAAAAACCGTTTCTGTTTGGCTGGCTGTTGCAATTTGTTATTTGTATTTCTCTTAATTGTCTGATCACAACTTTTTGTGATCTGTTGCGGTGATGATTATTGACTTAAGAGGCTTGAATTGACTTCCCAAATGCCCACATGAATGAGAATGTTCCCAAATGAGTGGATTCAATAAATATTTCGTTTTGTTTGCTAGTTCTAAGAGAAACTTGTCATTTAAAATGTGTAAGTTCCAAGGAGTGAGGACATTTATTTCAGAAACACCCCAGTATTTTGAACTTCTTAAATTCAAATATAATTTGACGGAAAGCATTACTCTAATCAGCTTGCATACCTATGATCAAACTTTATCACTCTGTCAAATTTATTCCTTTATTCATAAAAATGTTTCCCTAGTTTTCAGTTAATCCCAATTGGACCAAAACATGGGGCCCTCGGGTGCACAGTTTGAAGTTTGGTTGGACGTGGTACTGCTTGATGATTTTATTAGTGTTCATTTGTCTCCTATGGTTCGAATACTTCTATCAGTCTTCATCACTTCTCAATTATGACTTATAATTATGTTAATATTTGTGCGAATACTTCCCATTATAATGACTTATTGGCATTTTAATAGTATGCTCAGGTTACATTAATCACAATCCCCCTTTTCAAACCTCAGTCTTGGTGTGGATAATTTAACTTTTAACACTTGCCCTTAATACTAGATAAAGCTTGTTTCATTTTGGTGCTGATTTATATATGTTACGGTGGTGTTTTTGCCTTGGAGTTGCACTCTTGGAACACATTTGGGTTGCCACTTGGCAAAGTTAGGGGTTTGCACCTACTAACCCCACTTTATATATAGTTCCGCAATGTGATTACAGCTGATTGAATAACACCAAGAACGTTGCCGGAATAATCTTGGAATGGTGGATTTAATTGTTCCTTTCCATCTTAGACTACCATCCACTTTGGAGTGAATGTAAAATACCAAATCATGCATATTTGCTTAAAAGCGAGGTCTGCTATGCAGTATAGGTAATCACTAGCCGTAGCCCTGTTTTGTCCAATGTTCATTCGCTCAGCTACTCCGTTTGCATGAGTCCACTGCTATGTTATATCATCCAATGTGCATATTTCCCAGAAAGACAAATGTGATATCATCCTAAACTTTCCTTATCATTGCCTGTATTGTTTTGATTGACTAGCTTTTGTAAGAATGTCCGGAATATATTATGTTTAAGCTGATGCATTGCACGTTTCATGCAAAAAATATCGATAATACTGATAGAAAGCCTACTTCTGTATGATTCCTTGTCGGATACAGATGACACAGTGTCCTTCAAAACAGTGCAAGTGCACGTTTCATTTCAATTTATAAGTAATTTACTGGTGTTGTGTGCATGCGTACACTGGCGGATCCAGGGCGGAGGAGGGGGGCATTAGGGGCAAATGCCCCCCAAACCACCTGAAATCGGCGCAAATTTACACATGTCCTGATGAATAAGGACATCTACGCAACTTTTACGAAGGCAAGTTTATTTTAAAGCGTCTAGCAATGCATAAGGGAGCGAAATCCGATGAGTTTTGCGAATTTTGTGAAACTTGTTTGGGGTGATGCCCCCCCCCCCATAGCGCCACAAACTGCCGTTCTAGATCCGCCAGTACATGCGTATTAGCGTCGGTGTTCGGTACTGGTCGCGGCGTCTTCCTCGCACCTGGTGTCAGACGTGTTTGTCCTTTTCGGGGCGTTGTCTCAGGTGAAGGGGAGGGGGACGAGACAGAGGGGCTCACCGGCTCGCCGGCCCGCCGGCCCGAGGCATTGTTCAGGACGGGTGGAGACCATAGTTCGCCATGGGCCAACCAACCCCCTGCCCAGCCCAGCCCAGGTCAGGTTCATGAGCACCAAGCCCAGGCCCAGACCAAGCCTATTCAAATTAGTAATATTGAGGCCCATGCCCGCTCCGACCTATTCATTTTACATTTATACTCATTTTCACAAAATATACCTATATCAAATTGGTATTAGTACACGCAAGGCCCAACCCATGGCCCATGGGCCAGCCCAGCCCATGGCGAACTAGGGTGAAGACGCCCGGACAAAGGTTGTGGACACCGGGGCGTTTGGGGTCACCGGGGGAGCGGGACCCGAGCGGGACGCCTCTCTGGCGAGGTTTGGGGTCACCTGGGGAGCGGGACCCGAGCGGGACGCCTCTCTGGCGAAGTTTGGGGTCACAGGGGAGCGGGACCCGAGCGGGACGCCTCTCTGGCGAAGTTTGGGGTCACCGGGGGAGCGGGACCCGAACGGGACGCCTCTCTGCTGGTGAGACACAAGGGAGTCGTTGTGTGGACTTCGCCACGAGAGGTTGTGGCTCGCACTGCTCTAAATGAACGCTTTATTACAACTGGCTTGAAAGGTATTACGAATGAAGTGTCCAATGTCATCCATATATAAGTTTAGGAGTGCACAACTGGTGGCGACTTAAAGGAATTGCTAGTAGGGAACATTAATTCCATTTACAGGAAAAAATAGTCAAATGCTGAATCTCGTTTATTATGACAGGATAGTCCTCTCCGTTTTTGGATTATTTACGCGGTACTGTGCCACTCAGTTTGTTTTTCTCTGATATGACGTTTTAATTGCCGTTTTTCGCGATTTACATTGTTTTTGCAGAAATGTTTTTAAAAACATTTTACAATCTTTTGTAATATGGTTTTTTTAGTAGTAGCCAGTTTTCACGATGGACTATATTTGGCGAAAAAATGCTTTTATTCCTCGCCTAACGGGACCAATAGGGCGAGGTTTTAAAACGCATCTTCTCGGTGCAAATATGGAACATCGTGAAAAACGGCTACACTACTAAAAACATTTTAAAACCATTGTAAAATGTTTTATAAACAGTTTGCGCAAAAATAGTCAATGCGTGAAAACAGGCTATAGCCGTTTTCACGATGGGGGTTAATTTTGCGCGAACATGTTTTAAAACATTTTAAAATTGTTTTAGTAGCAGCCGCTTTCACGATGGACTAATTGGGTAAAAAAAACTCACCCTACGGTTCCATACGGCGAGGGTTAAAACGTTTCTCGCAAATTAGCCCATCGTGAAGACGGCTACAACTGAAACATTTTAAAACATTTGAAAATGTTTTAAAACATTTCGCACAAAATAAGCCATCGTGAAAACGGCTAGTATCAAAATTAGCATTCAAAGATAGTAGCCGTTTTCACGATGGGTTATTTTGCGCAAAATGTTTTAAAACATTTTAAAATGTTTTAGTAGTAGCCACTTTCACGATGGACTAATTGGCGAAAAAAATGTTTTAACCCTCGCCCTATGGTCCCATACGGCGAGGGTTACAACATTTTTTTCTCGCAAATTAGTCTATCGTGAAGAACGGCTAGCTACTCAAAATTTTAAACATTTTAAAATGTTTTAAAACATTTCGCGCAAAATAATCCATCCGTGAAAACGGCTAGTATTCGGTTATCTTCAGCTTATTTCAGGGTCATACATGCATCTCAGATCAGAGCCAGACACCCCTCGAATACGGGCTGGACCACTTCATAAATCTGTGCACGACCATTCGGCAATTCGCGTTATAGATATAATTCAGTATCATTCACCAGAGACGTCTTAAGGCTCCACCTAGAAGTAGCGTCCTTCCTCATCCCTGGATATCACTCGCACCTTGCCCCTAGCACACTCAGCCCAACCTGCCTCCAACACCCACAGCCCACCCTGCCTCCAACACCCACAGTCAACACTGTGCCCAGCACCATCAGCCCACCCTGCGCCCAGTTCCTACAGCGCATCCTGCCTCCAGCAACCTTAGCCCACTCTGCCCCCAGCACCTTCAGCCCACCCTGTCAGTGCCCAGCACCCACATCCCACTCTGCTCCAGCATCTACAGCCCACCCTGCCCCAGCACCCACAGCCCACCGTGCCCCAGCACCCACAGCCCACCGTGCCCCCAACACGCTCAGTCAACCCTTCGCTGCACCAGCCCCGCAGTCGACACAGAGTCTCCGCCCTTCTGTTTACGGTGTGCCTGCGTCCTTTTAGTTGATGTGCCACGCGCCGCCACCTTTTACGATTCAATCTTAGTCGATGGGAGATAGTCTGGGGGCGGCGGCGGTAGATACTCCTCCCAGGCGGAGGCGCCTCAGGCCAATCCTGGCGTGATCTCTCGAAGCTATCAAGGCCGACCAATGGCGCTGCGGGGACAGGGAGAGATTCCCCGGAACATTACGATCGTGGCACTGCGAACATCGAAATCAGCCGTCCTGTGGGGGTTCGATATTAGAACGCATCGCTTTATACTTGGTCAGTGTCACATTTTGGTTCTCTGGTGGTGGTGGTTTTGCCGTAGCATGGTGTTGTGGGGTTCGTGTACGCACCCCATGCTGGCGGCGCCCCTGACCAGCCTGCCGCTGGGTGCGCCCTTGCGACTGATCGGTCGCAGGACGGGGTGACAGTCGAGGCGGCCGACATGGG
>VOPJ01002511.1:0-22422 GCA_014673585.1 Semibalanus balanoides
AGAAGCGGCGGGCGAAAAACTACCGGGGGGCAGAATCTGTCCCCCCGCAGGGAATAGGGTTAAACTACTAACGCCGCTAACTTCTGCCGGTGAATTGGGATGACGCCATCGGATGCAAGGGGTCAGGGTCAACTCGACAAAGTCCGCTTAGCGAACTGTTTTGATTCCCGGAATCCACTTCAAAGCTAAGTCTTAGTTTTCACAAATCAAAATTTAGCAGCTTTGACTCGCTTCAGTCCCGGCTTCTTCTTTGTCGTTGTTACTCGAAACAAAATTGTGATGCTTATGAAATTGTATTGAATGTAAAAATATTAACCGCTGTACAATTGTACACATTATGAGGTGGTTACAATGGAGTAATATAACCAAATATGAAAAAGCTAGAAGGTATGCAATGCGGAAGTCATCAAATGCCAGCGCCAGATCTACGTGTTTAGGTTCTTCGTGTTGTGTAAGCTGTTTCCGGCGTGACAAGAAGATAAATCTCTTCATCACACGGTCACGCCGGTCTACTGGTTACGTGCGCTGCTTTTGTCGAGTGAGTTATACCGTCAACGATCTCCTTATGCTACCTTGTGAAAGTATTTGTTTCATGACTAGCTGGCGCATATGCTGCATTACTTGTTTAAATGCTTAAAATATGTTTTCCCAGTATAATTTTTCGATAAAGTATCCCGAATTCTCTATCGAAGTAAATAAGTTATACGTCTTTAAGGATGTTTGTTTTGTTTTTGTTGTTTTGTCTCGCTCGTATCGTACTATCTCTCCTTCTCGTTACTCTAAATCGCATCGTCCACATCTGCGATGCCGTTTGTCCAGCGTCTGTCTGTGTCTTGGCATGGTCACACAGATAGTTGGCTGGTGTGTTTTGTCGGTGTGATTTGCTGAATCGTACATCCTGTCCTGTCCGACTCCGTATTGGCTGATAGACCGTATGCTTGTCTCCGGTGATCGGGTCGATATGACTACTTCCCCCGTCTTCGTCTGCTGGCTGATCCCTTCTGACCCCTTCCCTCTGCCCTCTCCCTCTGCCCTCCAGACCACACGACACGCCGTTCGAGGACGGCACGTTCAAGCTGATCATGGAGTTCACTGAGGAGTACCCGAACAAGCCGCCTCTGGTGCGCTTCATGTCCAAGATGTTCCACCCGAACGTGTATGCCGACGGTGGAATCTGCCTGGACATCCTGCAGAACCGCTGGAGTCCCACCTATGACGTGTCGGCCATACTCACATCTATACAGGTATGTATATTAATCATACAGTGGGGACATCCGCAGAACCGCTGCGAGTCCCACCTATGACGTGGTCGACCAATAGCTCCATCTAATACTAGAGTATGTATATATTATAACAGTGGGGACAATCTGCAGAAACCCGCTGGAAGTCCCACCTATGAACGTGTCGGGCCATAACTCCCCATCATACAGGTATGTAATTATCATACAGTGGGGACATCCTGCAGAAACGTCTGGAGTCCACCAATGACTGTCGCCATTCCATCTATACAGGTATGTATATATCAACAGTGGGAGACATCCTGGCAAGAACCGCTGAGGAGTCCCCAACTATGACGTGTTGGCCAAACTCACATCTATACAGGTATGTATATATCATAACAGTGGGGACATCCTGCAAGAACCGCCTGGAGTCCCACCTATACGTGTCGGCCATAACTCCATCTATACAGGTATGTATAATCAACAGTGGGGACATCCTGCAGAACCGCCTTGGAGTCCCACCTATGACGTGTCGGCATACTATCCATCAATATCAGGTAATGTATATATTATAACAGTGGGGACATCCCCTGCAGAAGGCTTGGGAGTCCCACCTAACGTGCGGCCATCTCCATCTATACAAGGTTGTATATATCATACAGTGGGGACATCCTGCCAGACCGCTGGAGTCCCCACCAATGACCGTGTCGGCCATAACTCCACTATACAGGTATGTCGTTATAAGGATACGCCAATAGACCATACTCGCAACTTAACGGATATGCAAGCTGGACTAGTGTCCAGGCACTATCGACTATATGAGTGTGTTTGGTGTATATTAGAGGTGGCAAAAGTAATATTTTGGGAAATCAGAACCGACCAGGTCCCAAAAGCTGAAAAATGGACCCAGTTATACCCGATGAAAGGCGAGTTTGGACCCAGCAGACCCAACCAGGAAAATGTTGTCTCCAAACTAATATTGCCAAATCTGCCCTCTACAGTTAGTGTATATTCACAGTGCACAAAGAAACCTTTGTACCAGTGTTCCTACTTTCGTAAAACCAGCATGAAACAAGTTGGACCCAGTCTGTACCCGGTATCATTTGGCGGGACCCAGTCTGAGACCAACTGGGTCCAGACTGGGTCTCGAGGCTGGTTCCTCGGGTCCACGTTTTACCACCTCTAGTGTATATTCACAGTAAAGGTTTACAAAGCTAGGTCATGTATTCATGGGCGCAAAATAACCAGGGAGTTGTTGCGCCCTAAAACCCCAATCAACATACAAACAAAAGTTAATGTATTGTTTTGTGTTGCTAGGTGCTGCTGGGTCTGAATTGAGACCCGGTTAGCTTAGTATCGGGCCTGATCTGACTTCCTAGATAGCATCCTGTTCATTGGCCGTATTCCTATGCCGTACATGATTATTGCACAGCAATACATTGCGATTTCCATAACCCTGGACGGCAGTTGACCTGAGGAGGCAACGCGCCCTTAAACCCCAATAAACAAAACAAACAAACGATTGCCAATTTCACAGTCCATATTTTACACGCGGTATATGTGCCGCACTTGGCTGTGTTCTACTCTGGGACATTCCCTGTTCCATTGGTACATATGAGGTGGTAAGCTGGTGTACCCAGGGGTAATCTGACTGTTTCCGGACTGAGGGACGGTGCTCCACGTCCCGACGTGTCCTCTGTATAGGATGCGGCATGGCCGGCGTCCGACTTCCCAACACCAGGTGACCAGACCGGACAGCTCAGCTTTCTGAAAACCACGACAATAACAGCGCTGGTACACATCGCTGCCAGTTGTGTTGCATTTCTGGCTTCCATTTTTTAAAGTTTGTTTTCTTAGCTCAAGCTCATATATTACACCGAAGTGGTGTCAAAGTCAATCTGTTACCAAAATGACCGAAAAGTGTCCAAAAACGTCCTTAGTCCGTGGCCTCGTCCTGTCCTGAGGACGTCCAGAGGACGCGGGCTGCAGCGCAATTTTTGGGGTTGATAAGCAAACAGTTCTACTTACCGAAATTTTGGCAACCAAAAAAGTGGCCGATTTCGTAATCGGTCGGTCTGGCTTATACATTGTTGACACTTTTCGGTCATTTCAGTAACAAATGACACCACTAGTACACACTACATGCTGTCTTAGATGCAAATGACGTGTTCCGTGCTATTTTTCCATCGATAATATAGAGGAAGATTTCTATGTGTGCAGTCCTGCAGCGCACATGCATTGTTCCAGTTCAGTCCGTACCAAACCGTTGGGCGACTACGAATCTCGCCTCCACCAGTTGCTCAATCGAGCCTCGACCACACATAGCTGGCGGAGGCAGCAAACTAGCGGATAGCGTTTAGAGGTCGCGTGTCGCGCCGCTGACGGCTCGGCCGGTGGCGGAGGGTGGGCGGTGGTGGGTGGGGATGACAGGCCCACCCTGTCCGCGTCGCGCCGCTGACGGCTCGTGTCGACCCAAATAACGCAGCCGGGCGGCGGCGGCGGCACTGTGGCATGTCACGCAGCCAGCGGCCGCGAGTGTTGCACGCGAGTGTGCCGCTGGCGCGATGCTCTACTGTCGGCAGGTGGTCGCTCGGTTCGTCGGCCGCTGTGGCTCAGTCGCAGTGGACAGGAAAGGGAGGGAGACACACAGACGGGCGGACGATCAGAGTGTGTCTATGTAGGGTGGCTCAGAACCTTGGCAGGTGGTAGGCCGACCGTCAGCGGCGTTAGGTGGGCGGTGGGCACTGAGCGTGCAGTGACCAGGGCCGGCTGTTAGTTCACTGAGAGTGCTGAACAGGACCGGTGTTAGGTCAACGAAGCGTGCAGTGACAGGACCGTACTTTGTTCACTGACGTAGCAGATGAACAGGTACAGTAAACTGTTAGTTCACTGAGTGTGCAGGAACAGGGTACTAGTGGAACTAGTATAGTTCAACGGACGTAGGCAGTGGACAGGGGCCGGCCTGTAGTTCCACTGAGCGTGCAGATGAGAGACCGTCTTGTTAGTATCAGCTGAGCGTGAGTGAAACCAGGGTAAACAGTAAAATGTTAGTTCACTGAGTAGTGCACTGAACAGGGGCCGGTGTTTTTACTGAAGCGTGCAGTGACCAGGGGCCGGCTGTTGTACTGAGCGTGCAGTAACAGAACCGGCTGTTAGTTCACTGAGCGTGCAGTGAACAGGGCCGGCTGTTAGTTCAACTGAGCGTGCACTAACAGGGCCGGCCTGTTTACCTGAGTGTGCACTGAACAGGGTACAGTAATGTTAGTTCACTGAAGGTGCAGTGAACAGGGTACAGTGAACTGTTAGTTCACTGAGCGTGCACTGAACAGGGCCGGCTGTTAGTTCACTGAGCGTGCAGTGAGCAGGGCCGGCTGTTAGCTTACTGAGCGTGCTCAGTGACCAGGGCCGACTGTTGGCTGTCGGTCTCGGTTTCCGTGTGTGGGCCGCGCCGCCGCGATCTGTTGCGGTACCTAACGGTCGTGGTCCGTCTGTCGGCGGTGCAGGAGGAATGCTACTCGCCGTTTACCGAAGGTCTCGCTCCGCGGACCGTTAACCTGCCACACGGGAACTCTGGTACTTTTTCGTCACGCCTGCCAACCCGCTGGCTTGAATTAATTCACGCCATCGGCAAGGACAGGCGGGTGTCAGAATGGGCTACTGACTCACGACTGAGGAAGCTGGTCACGTTGTATGGCGTTATCCCAGATTTGTCGGGGCATTATGGAAAGGCTGCGTTGGAGTGGCTGCCTTACTGTCAATGATTGATGCGTGTGCTGTGCGCTTGTGCTGCGATCGTGGTGTTTTTGTGCGGCATCTGTATCATCGTACTGACAAGAGGAGCTGTGCGCGTATTGTGAAGGAAACTAGCGGAGATTGTATTCATCGCCAGCTAATGCCGGGGATTACCGGTGTGCCACTGTTGCACGGTCTGTAAATGTCAGTGAATCAGAGGGTGTATGTGGAGCAGTGTTGCCTCTGACCAGTCACCAGTACCTAGAGGGTGTATGTGGAGCAGTGCTGCCTCTGACCAGTCACCAGTGCCTACTGTCATTGTGTGCAGCCGTCGGCGCCCCAGCCTCGATATACTGGTAATCTTCCACTGCTGGCATCGCTGCAGTGCCTGTATACGGCGGCTGCCGTGCGACCCGGAGTCCTCTGAATGCTAATATGTAAGTCATTCCTTTCCGAGCATTTTCTGCAACTTCGCTCGGATCAAGATAACATGCCCTCAAAAGTGTCCCAGACAAAGAGCATTCCTTGCCACCGTGGTGTTACCATGTCAACTTCAGGCGGAATGGAGAACGAAAAACTGGCGCTGAGCCGGGCTAGGCCGGAGACGCTCAAACTAGTCACAAGTCTCGTCCAAAGTGCTGATCAAGCAAAACTTTGCTAACACCGAGTAAGATCTTTTCCGGTTCTATTTGCAGCGTAGAATCGTTTGAGTCCGGACATGACTGCCGTGTTCCAGCAAAGGTCGCACTCAATCCTGTTCGTTTACCTGAGGTGGACAGCGGAAGTGATGACCGAGTGGCTGTGGAGCTTTGCGACATTGTACTCAGCCACCAGGGCTTGTGCGTCTCTCTTGCTGTATTTATTCTTGCTTTAGTGCGTAACGACGCCAGAGGAGGTTTGTCTTTAATGGCCGAAGTTAAGGGATGATACGGTGTGCGCGGTGCGGCTGAGAGAGAAAATCCGACGGTCTTTTGCAGTTTATGTGCTTAAAACCAACGTTTAAACAATATGAGAGTGACCTCGGTTGCGGCATTTAAATCCATTTATTTCAGCAATATCAGGCGTTTAAAACTTTGACATTTTCAAGACTTGTTATCTGATAACGAGTACTTATTGATCGGGTTACTGTCCACACATTTTAATGTCTCTATCCTGGCGGGACATAAGCCACGGCGCGCGTAAGTAGATGACGGCTGTCTATACCTCAGCAAGTACTGCAAAAAAGTACGCGGTGCATGCACCAGCACTTGTGAGAGAGCGTGCGCTGTGAGCGTGAGAAGAAGATGGCATTCCAGAAAAAAGTGGTAACCGTGGGCCTTCTACACCTTCATAAAGTACGTTCTTACATATGTAACTCAAGTATTCTGGGGAAAAAAACCCGTTAATTCCCTTTTAAAGACAGTGGCGCGACGCTCCGCAAAAGTTCTCAAATGTAACGCCGCATTGTGTTGCCAAATTAATGCAGTAACTGCTGCGAACACGATTTAATGACATTTTGTTTCTCACAAACAGTCTTCATTTCATAAAAAGTTTAAGCTTTGATCATTTGGACTGATACGTCATATGAAAGGAATTTTGGGACATAGAAAAACCTTCACGCTCCATATGTAATGACTATGTGTATGGCTAATGTATGGCCAAATGTAAAACAAGTCGACTTTCATCAACATTTAGTAAAGAGTGACGACGTCATCGGATCAGGGTTCAAATACGTCATCGGTTCAAATACACTGGGGACTGGGGATTTTACAGATGTCAAAATCAAACTCAAATTTCTTTGTAATTCGACCTTCCAGGTGGTTGTTTTACTATGAGAGGCGAGTGAGCGAGTGAATGTTCCGAGATCCGTAACACGGAAAATGGCTATCTCAACTCAAATATAATGTTAAGGTGGCAGTGTCCCTTTAAATGACGTGTCATCACCCACCAGTATGGAGTCATTTGTGTTAGGTATAGCCTTTTGCTGTTACTTGTATGTTAGTTTCGTCGGGTGTTTCATCGCCAGTGTGAAGTTGAAGATTGTACTGTTGCTTGGGTATGAACAGACAGCAAAACCTTAAGTATCTTACTCGCAACATTGTCTAGGCTCACGTAGCTGCAATATTTGCCAAGCCCCGGAACTATTCTGACTTTGACCCTGTGACCTTGAACCTGTGATCTTGTCCCTGTGACCCTTGGAACCGGACCGTCTAATCGTGTCTGTCAATCTTACCGTCTGACGTTTACCGTTTGACCATCTACCCACCAGCTGTCTGTCCATTTACTTGTATGTCTACTTTTATGTCTACTCCTCTGACCATCTGACGTGAGTCTGTCTGACTTCCTGTCCGTCTAACCGTTTGTCCGTCTGCCCGTTCTACCCACCTGTCCGACGTCCGTCTGCTTCTTCTGCCCATCTCCCCGTCTCTCCATCTGCCCGCGTCCATCCATGTTCCCTTGTGACCGCTGGTTTCCATCTGCCGCCAGTCGCTGCTGGACGAGCCGAACCCCAACTCGCCGGCCAACTCGCTGGCCGCCCAGCTGTACCAGGAGAACAGGCGCGAGTACGAGAAGCGCGTCGCCGCTATAGTAGAGCAGTCGTGGCTCAACTTCGCCGAGGACGACGACGGCGACGCCGATCCCGAGCCGGCGACGTAACGCCTCGGGCCTCTAGACCCGCCGGTCTGGACTCGGCGGGTCTAGATCCGCCGGAGCGTCGACGCCGACGCAGGACGTGCTCCCGCCGCCGCCGCCGCCGTGCTGACGTTGCTGCTGAAGCTGCTGAAGCTGCTGCGGGTGGTGTTGCTGGCGCGGCGTCTACCGCTGCTGCCGTCAGGTCCGCAGAGTTGGCTCGCTGCGGAGGCCAGACGGCGGTTAGAAGATAATAACCCACGTGGGATGAGCAGGGAGGGACCCCTCCGTCGGCTGGTGGGTGTCAGGCTCTCTGGATTCGTGGTAGGTTAGTGTGTGCCGTGGCCTGCCATCTGCTGGCCGGTTCTGTAACCAATAGCCGCGGTTTGTGCGCGGCGTCAGTGGTGTCTGTGGTGACTTATACCCGCCGCCGACCGTCTCCTCTCACATCGTCCCGTGTCCCCCGCCCCCACCCCCGCACCCGCCCGCCCCACGCCCGCACCCGCCCCCACCCCCTCCCCCGCCCCCGCCCCCGCCCGCCGCGCCGATGTACTCCTGCTGCTGGCGATTGTATGTGTGTGCGCGCGTCGCCAGTCGGCTGGTCGCCGTCGTCGGTCGTCGGTCGTCGGTCGTCGGTCGTCGGTCGTCGGTCGCCGGTCGTCGGTCGTCGGTCGTCGGTCGTCGGTCCAGGACCGGCCTTACTTACGTCCTGCTGAATGGATTCGTGAGGTCACTAGGTAGAATAGCGCGACGAATAGGTCAGCACTCACGAGAAGAAGAAGAAACGCTGCTATTGCGATGGCACTAAATCGGGAATGCATTTGGGAGTTTCTGTGAGCGGTTTGAGGAGTGGTCGAGTAGTGTGCGATGTTTGGTTTGGTCGGACGGAAATATTTGTGTCGGTTTGTCGCTGAGTGCAGTGTGTTAATCTTGGTAAAATGACTCCTGCCACAAGCTTAGCTGATTTTAACTGGTTCTGGATGAATAAATACGGTATAAAGGCACTGCGCAATTATAAAGAAGTTTCCAAGTTCGGATCACAAGCGAGTGAACCGGTTATGAAAAGCGTAAGATTATATTAAATGGGGCCTTTTAGTGTGATGGCCTATGCACATGAGATCACACACAATATAGATAATAGAAAACACAACGGGGAGCCCGAATGTCGGGCTGTTGTCAAACTGCACCGTTTGCCGTGGTGCATGATCGGATGGCATATGACCTAGAGCAAGCATAAGTTATTCTGATGAAGGGTGTTGAGTGCAGACTGGCTATTGATTTAGTTTGTTTACGATTCAATCAATTCATGATTCATTTTGAAACCCTATTGATTCAATTACCGTTCGATTCATCGAATAAAATTTTGCGAATTGATTCTTTCCAATTCAAAGAGGGAAAATGATCAATTCACGTTTGGTTCAACATAGATTTTGAATTTGTGTCAAATCAAGAAAAGATAGAAACATACATTGTTTATAGCATCATTGCAAAATTGTTACAGTAATGCTATTTCAGTATAAATGAATGTAGCCACGGGCTGCATTATATTTGCACAGTTTTGAATTGACCAAGTACACTTCAATCGTTAAATCTTTTGATTCAATCAACCTTGATTTCATGCGGGTTTGGATTCGATCACGATCAGGCACGTAGCCAGGATTTCGTCCAGGGGGGGGCGGCGCCTCAAAAGGGCCCTTCCCGAGCGTTGGGGGGCCCTTCCCGAGGGCCCCCCCCCAAAAAAAAAGGCTGGATATTACAAACTCTACGGATTTCGGCTACTTTATTTTGCGATTTTTATTTGTGTGATTGTGAAGAAAAATAAATGTATTGAGCTGGATTAGATCAGGACCCTCAAGTCCAAGACCCTCAGAGAGGCCCAATGAACCAGGCACGATAGCCAGGATTTCATCCGGGGAGGGGGTGGCGCCTCAAAAGGGTCTGTAACATGCACGTAGCCAGGATTTTGCCCGGGGGGCCTCGAGAGGGCCCATTCCCGAGCGTTGAAAGTAACCAAACCAGGATTCCGTCCGAGGTCGGCGCCTCAAAAGGGTCTCTACCAAGCACGTAGCCAGGATTTCGTCCAGGGAGGGGGCGCTTCGAGAGGGACTTCCCGAGCGTTGAAAGGGCCAGTAGAACGGATAAAAATGTCTGCTCCTTCCGTACTCGTGAGGAGCCCATTCGGCATGTTCATGGCCCATGGGCCCTTCTGACCCTCCCAGGGTCCTTTCTGTCTGTTCAGGGGACCCTCTGACCTGCAAAGAGGCCCTTTCAACTTCTCAGGGGCCCTCTGGTCTGATAAGGGTCTTCCAGCCTGCTCAGGGGCCCTTTCGACCTAGTAAGGAACTGCGCTGGCTGCTTTTTCGCCCTAGTGACATGCTCAGGGCCCCTCCTACCCGCTCAGGGGGCCCTCCAACCTGTCCAGGGGCCCTCTGTGCTGACTAGGAGCTCATTCGACGTGTTCAAGAGGCCCTCTAATCCGCTCAGAGGCCCTTTCGACCTCCCAGGGATCCCCTTCAGACCTTTCCAGGGGCCCTCTGACCCGCTCAGGGGCCCTTTCGACCTCCCCATGGGCCCCTCCGACCTGCCCAGGGGCCCATACGACCTACCCAGGTGTCCCTCCGACCTTCCCAGGGGCCCTCTGTGCTGGCTTGGGGCCAATTCGACATGTTCAGGGGGCCCTCTGACCCGCTCAGGGACCCTTTCGACCTCCCCAGGGGCCCCTTCAACCTTCTCAGAGGCCCTCTGTGCTGACTAGGGGCCCATTCGACGTGTTCAGGGGGCCCTTTGAACCGCTCAGTCGCCCTTTCGACCTTCCCAGGGGCCAAACCTTCCCAGGGGCCCTCTGTGCTGGCTAGGGGCCCATTCGACGCGTTTAAGAGGCCAGCTTTGACCCACTCAGGGGCCTTTTTGGCTTATCCAGGCCCCAGGGCCCCTCTGACATGCATAGGGCTCTTGTGAACGTCCAAAGGCCATTAGGTATTTCAGAGAGGGCCCTGGTGGTCCTAAAGAACCTCTGAAGTGCTTCAAAGACCACGCTTCGCGTGGACTTAGAGTTTAGACCCATGATACCGCGCTTTACTCGGTCTCGCCCTTTTCGGCGCGCTGCGCCAGGCCTCCAGGGGGGGGGGGCGGCCGCCTCCCACCTTGGCTACGTGCCTGATCACGATTCAGAAATAAAACAGATTTGAATCGATTATTTTTGGAAATAAGGAATTTCGATCGAACGATTCCAATCAATTCAATCAGAGTCGAATCAATAACCACATTAACCAGTCTGGTTGAGTGTTGAGTGATGGTGAATTAATTTTTATCTCGTCCTTGATATTAATATTAACTAACGAACATCATAAGAAATGCTGCACGATTCATTATCATTTGATGAACATCCTATTTCCCTTTTCCTAGAACTTAGAAGGTAATGCACGGCGACTCACTGCTTTTATCACCCGTGTCCGCACACAAAATCAGAGGGAACGGAAGAGAAGAAGTTGATAAATTCCTTCATATGGTAGCATAAGTTTGGAATCGGCAGATACGGCGCCGTTTTTGAACACTTTTGATTTGTTTATCGCGTAGGAAACGAAATCGTTCGCGGCGGGCGCTGAAGCCGTTACTTCCGGCGAAGGTAAATGCTATTTTCCATTGGTTTTGAAATAATATGGACTTAATTTAATAAATAACGTTAAATTGTAATGCTGATTGTGGATGTTTCTGTTATACTGAGAACATGACCGACTGAAATTGTTGCACGTTGTTGTTCTGCGCTCCAACACAGTTCTGGAAATATGGTTTCACTATTTATATTGATGTTTATTCCTTACGTCTATGAAATAGCTAAGCACTATTTTTGGTCATACTAACGATCGTCCCACAGCGTTTTAAATGTTACAAAACTTAACTAATTTAAACTATTTGGTCACTACGCATCTTTTTCAGACGAGACACTACCGTCAAACGGGGTGACTTAGATCTGTGGGGTGACTATGTTAATGCCCCGGGTGACTTTGATAGGCCATGCCACAATGCAAGAAGTGAACTGCATACTAGTCTCAAGCCTTCTGAGAACCCCTCATGCCTACTTGAGAACCCCCTCATGACAACTAAGGGCCTCCTGTCAGCCTTAGAGGCCCCTCAGGCTGTCTAGGGGCACCTCAGGGCCCTCAGTCAACTTCTTGAAGGGCCACTCTTACAAATTTATGGGGGAGAAAAATAATGCATTTAAAGAGAAGGTTTGTAGCTTATCAAAGAAGTGGAACCCTCCTGGAACAAAGAGAGGGGAAAATATTGATTGGGAATCCTGTGACAAGTGGTACCATGTTTGGTGCATCAAACCAAAATGAATGACAAAATCGCAAGGTGGAGTTGTTGTGTGATGCCTGTAATCACAACAGGGTAGCTTATGTTGTGAAAATGTTACTTAAGGGACATTTCCCCTATTGCCGAGTGATCACCTGCTGCATCTGCAGCCCGTTTTTATGACATCCTGGTGTGCTATTTTAATGTTATTTTTTGAATTCACTCACAATATGCCACATGGGCTTGCTATACTTCTCGTTAGTGCATTGATCAAGGATAAAGTGGGAAGATAAATGATTCAGTCCATTACAGAGCCAATGGCCTTGTCCACTACCCTCTCCAAAGGTGCTGAACTTACTTGTGAGAAGTTGCAGCCTTTCTTATATACATGTGGCCCAGTTTGGCTTTAATGTCTCTCCACCACACATGCCACATTTTTTCTGAAAGAGACTGTTAAAGTATTTTACGAAGCGAGTAGCCCTGTGTACGATGTTTCCTGGATGCCAGCAGATTTGATGGTCTGTTCACTCTAAGTTACTAAAATCCTAGCAGAGCAGGTACTCCCATGAACATACATTAAACTTCTCATGGTGTTACCAAACCCAACAATGCCAGTGAAATGGTCACATGTTGGTCTGACCCCTTCTCATACAGAACGGTTGTTGAGACAGGAGGCAAGCCTGTCACCTCTGCTGTTCAATGTGTTACTAGATGGGTCTATGCGTGACCTGCGTCCGTCAGGCCTGGCTGTTGTAGGTCTTGTGCTGTTGACTGCCATTGGCATATGCTGATGACTTGTCCTCCTGTCTCCCACAGGACAGGGCGGAAAAGCTTGTTAAAAAATGCGAGAGATTTGCGTTGTCACGCCGACATCATTTTAATATTAAGAAATCGGATGTGTATGCTTTCTTAACCCCCAAACAGGGCCTATGGAGCCAGCATACTGGGTGATTGCAAAGCCACTGAGGCATTCAACTAATAGACAGCCCATGTTCTGGGTCAAGGAGCTCAAGTACCTAGGGCATATGGTGATCTGTAACCTCAGTGACGGTGCTTGATATGCGCAGGGTAAAAGCTTCTTTATACTATGGTGCGACAATCTGTGCAAGTCGAGTAGGCTACGCTGACAAGCAGCATTTTAGTACAAAGTTTAAATCATACTGTTCCAGTATGTATGGCTGTGAAGTTGTGAACTTCTTTTGTGGACAAGAAAGCCTTTAAAAGAGCTCTGCGTAGCTTATCACTCAGTTTAAAAAGCTGGTCAAGATGCCACGTTGGACAATGAAATCACAACTTGCCCTGGGCTCCTCCCTTGTCCCATGCATGTAGCCAGCAGGCATTGTCATCTGGGCGTAGACTAGGTAGTAGTACCAACACTATTGTGAGTTGCTCTTCTGCTAGTGATATGGAACATGTATGCTAGCTGAATCTCACTTGCAGAGTACGCCGCAATTCGACATTATGGCCATGGATCTCAGGGTGTCAGTGGGCCTCATTTGGCAATGTCTTGTGTCTCCCGATGGAGCGCTTTGTCCACCGAGCGGAACCAGCAGCACGTGACATTGGGTAGCCTGACTAGCCTTGGTCTCGCAACGCACTTGTTCAGTTCATATGTTGGTTTGAACAAGGGATTACAGTTGCTTTATAGTATCCAATGTTTTTTCTCTTCTTAGTGTGTGTGTGTGCGTGGGTATGCGTATTTGTGTGGGTATGTTTACATCTGTGCGTATTAACCTACCAAGATATGTACCTTTTATTGGTGCGAAATAAACGATTATTATTATTATTAAAGAAACCATGTAATGCTGACACTTGATTGGAAGAACAATAACGACCAATCTGAATTTGTCATCAGTCTGAAAGCAAAGGTCCTGGCTACTCACTCGGACATCCCTGCCTTAGGCATTAGTTAATCCCTATAATATACCCACCATTTGATACAGAATATCACATTTAGTAAGTACAGATGTGTTCCCCTAGACATTTAACACTATAACTAATTTTAACTTCAATAATTAATATCTCCTGATATGTGATAATAAGGTCCTGTGATGTCACAGGTCAAAACATTCCTCTCGTTGCTAACCGCTGGCTGGATAGAGTTTATGTGGCGCAGCCTCCGGCGGCATTTCAACACATCCCTAATCCCTATGTGGTTAGGGATTAGCGAGTCAGGATGCTCAGGCGTGGTTTACAAGGAAGCGGTGGCAAAATGTGGCATCTCCCTTTCAAGGGAGATGCCACACTTTTCAAGGGAGTTATCATGACACGAATCGTACTTCGCCACTGATGCCACCACAAGAAGACATCCCTGCAAGCTCCTCAAAGCGTCAGCAGTATCCATAGTGAGGAGGTCAGCAGTAGCACTCGCCATCAGGGGTAGTGAATGACTGGAACCGCCCGCCAGCCAAAGTGGTCTGTTCACCCACGGTGAACTACCCATTCAAGGCCAGTCTCGATGCCCACTGGGCTCACATCTAGTTAGTACCTTATACCGAACATTGATTGAGATTTGAGACGGTAAGGAAGTTAGGAGCTTGATGAGAGCGATACCTTTAGGCAAGGGCCTTTCACAAACCCGATCACCGTAAGGTAAGGATATAATATATTGAAATTTATATGGTTGAGGTATACCTCAACCAATAGGGTAGGTACAATATAATCCTCAGGTACATCCTAACCTTGAACTTGTCATGCTATCAGAATGCAGATGATACTGATGCATGGTGCTCTAGTGCGTCAATATTGTTAACATTCTGATAATTATGTGTAATTGAATGTAGTAAATCATAACTCATATGTTGTTTTTATTCCAGCCATGGCTGCAACAGAGCAGATTCGAAACTTCATCACTGCAGCAGATGCTTATCGGAAAACAGAGAGTAGCAAAAGCCTCACACAACTGCAGCGTCACATCAAGGTAACTTAACCCGCGCGGCCACGAGGGGTCTCCAGCCCGAACGCGCGGCGTAGGGGGGGTAAATTTTAGCCCCCCGCCCCGTCTTATCTAATCCGAACCAATAACCGACAGCGAGACGGCGAAAGGCGGCGCCATCGAAAGCATCGCAATAAACGATCGAGATTCATACCCGAAATTTTTAAGTATAGGTCAAAATGTGAAGGTCACGGGTCAGGTCATATGGAAAGTTCGAGTTAATTGAGTTAATGTTCATATTTTAATTGTAGTCTTTGATTAAGCGACTACAAGCACATAAGGCTCCCAATGGTTTGTAATACATCTATTGCATAAGAAAGTGAAATTGCAAGCAAAGGTCAAAGGTCAGGTCACAAAAGTCACTGTCACAGAAAAGTCAAAGAAAGTCTTGTGACACATGTTTTAGGGGTTATTTTGCACGTACAAATCGATAGAAACAGACAGTTTTACAACTTGACCCCGTCAAAGGTCAAGATCAGGTCATCTAAGGTCAAAACTGAAAACTGACTAATATGCATTAACAATGCATGTTTATAGGTTAGTTTTGTCTCATAAACACAAAAATGTATTATATATCGTGTACCAGGTCAAAAATCCAAAAAAAAAACGTTATTTTGAAAATGGCGTAATTACCTAGGGAGATAATTCTTTGCTACCTATTTTAAGACATTGTGTTAAAGTACCTTCTTATCTGGTATTTTTACTCTGTTGTGGTAATTTAACCTGAACCTGTGGTATCTTACCTCAATCTGTGGTATTTCATCTGAAATCTGTAGTATTAACTTCAACTTGTAGTGTTTTTTTTCAGTAGCAAAGTGTGGCCAGTATGGCTGGACCTAGCAGAAGTTCACTTTGTGGTATTTTACCTCCAACTGTGGTATTTCACCTCAATCTGTGGTATCACTCAATCTGTAGTTATTTTTATCCTCAAAATGTGCATTTTTACCTTCAATCTGGGGTATTTCACCTGAGGGGGAACTCTTGCCACCTGGGGGCACTCTTGCCACCGGGGGGCACTCTTGTCACCGAGAGGAACTCTTGCCACCGGGTGAGGGAGGCACTCTTGTCTACCGGGGGAACTCTTGCCACCCGGAGGAGGCACTCTTGCAAACCGGTGGGGGGTACTCTTACTACCTGGGGGAACTCTTGGCCATTTGGGGGGAGAGGCACTCTGCCACCTGGGGCACTCTTGCCACCGGTTGGAAGCACTCTTGTCATCGGGGAAACTCTTGCCACCCGGGGGAGCACTCTCCACCCAGGGGCACTCTTGCCACCTGGGGGGAGGGAGTACTCTTTGCATTTGGGGTCCTGGGGGAGAGGCACTCTTGCCACCTGGGGGTTACTTCTTTGCACCTGGAGGGTACTTTTGCCACTTGGGGAGGGGCACTCTTGCCCCGGGGGCATTCTAGACCCGAGGGGTTCCTTTGTCCCCCACTTTCTGCATCATTGAGATCCATTGAATAAAATGACAATTACAAGTACTTCGTAAAATGTAAATAAATCACTCAAATCCAAGGTTAAGAGAGAAACATCCAAAAAATGACACAGCTGGAGTGCCTGAGCATCTGATGCAAGTTCATTACTTTCTTTTTAGATTTGGAGGAAAAAACATTCTAAACGCCTACTGGATTCAATGAATTATACTAGACCGGAAAACTATATACTAGAAATAGGACATGTGCCAGTCCACATTACAGAAGTATACTAGTTTTACACATATGTACTCATTTTTCCACCACTAGTACCGATCAATAGGTATTTTTAAATACTACAAGAGTTCCCAAAAATACCAGGAATCAGGTGAAATACTAGACAATGCGCAAAATACCACAGAAGAAGGTTTTTTACCACAGGGAAAATTACCACCCATTACCTATTGATGCTTGGAGAGCCATCAGCCACTGAAAAATGAATATATTACTTTGAAATTTGGTTTGGGTATTTATTACACTTAGTTCTTATATATATTCCGGTTTTTTAGAATACCTCGAAAAATTTCAACTTTGGGGGGAAATTTCTGAAAAAAATCAGTTTTTTGAGTTTTTTGGATTTTTGGGGGTCAAAAACCCAAAATTTTGGAAATCCGAAATTGCCATTTTGTAGAAAATTAAAGTTTCCTTTCTTATAAAGTTTTACGTTTGCGATTGCTTGAAAGCTATGGTTTCTACGATGCATCAAACAGTTTATCGTTATTCAACCCAAAATGCTTGATGACATGACGTATCAGAAACGTCATTACTCCCAAAGTTCTGTTCAAATTTTTTTCGATGAAATTTTCAGGAAACGCAAATTGATGCCTTAAGAACGGTACTGAAAACTTTGACGTCGTTATCTGTTACCGTTTTCAGTTATTGCGGGACTACGGAGAGGGGGTATATTTACCCCCCCCCCGTACGCCGGCGCGGGTTAAAGGAGGTGCCTACTACATTGGTCATGTAAGTTGTGACACTACGTCAGTAGAACATATTTTTCTGAGTTTAGCCATATACTTCATTGTCCCCATATTCATTTAGTTGCTGAGATATTTAAAAGTCGCAATCACATTACTGCAGTACTTAATTTACTCGATAGTCCCAGAGAGCTTTCGCTTCTAGAAGCATTGCTCTTAATTCAACGCTAGCATTAAATTGTTAGCTCTGGCCAATTAGAAAACACTCGTGACATGATAACAGGCGTGCCGAACAGAGCCTTGATAACTATGAAACAAACCCATACATTGTTCGGTATATGTTTGTTTATCAGTCTTTTGGTGCGCCATTATAGGCAACATCTTCGTACTCTGTTTATAGTGACGATCGTTGATGAGTTTTGAAACAAAACAAATGCAAACAGATATAAGTAAATTTCAATTAAGGGGCTCCATTACGGTGAATTTTATCTGTAACCACATTGATCAAAACCAATAGCTTCTTACCGTAATAAAAATATATTTGACATTTCAAAAGAGTAGGCACACTCCCTTTAAGGATATTATTTTACCTGGAATCCAACTACAATGTCATGCATAAGTTATGCACTATGGAAGCTTTTTGGTGTCCTGATCCAAATCTGATATTCATTTAGGGTAAAAATAAACCATTATGGTATAGTTATTTACATATTTGGTTAGATAGGGTTAGGCTAAGTTAGGTTGGTTTCAGACATGTGCATGGATCTGAAAGAAGGATCTATGATCCCAGAGGATCTCTCGACAAAACGCAATGTTAGATATATGATCCAACTGGATCCCACGATGAAATACAACAGTGTATCTAGGATCCCAGTGGATTCCTCGATTAAATTTGGCAACGGAACTTGGATCCCATAATAGACAATGAAAATGGATCTGATCCTAAAGGATCTTGGATCCGACAGGATCTGACTTATAAATTATGTCATAATTGTAGTATTTCTTGACAAAATCTAACTAAAGCACACGCCCATGCTAGTTTCATTGACAACGAATTGCAAAGTACTGACAATGACTTAAAATATGGGTTCCAAAAATACATATTTGTATAATGGCGGGACTAGGATCCCAGTGGATCCCAGTGCAAAATAGTACCGTCTATCTCGGAGCCCGGCGAATATGTCGACCAATGTTGAAGACGGATCTATGATCCCAGTGGATCCGTCGAGGTGGATCTATAATCCCAGTGGATCCGGGACCCAGATACCAGAGATCAGATCCCGGGATCCATTTTCGGGATCCGAGCACATGTCTGGTTAGTTTAGGTTTAGGTTAGGCCATAATCCACCATTTTAAATTTGTCTGTTCCTCACCCAACACACTGAGTGCTGTTGGTCCCTGGCGGTCAACCGTAGGCCCTAAGCCCTGTCCCTTTGAATCTTTGATCATGTGTCATCACATGCAGGCGTCTGTGTACCAATGACTAGCATATCCCACTCACCACTCGATGCTCTGCGCGGTGTCCGACAGATTCTGTTCGTCGTCTCGGATCTGGGCGTGTTCTCGGCTGACACCCAGCTGACATGCGACTTCTATATGTCGCTGCACCGGCTGGTGGCCAGTTTGGGCGTGACGTCACAGGTCACGTGGCTGCTGGTGCGGCTGCTGGAGCACCTGTGTACAGACCCGGCCGCGCTGGCTCTACTCCGGGACAGGTGAGACATCGGGGCGGCGGTGGTGGGAGCGCCAGGTCGGGTCAGGTGGCGGGACAGCAGTGACAGGTCAGCTGATGTCTGGGGGCCGGAACAGATAATCAGGTCATGTCAGAGGACAGGAACAGGTCTGCTGCTCCTGCTGTGGACAGGTGAAGAGACCGGGAAGAGCGAGCGTCAGGTGGCGGGACAGCAGTGACAGGCCTCAGCTGATGTTGGGGGAGAAACAGATAAATCAGGTTCATGCTCAGTAGGACAGAGAGCGTCATGCTGCACTCCTGCTGTGTACAGCGTTCAGACGAGGGAAGAGCGAGCGTCAGGTGGCGGATAGCAGTTGACAGGTCAGCTGATTCTGGGGAGAACAGACTAATCAGGTCTTCAGAAGAAGCGAGGCAGGTCTGCTGCTCCTGCTGTGGACCAGGTGAAGAGACGGGAAGAGGCGCACGTTCGTCAAGTGCGGAACCAGCAAGTGGACAGTCAGCCGATGTCTGGGGGAACAGATAATCAGGTCATGTCAGAAGGACAAGGAGCGTCTGCTGCTCCTGCTGTAGTACAGGTACAGACCGGAAAGAGCGAGCGCGTCAGGTGGCGGGAACAGCAAGTGACAGTCAGCTGTTATTTCTGGGGGAGAACAGATATCAGGTCCATGTCAGAGGACAGGAGCAGTCTGCTGCTCCTGCTGTGACAGGTGAAAGACCGGGAAGAGCGAGCTCAGGTGGCGGGACAGCAGTGACAAGTCAGCTTGTGTCTGGGGGAGCAATCCTCAATCAGGTCATGTCAGAAGGACAGACAGTCTGCTGCTGCTGCTCCGTGTACAGGACAGACCCGGGAAGAGCGAGCGTCAGGTGGCGGGACAAGAGGTGACAGTCATCACTGAATGTCTGGGGGAAGAAAAGTAACAGTCAATTGTCAGAGGACCACGGAGCCAGGTCTTGGCCTGCTCCGCTCGTGGACAGGTGAAGAGACGGCCGAAGAGCGAGACACGTCAGGTGCGGGACAGCAGTGACAGTCCAGCTGATGTCTGGGGGAGAACAGATAATCAGGTCATGTCAGAGGACAGGAACAGGTCTGCTGGTCCTCCTGTGGACAGGTCAGACCGGGAAGAGCGAGTCCAGCCGCACAGCCGCAATTGTTAAGTAGTATTTTTATATCTGGTGCGCGCACGTTTCGAGATGGTAAAACAGTATAGAACGGAAGCGACTATCTTCAGCAGGGCTGCGGAGTCGGAGTCGGTAAAATTGTACCGACTCCGACTCTAGTTGTCAGTATTTTTTCATGGCGATTCCCTTGTCGTTCACTGATTATCAATCAGAAGGTGTGTACCGCGGTTGGCGAAGTAGAATCTAGGTTGTTTCATCGGATGGAGATTCCAAATGCCACCCTGAG
This sequence comes from Semibalanus balanoides, assembly GCA_014673585.1. Classification (NCBI taxonomy): domain Eukaryota; kingdom Metazoa; phylum Arthropoda; class Thecostraca; order Balanomorpha; family Balanidae; genus Semibalanus; species Semibalanus balanoides. The sequence continues at coordinate 20,281 of VOPJ01002511.1, forward strand.
ACATTGAAGCAATGATCGCCATAGTTCGATTGTACAAAAGGATTAAAGTGACGTGTAGCCTGTTTAAGTGTATTCAACGCTGTCCCATTCATTAACTATAACCTGTTATTATTGTTTAATAGTTATGTAGATGGTAGGATTGCTATAACTTTTTTAACTTCTAAAATATTTAAATAAATGTTAGGGTCAGACAATGGCTGTCTATTTTATCTAATTACTATAGTTTCCATTAAATGAGCTCCAATCTTGAAACGGGAATTTGTTGCTGTGTTAAGTTAATTTGTATGCCTGTTAACTAAAGCTTCAGCTAATCAAAGGTCGGAACACGGAATCGATTTCGGAGTTGGAGTCGGAGTCACCTGAAAACCGATCGACTCCGCGGCCCTGATCTTCATTACCTGTGTGACGATATGTGACTGTGTTTTCTGTGCACAGATACTGCTTCTTGCCTTTGGTGGCCGGTATGGTAGCATCACGACCAGAGGGAGACCGTATCATCCTCCTACTATCCGTGACAGAGGCACTGACAGCGGACCTCACGCTGGACAGGTCAGTTACTCATCCTCCTGCTCTCCGTGCACAGAAGGCACTGACAGCGGATCCACGCTGGACAGGTCAGTTACTCATCCTCCTGCTCTCCGTGACAGAGGCACTGACAGCGGATCTCACGCTGGACTGGTCAGTTACTCATCCTCCTGCTCTCCGTGACAGAGGCACTGACAGCGGACCTCACGTTGGACAGGTCAGTTACTCATCCTCCTGCTCTCCGTGACAGAGGCACTGACAGCGGACCTCACGCTGGACAGGTCAGTTACTCATCCTCCTGCTCCCCGTGACAGAGGCACTGACAGCGGACCTCACGCTGGACAGGTCAGTTGCTCATCCTCCTGCTCTTCGTGACAGAGGCACTGACAACGGACCTCACGCTGGACAGGTCAGTTACTCATCCTCCTGCTCTCCGTGACAGAGGCACTGACAGCGGACCTCACGCTGGACAGGTTAGGTATGAACACTCATCAACCCTGCTCTCCGTACAGGAGCACTGACAGCGCGACCTCACGCTGGGCAGGCTCAGTTACTCATTCCGCCTGCTCTACCGGTGACCGAGCCCTGACAGAGGACCTCACCCTGGACAGGTCAGTTACTCATCATCCTGCTCTCCGTGACAGAGGCACTGACAGCGGACCTCACGCTGGACAGGTCAATTACTCATCCTCCTGCTCTCCGTGATAGAGGCACTGACAGCGGACCTCATGCTGGACAGGTCAGTTACTCATCATCCTGCTCTCCGTGACAGAAGCACTGACAGCGGACCTCATGCTGGACAGGTCAGGCTCGGCTGGTTGGCTTATTTCTCATGCAATTGGACCGGCCGGTCGCGAAAATGGTCACCAGAAGGTCAGACACGAGTTTGTATTGATATCGGTGTTGAACTAAGTGTTTCTCTCGGAGTTTCATCAAAGAGATGATGGTGGAAGGTTATGCTTTAACAATCTTTTATAATTTCATCTGTCTTATGATTATTTATGTGCATAAAAGCTGTCTGGACATTAAATGTCCAGACAGCAAATAGCGAGCGCCGAAGCGACTCGAACCTGGGCTGCCACTACCGGGTGAGGTCAAGACTAAAGAGCCCAGTGCTCTTCCGACTTCGCTACAGGGGCGAATGATGACTTACAGCCAAAAATGAATGAGGCAAGTTTTGTCTATTTCATTTTTCGCGCTATGCCATCATTCGCCCCTGTAGCTCTGCAGTCGGGAGAGCGCTGGGCTCTTGAGTCTTGACCTCACCCGGTGGTGGCAGCCCGGATTCGAGTCGCTTCGGCGCTCGCTATTTGCCCCTGACTGGGATGACCTGCGGCCGGCGGCAACGGTCACGTTTAGGGTGAGTTGACGTCATGGGCGGGGCGGACCGTGTCCAGGTATGTTGGGCACGTATAACTTTCGCTTATAAATTTGGCCGGACACTAGGAATTTCGTGATCGGGTGGTAGAGTCAGGGCATGCACAACAAGCAAGCTATGCTTAGCGCGGGCCCGCACCTCGCAAACCCATCCATTCAAAACATTCTGACTAAATTTGTAAATCAAGACAAATTCATTTTTCCGCATTCGGATTGTCTTGGCTGACCCCCCCCCCCCCC
>VOPJ01002512.1:0-11934 GCA_014673585.1 Semibalanus balanoides
AGGGGGCCCTCTGTCGGTCTGTCTGAAGGGGCCTTCTGTCGGTCTGTCTGAGGGGGCCCTCTGTCAGTTCTGTCTGTCGAAAACGCTGTTTAAATTGCTGCCAAATTCCCTTCAAAAGGGGAAAAAAGTCAAAAAGTTCTGTCGGTCTGTCTGAGGGGGCCCTCTGTCGGTCGGCTTGAGGGGGCCCTCTGTTGGTCGGCTTTAGGGCTGCCTCTTGTCGGTCGCTAAAGGGGCCCTGTCGGTCGTTTAGGGGCCTCTGTTGGTCGGCTTGAGGGGACCTTGTCAGTCGGCTTTGAGTGGGGCCCTCTGGTCGTCGGCTTGATGGGGCCCTCTGTCGGTCGGCTTGAGGGGACCTGTGTCGGTCGGCTGAAAAGGAGCCCTCGTCGGTCGGCTTGAGGGGCCACTTGTCGTCGGTTCGTTGAGGAGCTTTCCCGATTTAAGCTCGAGGCTTCGAGCTTCGAGCCTTCCGATTTAGCCTTAAGCCAGAGGGGCCCTCGGGGCGTTTGCGAACAAAGCAGCTTTTGTCTAAGGGGGCCCCGAGCGTTTTAAGGGGGTTCCTAGGGGCCCTAGGGATCCTCTTGGCTACGCCACTGGATCAGCTTCTCTCATGGTAATTTTACAGCAACATAAAATAACGGCCGCTAGGCCATGTGATTGCAGCCGGGCATAGGGGGCCCGGCAAAATCTCCCGGGTGCAGGAGCACCATTTGCACCCCCCTGGATACGCCTCTGTACCGTGCACATATTTATCACACATTCAACAAATAGACATTTTTGACCTCAGGTCAAATTGTGACCCGGGTTGGTAATTTTTTTGTTTGTGCATGATCCTTGCCCTATTACAAGTATTTTGGCGTTTGAAACGGTGTTTGATGTCATTTAGGTAAAAAGTTATAGGGTACCCCGTATTTGACCTTTTATAACCTATTGTGACCTCTGTAGGTCAAACCGTTTGAGATATTGCTCCTATAACTTCATGTACAGTGTTCTGACGCCATCACGCTGTTGGTGTGCAAATTTGGGCGTAATCCGGAGAAGTTTTGAATACGTATTTGAATTCGAATACGAATACATTGCTAACTTCATGGACATGATTAATGTTAGATATGTGCCATAGATAGCAGTTTTTTCTGGGGGGAAGGGGTATATGGTGGGTTGAATCGAATGTGTGTATGCATTTTACGTGTTTGTATTTACATAGGTCAGTGGTTCCCAAACGGTGGGTCGTGACCAGGGGCGTCACCACAGGGGGGACAGGGGGACAGGGGGGACACCGTCCCCCCAGCCGTTGGGCTGGGGTGATTATCCCCTCCAGTTTTGGACAGTCTCCCCAGGCATTTATCCACTTTCACTCGGAAACCAATGGCATTTCAATATATGCGTTTGGAAAAGCATTGTGCTCGGCTTTTTTCCCTTTGACTTTTTTCCCGTTTTGACTTTTTTCCCCTTTTGAAGGAATTTGGCAGCAATTTAAAACACGTTTCGGACAGCAGAAGACATGAGGCATGGCGCGAAATGGGCTCTGTTGGTTGTTTACGGCACACTTTGTGTAATGTTTCCTAATAAGAAATAGTGTCTGTCTGTTCCATTGACATATATAGGTATAGAGGTCAATGGTATAGAGGTCAATGGTCTGTTCTGTGGCTGTCCCTATACCGCATTTGCCTCTTTAGACTTTTCTTTCCAACGTGTTTTAACCGTGGTTGAAATAAATGTGGATATAAGAAGCTTCTTAAAAAATGGCAGGCACATAATGAATCGACAATGTTTTGTATAGCATTAGTAAACAATTGATCAGAAAAATAACAATTTATCGTCAAAATGACTTTGCAGCGGTCGAAATCTAGCTATCTGCAGTAAAACAAACAGCAAAATTTCACACTGCTTTGCGGCAAGTTTCGCCATTGCTTATACAAATTTGTCTTAGCCACATAAAATCTACAAGGCCGGAGGCCCACCGTCTATATTTCTGGGTTTTATCAGGTGAACCCGTAAAAAATTTCGCCGCTTTCGCGGCGGCTTAATTAATTTAAGTAAGGTACCTTAACCAGCGCGAATTATCCAAGGATTTTCGGTCAGGGGTGGGGGGGGGCGCCCAATACAAAAAGTTTGGGCCCTCAGCGCACCCTACGGGCGCCCATAGAAAAGACCCGGTTCAGGGGGGCGCCCAAGCGCCCCCTGGATCCGCGCCTGCCTACTATAACATGAAAATTTATATTTAAATGCTGCAAAGAAGCTTTTTTTTCGTCATTTCATCTGACCCCCACTTAAAAACTTTGGCGACACCCCCGCGAGTTGGTTTGAGATTAAACGTTATTAGTATGTACTTATATACGAGTATATCCGTAGCATGTATGCTACCAAAGCATTGCGCTTTTAAGCGTTTTTTAATGCTTTTTTAAATGCTCTTAATAACAAAAAAAAGGTGACCGGCCCAAAATCCGGGGAGAAAAAAAAATGGAGTAAAATTTTGACAAAAAAATGACCCCCAAACCGACGGCTGGATCCACCAGTATTCGCCCCCCCCCACACTCAAAATATTGTGACGACACCCCTGGTCGTGTCCCCATTTGGGGTAACTGAGCCATTCTGCGGGGGCAACGAAGGCCTGTGAAGTTGAACCATAAATGTTACGCTACGACAGCTTGGATGCAACCCTCGGCTAAAACATACTCAGATAATATAACAGCTGCACAGAACGCACCTATTTATTTCGTTTTCATTTTACTTAACGCTTCAAAACGGAAACCTGTCTGTTTAAAACGGCATGCAGAGCAGCTTAACAGCACGAATCAGCCCACCATTGGATTTCCGGCACGCGCTGCGCAGAAGTGCTGCGTACTGCGTAGCGGTCAAGTGCATCATTGTGCGCTCTCAGTCTTTGTTCTTATTGCGAGTTGCAACGCCCCGATAGAAGAGCGTCGTCCCAACTCATTGGGAAACAGTTACCGCTATTTGTGATAAATCGGTAGGTATATATTTTGAAGGGTGGGGTAATGGTCTTCTCTGACTGCTGAAAAGGGGTAATTGTGTCGGGAGGGCTGGGAACCACTGATTTTTTTATAGGTGCTGGTGCTTGCTTTTTGTGCTGTTAGCTTTTAGGTGTTTTTATTTGTGTCTTTTTGCACTTTTGGTACGTTTTATTCTGTGATTTCGCTTGTAGTTGGGGTTTTCCGTCGGCGATCTTATGACTAAACAATAAACAACACCTCGATTTTGACCTTTGACATGACCGTAACCTGACGGCTGTTATGTGATCTCAATTTGACATTTTAGAGCATGCGTCTTATTGAGAGATTCCGCATGCCGCCTTGCGTCTCTCGATACGATCATTGGTTCGGAAGATAACAAGGGGCCGATATTTGCCCTCCTGCATGGGGTCAATGGCGTTCGGCTGAGACCCCAGTCAATGGTGGGTTAAATACCTGGCGGTGGCAATTGGGCAATATCTGATGACATACCCGAGGGTATCTTTCGCCCACCGTGGTACCTGCCTCATTATTGCAAATAATTGACTGGGGAGGGAATCCAACCAAACTAAGTCGAAGGGGTTTGATTTATTAACCCGCGCACGGACGGGGGTCTGAGCCAACTTAAAACGGACACGGGGGGCGGATAACCGCCCCCCAGAGATCTCGAAAACTACGCAACGTAGCGAGAAGCGGAAAACGGTGTTAGGTAGGTCGTGGTGACAGGAACTAGAGAAAGTAATCAGATTATTTTTTATTAGGTCAATATTGAGGTCACCAGAGGTCAAAACAGGTCAAATTTTCATATTTCGAGTAAATTGAGCACTGCTTCACATAATCCGGGCTAGCTCAATAACTAAGATAGCTAGGAACATTCCGATAAAGCATGGACATGCCCTTGAAACGCTCTTTCTGCAACATACCCTCAAATTTGAGATAGGCTCAATAGTTTAGGCTCCCGGCTCCAGAGGTCAGCAAAAGTCAAAATGCTTAATTTCATGGAAAAAGTTTTTGCTAACAACTTTTTATTTATAAGCGCTAGAGCAACGATTTTGCCATCATCGTCACGGCATCACGGCACGGCATTCTCTCATCACGGCACATCGAATCATATATCGTATGACCTAGCTAGGTCAAACTAAAAAAAATGACCTGACCTTAGGTCATGTCAAGGTCAAGTCAAATTTTATATCATTCGATGGAGCTCGACAATATGGAAAATAATGATGAAAACCATAGCACTCTACCTCACGTAGAATATGAGTTATTGTACAGAATCCATATGCCCTTGGGGCACATCGCATTTGACTTTCAAGAGGTCACGGAAGAAAATTACAGCATCCATTCTTCTGCTAAGCTCCAAAATAGTGGCAAGGATGAAAACCGACCATATTTAGCCAGGTTTTGTTTGATTGGTGCGCATTTCAATTTTCTCCCATATACTTATAATGGGAGGTCATGAAATTGACATGACCTCAGGTCACCGACATACAAAATCCGAGATATACGAACTGTAGATACCACTGGCCTTATCACACACTGTGAGTTTCAAACTGTTTGGTTCACCACCAGATTACTTCGGCAAGATGTCAAACTTAAAAAAACGTGACTTGAGGTCAGGTCATTTAATGTGACCTGACAACGTGACCTTGTAATTTTTTTTTCTTTCAGAAAGTGTGAGTAATTAATGCCCAAACAGCTATGCAAAATTTGGCGGCGCTATGCGCCGCCGTCTTTCCGCTACTACTGAAAAAAACCTCCGGGGGGGGGGGCGGATATCCGCCCCCCGTCCGTGCGCGGGTTAAGTCATCGCCACCAGTGGTTCACTAAAATGCAACTCAAAATACTTTTCTATGCGCTGTCCATAACTGACAGCCGGAGCCGGAGTCGGCAAAATTTGACCGACTCCGACTCGGACTCCGGCCGAAATCACCGACTCCGACTCCACGGCCCTGCAGCTAGTGACCACTGTCCACGTGGTCAATGTGACGCATTGCACACCACACTACGTTTATTCTCTTCGTCAATAGACAACGGACATAGTACATAGTTCACAGGTCGATCATAAAATGACATGATTAAAGCTAAGTAAAACAATAGAACTTTACCGTAAAATTGTAACGATTCAGTATAAAATATGTAACAAAACAATACACATGTTAAAAAATGAGAAAAAAAAAAACGAATATCCATCACAAAGTTACGGAGAACAACAATTGAACACACATTTCATCACACAAAACTTTAAAAAACGTACTGGCAGACGATTATGCTTCTGTATACGGTGCCTACCAGACCAGTGCAGTGGCCACCTGCGAGGATCAGCCGCTTCACTTCAGTGGACGGATTCCATTTATATGATTGTACACTCTACGAGATCACTTCACTGTCATGCAGATCAATGAACATAATCCGAGATCACTGGCATGCCATTCCACACAATCAGAAGCCAGAGATCCTTAGTCTGACTCCGATATGACTATACACTCGAGCAGGTCACTCTGCATAATTATCAGAACGCGACTGGACGCAGTTGGAAACCTCTGGACGGATTGCATTGTACAGCCGCTGAGGCAAGCGCACCAACTCCTCACCTGCACTGGCGCCAGCTGTCAACGACTGGAGCGAACACACGTCTGCCGTACATGGGAGTGGAGACAGGTCAGCCCGGACTGTCAGCCACCGCGGAGAGCCGTCGGTGGGCTGATCATCCCAGCGACAGAGCTGCGGCGTTTACTGATCAGCTGATGTCTTTGCGCCCAAAATATAGGATTACATCACACCACGGAAACTGTCGGCAGTCACACTCAACGGACTCTGATGGCCGGACATCAACGACTCGATGGCCGGACACTCAACGGACTCGATGGCCGGACAAAATGCTGACTAACGTCACTGGAATGACTGGATCAATGTCTCCTCGTTTGGCCGCCAATGACGGTCAATCCAAGCCCCGACCTCGGTCAAAACTTTCCTGTTGGTGAGCCCTCACTGCAGACTGTGGCCGGTCGGTGGACTCGCCGCCTCCTCCACCTCCCTCTGACCTGCCGGCTCGTCCAGGTCGACCCTCCGCAGTCGCTCGATGTCCTCCCACACCTGACTGACCAGGGCGGCCAGGTACGGCGGCGCGCCACCTGGCGGCGGCGACGGCAGCGCCTCTGGCGGTGACACCGGAGGCAGGTGGCGCTGCTGTCGGTGACGGCAGGCGAGGCGCGCCTCGGCTGCCAGCCAGGGCAGCCACAGAGGCAGGGTGGCCAGCGTGGCCTCCTGGCAGGGCGGCGGCACCGCTGCACTCTGGCCAGCAAACAGACCGAACAGCTGCTGCAGTGTGCTGAGTAGCTCACCGGTCAGGCACTGCCGGCGGACAGCATAGTGTTAATCTCCCATAACGGGTGGCACTGCCGGCGGACAGCATAGTGTTAATCTCCCATAATGTGCAAACAATAGGCGTCAGGTAACAGCTCTGATCATCACGTTCCGGTCGATGAAGTGGTGCGATCTTAGGGTTTTTAACGGCATTTTTTAATTATATTGTTGCCATTCAGTCTACTTACAGGTTGATCACATGAAACTGAGATAAGTTAGGTGACTAACCAGCTAACAATTTTGACGTTGTCGCTACGTTGTTGACAAGGTTGCAACACAGCTGACACAATTGTTGTGATAATGCAATTTTTGTAGACTTCCCAGGAAGTTGTCAAAACGTTACCGTGTGACGCTTACAAACGTTGAAAAATAACGTTGCTAACGTTACTTTTGACAAGCATAGCTAACCGTTACTTACGTGGTTGGATCATAATTAGTAAAGATGGTGAATATGCTCAGATTAGATAATTGTAACTTATTGCGAGCTGTTCTTCTCAAGTTACTAGAACAATGTTGTGACACGTAACGAGCAGGCAACGTTGCTGACGTTTAACAGCGACGTTTACCCACTTTGTCTTCAACAAACATTCACGACGTTGTCGGCAACGTTGTTTAAACGTAAACTCAACTTGATTTTCACACGTTGTTACACCGATCGTACCTGGGTATCAGCATAGTCGAGCCTAGGAAAAAGTACGCAAAAAGGCGTACAAATTGCAGCCCCCCGAAGAGTCGAGTCGTGCCCTTTGGCTATGTGCCCCCTTTCAATAGGACCTTCAGTCTTCAGTTTGGAATAGGAAGTCGTTGTGATAGTGTATATTTTGTTAGACTCCAGGAACGTTGTCAAAACGTCTATCTTGTGACGCTCACAAAACGTGAAACAACGTGCTACAACCGGTTCTTGGTGACAACGCGAAGCTACGGACTATGGGTTGATCATTGACCTAGTAAGGGGGGGCGGGGGGGGGGGGGGGGGGGGGGGGGGGGGGTGGGAATATGCTCTTTTAAAAATGTACCACATTGCAAGCGGTCATCCAAATACAGAACAAAGTTGTGAAATCGTAAACGATACAACGTGCTGTTAACGCTTAACAGCGACGTTTATGCCAACTTTTCTTCACAACATTCACGATGTTTTCGCATAGTTGTTTAAAACGTAAAATTATAACTTGATTTTCACAACATTGTCAACGGATCTTACCTGGAATGTGCATCTTGGCCTTTCCGAGTGACCTGAGGCATGTTCACGAACCACCTGCGGTTCGGCGGTATCCGCAGCTCTAGCCCCGCCCCTTTCCTCGTTTGCGTCAAACAGGCAGACGTCTTTTGGACACTAATGCCGCACGCGAGCCACGACTGGGCATTTCATCCTGCGGTCAGCGGCTGCTTCGACCAATCACCGAACCGCCGCAAACCCGCAGCTGTGTGAAGTCATGCATTTCGCCCATCCCCACAGTACTCCTCCGCATACCAACGCACTGGCTGACGCGAACCGCAGGCAACCGCAGTGCCGATTGAAAACAGGCTCAGGCCTCGCAAGGATTGCTGGACCAACACCATCCTGTCCCAGACCTCAGCAGGGATTGCTGACCAGATCACACCCGCCCCGGACCTCAGCAGGGATGCGACCAGACACACTCGCCCAGGCCTCAGCAGGGATGCGACCAGATTCAACTCGCACAGACCTCAGCAGGGAGGACCCAGACAACACCCGCCAGGCTCAGCAGGGATGCTGACAGATCACACCTCGTCACAGACCTCAGCAGGGATTGCTGACATATCACACCTCGTCCCAGAACTCAGCAGGGATTGCCTGACCAGCATCAAACCTCGTCCCAGACTCGCAGGGCATTACTGACAGATCCACACTCGTCCAGAACCTCAGCAGGGATTGCTGACCAAGATCACACCTCGCCCCAGGCTCAGCAGGATTACTGACAGATCACCCTCGTCCCAGAACCTTCAGCAGTGATTGCTGACCAGATCAACCTGTCCCAGACCTTCAGGCAGGATTGGCTGACCAGAATCACACTCGCCCCAGACCCCTCAGCAGGATTGCTGACCAATCACACTCGGTCCAGACCTCAGCCGGATTACAGCTGCCCAGATCACACCTCGCCCCAGCCTCAGCAGGGATTCGTGACCAGTCACACTCGTCCGGACTCAGCAGGGATTGGCTGACCAGATCACACCTCGCCCAGGCCCAGCAGGGATTGCTGACTAGATCACATACGTTCCCAGCCTCAAGCAGGGATTGCTGACAGATCCACCTCGCCCAGACCTCAGGAGGCGGATTGCGGGACCAATCACACCTTCGTCCCGGACTCAGCAGGGATGTGCTGACAGATCACCTCGCCCCAGAACCTCATGCAGGGATTGCTGACCAGATCACTCGTCCGGACCTCGCAGGATTGCGACAGATACACCGTCCAGAACTCAGCAGGGATTGCTGACCAGATCACACCTCGTCCCAGACCTCAGCAGGGATTGCTGACCAGATCACACCTCGTCACCAGACCTCAGCAGGGATTGCTGACCAGATCACACCTCGTCCTTGAGCCACTCCCAGCTACTCGACAGTTCTCTCTTCTACTACACAGTGTCTGCAACTATTTAAAACAATTTGGAACAGCTTGGTTCGTTTTTCAAAGATAAGAACGTCACATTCCACGAAATAAACCAAAGTTTTACCTAATAAACAACTTCGGTGCATCTGAGGACCCATTCTAGGCCTGCAAACAAAACTCATCTGAGACCCACAAACAAAACCCATCAGGTGGCACGCTGTCGTCAAAATGAGACTCACGCGTAAGTAAACAACACACTTGGGCAGCCATATTGTGTAACTGACCGTCTGCGCTGCCAGCAGCCTGCCGACATGTTCAGCCAGCTGGTGGCAGAGAGAAGCGAGGCGGCGGCTGCGGCTGCGGCGTCGGCAGCGCGTCTCCTGCAGGCGGCGGCCGACGGCCAGGTCCGGAGACCCAGAGCGGTCCGCCAGGCTGGTCTCCAGCTCGGCGCAGCGGCGGCGACAGCGGCGCAGCTGGTCGGTCAGGTCGACCTCGGCGGCGAGCAGCGTCTGACTCCTGGCCTGCTGGTCTGCCAGGTCCAGCTGGCGACAGGTGGTGTCCCGGCCCGTCAACACCATACACCATTGTACAGCTCACTGGACACCGGCCTGACACACCGTACATTACAATACTGACAACTGAGCCGTGCTGCATGTCTACACTGGGATCAGTTACAGACTAGCATATCAAAGGTAACGAAATACAATTCCTCGATACAAACGCCCTTCTTGATAACGACAGCGACACCACTCTGATCACCGAGATACAGAAAGCCCACAGAAAACTAGCATTTCCAAAACTGGACGCTGAGTCGACTATACACCAACCACTCTAATGACTCGTCCCAGACAACGTTGCCAGCTTGCAGTACACCCCGCGCCACCAGAGGTTAGCGTTCAGCGTGCCCTGATCTGGCCCGCAGTGACAGCTGGGCGCGGCGACACCCCTTCACTCAGACCTGCAGCTGTCGCCGCCTCCTCCGCCAGGTCTGTTCGGCACCGGACAGCCGCTGCAGCACGTCCGTCTCTATCGTCTGCAGCTGCTGCTGCGTCGTCACCAGCTGCCTCTCCACCTTGACCAGGCTGGTCTTCATGCTCTCGATGACAGAGTCCTTCCGGCGGATGGTCGCCTCCAGAGCCGCCACCGTCTGGTGGATGGTCAGATGACAGGTCAAAATGACGACAGAGTCGTGACCTGAGACCGACTTTATATGTCGATACTAGGAAGCCACTGTGAGTATTTCAGTGTGGATTGACTTTAACATTTGTAGGCTGCTTATCATACGGATGCAGCAGCAGACCATTCCTATACCCAAAACAAAGTTAAGTCTAGCCTTCGCAAGAAATCATTCACAGTCTGTAAGCGCATGCCTACTCCATTGTACGTACCTTCGCTCTGTATTACCGTTCTACCTTATAATCTCTCTATTTTATTTTTGCAGTGACCTGTACGTTCGCTCTGTATTACCGTTCTCCCTCTAAATATCTCTATCAAATGTCATCAGTCGGCTTAAGGACCCTGTCAGTCACCCTGTTCTACCCACCTCCTTGTCAACCCGCTCCGTTTCCGTCTGGGTGGACGAGTCGGCGACCTCACAGAGCGACTTCACTTCTCCGGGAGGACTGGAAGGCCCGGCGAACAGTACCAGCCTGGACGATAGCAGCGATGGCGAGCCTCCCATACCGCCGTCTGCCGGCCACGCCGCGAAACTGCCACAGGTGGCGCCACCAGCGCCGTTATAGATGTCGCCCCTGTCGCCACCGTGGCCGGGCGGTGCGCAGCCTTCCTCTGGGGAGGCAGCGCGATGCGGATGGTGTCGAGGCGGCGGAGAGCTGGGCCCGGGATCATCATCTAAGCTTGAGTTTGACTCGTTTGACGACTTAGAGGCGGAGCTGCACGCGGACAGCACTGGAGAACCAGCGGAGCGCTCCGCCAAACTGACAGCGCCGCCAACAGACTCGGTCCCTGGTTGTCGCGTCGGCGTGGCGTCGGCGTCTGTCCCAGAGTGGCGAGGAAAGTCTATCTGGTCTTCGACTGCCTGACGTGAGCCATCCCAAGTCTGTGCTGATCCGGACACTGACCAGCCACTACGGCCGCCGGTGGCCGGCTCGACAAAACACTCCTTCAATTTGCTGACATCACCGGCAGACTGGACAGGGTTCGACGAGGACCGACTGAAGGCTGGTGTAGGGTTATTGGCGGACCGCGAGGAGCCTCGTGAGCCGGGCAGGGCAGGACGGCCAGCCGGGGCGGCTGGAATGGAGTGGCTGGAGCCGATGCCAGGCGGGGCTGAGGAGACGGCGTCGGAGTGAGACTGACGGTCGCAGGAGCCGACTCCTGCAGGGAAGTCAGAGTCCGACTCCGAGGGAAGGAAGGGAGAGATCACACCACCTCCTGCTGTCTCCTGGACAGGAGGAGTTTCTGTGATGGTCGGATCCACTGGCACTGCGGCGCAGTGCATCCTACTGGGACGTAGCTGGCCAGGTGGTCCGCTGACGTCACCAGCCCAGCTGTCCCGCGAGGAGTCATCAGTGCCAGCTACAGTCTCCAGCGGCGACCCCCCTGCCGGCAACCAGCATCCTGTTCTCTTCCACACTCCGACACGTTCCTCCTGTCGGCGGCGTGTTCTGCCACATCTGTCTTCAGCCCCCGCCCTGGGAGACGCAGTCATCACACCCACAGAGCCGGCCGGGGTCGTCCGCTGGCTGCGGCAGCCTCTCGGCGCTGTCTCGCCGGTGTATACCGTTGGTGGTAGCAGCTCCCGGAGGCGGCAGTATGTCAGTGGTGTTGTCGCCGGCCGCAGGAGGCAGTGTACTGGCGGTACTGTGTGGTGGCGACACGGCGCCGCTGCTGCTGCTGCCCGACACGGAGGTCGACTGCGCGGCAGACCGGCACGGGCCGACTGAGGCAGCACACCGGCACACCTCGGGACTCCGACTACAGCCGCCGGCCGCACTGATCTGTAACAGGGGTGACCAGACATCGAACACAGGCTACAACACAGGGCACCGTACAAGACAGGACATGGGACA
>VOPJ01002513.1:0-45105 GCA_014673585.1 Semibalanus balanoides
CATGCTGTCATGTCTGCCAGCATACCCCCCTCCCCCATTAGCTCCTATGCTGCCATGTCGGTGATGACCTGAGTGCAGCAAAAACCCGGTCAGAGGCAGATAGTACCCCTCACCACCCCGTTCGCCCCCTCCCCCGGCCACCCCCGGGCCGCCCTGGGTATCCTTCAGCCTATTCGGCAAAAGCATGATTACCTTTGCACTTATCGCAAATGATTCGGTTCTGGAGAATGATGAATGTGATGCCACGTCAATGGAAGCTAATCATGTTATTGCGCTCTATTGCGGGAGACTGGCGTCTCGCTATCATCTGGCAGAATAAGCTGCTTCTGTTACGAGTATCGCCGTCTGTGCTGTACCGTGCCAAACTTCAGGCCAAAGCGCTAATTGTCGTGGTGTATTTTGTGCTTGTGTTCAACTAAAACAAAATGAGAATGTTATATTACGTGACCGCTTGTTATCTTATTTCACGATTACAATCAAATACGTATGTACAAATCTTGCCCGCCCATGTCTTATACAATACAAACTGTATTCATATGTATATAATATATATTATGTCTGTCAACAATAGAAAGCAACTGGAAATTTATCTATGAATTTCTAGCAGCCAGCTTGTCGATGAATATCAAATGAACATCTTAATATTGTATATCTGAATATATTCTTTAAAACTAAAAAAATGTACTACTTCTACTTTTAACTACTTTACTAACTTTAAACCTGAGTAAAGATAACCAACAACTATGACCCTAAAGCCTTTCTTAAAATCACATTATCACAAGAGGATGATTCATGCACTGAATTAATGTGTTCAGTGCTTAAAGGGACTGTCCCACCTTAAAAAAATGTGTCAAATGTACGTCGTTTGTGGTGCAAATATGAAAGTGAATGCTGTTGAACACGATATGACATTTGTTTCTCCACGGAACAGTGCTCAATTTCATAAAAAAATAGTTTTAATATTTGGGCTGATGACGTCATATGAAGGATTTTTTGGTGAAAAAAAGAAAACCTTCACGCTGTTATAAGTAGGACTTAGTGTATGACTAATGTATGGCCAAAGGGTAAACAAGTCGGACTGTAATCAACATTTAGCAACAGAGAGGACTACGACATCGGCTCACGGCCACCATTCCAAATACATTGGGGGCTTGGCGATGTTTACAGATTGCCAAAATCAAACTCGAATTTTCTCTGTGATTCGACCTCAGTGGTTGTTTCAACTTATACCATACATAATTTCAATGCCAAGCACGCAAAATGGCTATCTCAACTCAAATCTCATGTTAAGGTGGAACAGTCCCTTTAAAGTTGATTTTGGTTAAACTCTTCTTTTTGACAACTGATGCACGCATCCGTAGCATTCCCGAAGCAAACCATTACAACGCGAACGGTAGGTTTGATGACCAGTAAATGGTCTACCTGACATTAGAGCAAGGGCGGCGCCAAAGGGAGGACGGGGTTCAACATTTTCGGATTTTAACATTACGCTTATGAACGTTGCATGGAAATAATATACTTCAAAAGGTCTCAGTCTCCCCTACTTTTGGAAGGTGGCGCCGCTCTTGCATTAGAGGACCATACGATACAGCCGACGTCCGTGTTTTTTTCTGGAGACTCCGGTGGCAAAACCGCACGGGCTGTACCAGTGGCTATTCCACGCTGTATCAATAATCAATGGCAGCGGTGGGCCGCCCCAGCGGCGACAGCAGAGGGCGCAGACCACCCGGCCAATTGCATTTCCCCCGATCACACTTGGTGGCCTGCCGGTGGCGGTGTAAGACGCGCTCGGCCGGCATCGACAGGGCATCGATTTAGGGTGCCCGGCGGCGGGCGAACCGCCGACTTCCGCCGTAAATTGGCTGCCTACGTGGCCACCATATGATGGCCCAGATTAGCAGTGGCCGATCCGGCGCCGGTTCAGCTGCGGAAATCAGGGATCGCGCCCAATGATGACCGCGCGGTGGACTGGGAACCGAAAGGGCCGGTCGGCCGGCCAACGCGACGGGACGGGTGTTCATTTGCGACCGAATGGAAGTAGGTACTAGATATACAGGGGAACCTATTGGGCGTTCTCTATGACTGCGATGCATGAACTCTGTCGACAGCTCGAAGGGTCATAAGGCAAATGTATACTGGTTGGCAGGCGGCGTCCCGTACTGGCCCACTGGCACGCTTACCGACTTTAACTTCAGTGCACAGACACACACTTATTATCATAAGAAGTCTTGGTACAATTATACACCGAAATCACTCGAAATACGTATAAGGTAACTTAAAAAACTCTATGTCCTAAAAAAAACATGTGACTACGTCATTGGCCTTAAATGGCCATGATCTTTAGCAGGAACAAGTATGGTGTTTCATTCATACTCATGCACTCCTTCGTGAGCTCTCGCAGAATGTTGCATGGTAAACGTCACAAATCTCAAATCACTCAAATTAAATCATTTCCGACGTATGGTACTTAAACAAAACAATCGAGTACTACGTCTCACATCATAGCAATTATGCTTCCTAATAATAACGGGCTTCAATAACATTTCCATCGGACTAGCTAATTATTGTCCACTGCCCAAGTAATCACGAGCTAGACTGGCCAGTGGCGAAAGACGGGATAGCTATATTAATATTAGCCTGGACGTCGGGCACATAATTTAATAAGCATAGTGTCTGTTTGATTAATCCTCTATTAATAACACAGAACATTTAAAACGTATCTTAAATCTTTGTGAGGTAATAAACGTAAATGTCCATGTGACATGTCAAACATTGACGGCAGTGATGCCTGCTGAATGACCGTTGGCTCAAGCAACAACAACGCTGACGTTATCAAGTTAATTTTAATTTACTTGACATTCTAATATATTTATTTACGGGACGAGATTGGGAAACGTTAATGCAGTACAATAATATCTGATCTTCAAGGAATAGATACTTCTCCAAAACATAACTTCATTTACTAGTTCAGTACAAAACAGCTGTAAGTGTTCAGTCACGTACGTACATTATGTTCTGTCCACTTCATCCACACCACCTCTGTCTCTATCTCTGTCGTCGGTGCTGCACGCAGTGGAATCCAATGCAGTGGAATCCAATCCAATGCGTGCAGCACCGACAGACAGCACCAATAGACAATGTTGACATTGAATTAAACAGGAACGCTTAGACAAGTTTTTTTACGTATACTTTCGAAGCTAGCCTTCGGTAGACGAAAACAAACATCGCCCCCAAAGAAATGGAGGGTTTATTCGAATAGTGCACTGAAAGGACTGTTACTAGCCGTTTTTACGAAGGATGTATTCGCCGGGCACATCGACATCGTGTGGTGTTCATGAAGTGGACAGAACTTATACACGTTATTGTACATCTCATAATATAGATTGAAGACAAATAAAAGGCAACTTAAAGTAGACATGTGTTTATAAGATATTTTATCAGCTTTTGGTATGACAGAGTTTTGTCTTAATGAGTCCACTTGAATGAGACAAATGAGTTACACCCTTTTCAGGGGACTGACCTTTGCGTTGAGAACGCTGTGTGTTGCTAGTTCCACACGAGCGAAGTTGCCTTTTCCTAGAACTTCATTATGCAAACGATATCGTCCAAGCGACTGTAGTTTCATGTTGCGCGTCTTATTTCACATACAATAAGCAATTGTAAGGATGATATAAGGCTATTACTGAACACATTTACTCACTCGACAGAGCAAATAAACGACTTTTTTTAACTGGTCAAGTTAGCAGGAACGGTTTACGGATGTTGAAGACATTGTAAGTTCTGGGCCGAGACTGTTTGTGAGTGGTTGACAAGGTTGACAGAATGATCTGTGGTCGTCAACTGCCTATGAGCTTATGAGTTGCTGTCATCATTTTACCATAAATTTATTTCATGGGTGAATGCATAATGATCCTCCTGTTTAAAAGTTGCATATAAAACCAATACGTATTTATGCGTTGCTAATACAGGGTGGTCCAGATAAAACGTAACCCACATCTTCTTCAATTATGAAAAATATACTAACTGCACAGTCAAGACTGATATATCATTCGAAAGACAATTCAATGGCAAAGCAATCACCATCAGTCGTAGCCATCATGAAGCTCGCATGCCTTCGGATCGCTATCCTATAGCAGATGCTCCAGGTGAGCCCCATGGCGGTCCTGGATGCGCGGCAGTCGGACGTGCTGCAGGTGGTCCACCGTGCGGTTGATCTGGTCGACGGTGACGCGCTCCATCTCGACTCTGATGGCGGCCTTGAGCTCCCGAACTGTCGCTGGTTTGTCCCTGTAGACTCTGTTCTTGAGCTGTCCCCACCCGTGTCACCCGGGTTGGGCCACCCGGGTTGAACATTCTGCGTTGAAAGTTTATTTTGACCAGATCCTACGCGGATACCCGCAGAAAGTTTCTCAATAAATTTATCGTAGACCCAGGGCCTATTTCAAGGGAAAACCACTTGGGGACATGATAAGAATCAAACATAGCCTGGAGCAGCACTTCCCCGGGCGACACATCAGCTTCAATACGGCAGTGTCGTGGGCTTCACACTCGCCCGACCTGTCGCCCCTAGACTTTATGCTGTGGGGACAGCTAAAGAACAGAGTCTACAGGAACAAACCAGCGACAGTTCGGCAGCTTAACCACCATCAGAGTCGAGATGGGGCGCGTCACCGTCGACCGGATCAGCCGCACGGTGGACCACCTGCAGCACGTCCGACTGCCGCGCTCCAGGACCGCCCCGGGGCTCACCATGAGCATCTGCTATAGGATCGCGATCCGAGGGTGCGAGCTTCCTGATGGCTACGACTGATGGTGATTATTTTGCCATTGAATTGTCTTTCGAATGATATCTCAGTCTGTACTGTGCACTAATACATTTTTAATAATTTAAGAAAATGTGGGTTACGTTTTATCTGGGCCACACTGTATAAACCTGCTATACTTTTCAGACTCCTATATTAGCCGTTTTCACGATGGATTATTTTGCGCGAAATGTTTTAAAACATCTTAAGATGTTTTGAATGTTTTAGATGTAGCCGCTTTCACGATGGACTAATTTGCGAAAAAAAAAAGATTTAACCCTCGCCCTACGGCACCGTAGAGCGAGGGTTAAAACATTGATCGCAAATTTTTCCATCGTGAAAACGGCTACTACTGAAACATTTTAAAACATTTTAAAATGTTCGCGCAAAATAAGCCATCGTGAAAACGTCTATTGCTGTCTTTTTTCAATTTCACCATTTCTTTCGCCGATCCGAAAAGAAGTTGTAACACACAGTTGTTCAGTTGAAACACATGTTTATGGGTTCTTTTATCGATTAGAACGCGAAAAATGACCTTAGAACATGTTTTTCCCATACAAATTGAAGAAAAAAACAAAAAAACGAAAATGCAATTTTTACCTAATGATATACAGGTGGTCTAATTTCGCCTTTGAAAGGTTGTCACTCAGTCATTTTTGAAGATATTGACTTCAAACATGCTACACACATTCATTGGAATCATTTCAATTACATATATTCCTTCTTTTTTAATTTCGAATATTTTGTTTAAAAAAAATCAAAAGCCGCCCAAAAATGTTTTTGGATTTCTCAAAATTTTCAATTTCAGCAAGTTTCACAAATCCGAGATTGTAGTTTAATAGCCCAACTTATTACCTGTCGTTTGGTGTATAACAATTTAGTTTATCTTTAAAACTGTACTTTTGACAGCGTTTCCCGCAAACCCTCATTTTTCAACAAAAAACGCAGAACATGATGTCACTCTGACATCATTTCCGGTTGACCTATCATAGCCTTATCTTTTTCCATCGGGCAGAATGCGTCAAATTGATTAGGGACAAGGTACTAAAGTTGTGGTGACGATACCTATGTTGGTTTAGGAGATATTGCAAAATAACGGGAGGGGGGCTATAAATAGCCCCCCCCCCCAGTTACTCGCGGGTCAAGGGTTGACAAGGCTTGACAACAAGGCTTTGACAAGGCTTGACAAGGGTTGCCAAGGCTTGACAAGGCTTGACAAGGCTTGACAAGGCTTGACAAGGCTTGACAAGCGACAGCGTCAGCTCTACTCAACTCTAAGTTCAGTAAGTGCCCACGATAGACTGTTTGGAATGATGTGTATAGCTCTACCATGGTCCTGTGTGTATTGTGCTGGTAAATAAATCAATTTCAACCAGAAATGTATATAAAGCTCTGATTATTACTTCTTATAATGTATTCATCTGGACAGATTTCCATTATTTTCTTTTTTTGATATAGATCCAATCAAGCAAGCATTTCTCCATTAATTAAACCAGTATATGAATCAATTTTTTAACAAATAAAATCACAATCTGACATTTTTATTTAAATCTGTTCAACGTTGATGTTGATATATTCGATTCAATTCAACCACAAATGATGTAAGTGCGCCGATAAGCGTGACAATGCCTTTGTAAACAATTCGGCAACCCTAAATAGGTCGCCGCGCGTTAGGTGCAACTTACGATTTGAGTGCTAGTTGTTTTCTCAACTGTTTATTTATTTATTTGTGTGAAACAAATATTATTTTTCATGATACGTTAAAACATAGTGTTATATACAACCAGAGACAAAACTATACAAAACAGATCATGTTGAAAAGGAATTCACTAATTTGTATAAGTTGAGGTATCACAATCTCTAACTAGGCCGTCGTTCAGTGCATCAGTTATCTGCTAACTTGGTAACGATTTTGTCAATGTTGGTTGATTGTCAGGACAGTAGGGCACAGCATCAGAATAGACACGAGTGCAAGACTTATTTCCTTTTTCAAAAACCATTACTAGAGAAACCCGGAATTAGCAGAGGACCAGAATTCGTTACAAAGTACTTGCAAGTACCGGTCATTAGAAGCCTGGATCACTCATCAACTTTGACTTTAAATATATCTCGGTAGGATTTGCTATATTCAGGATGTGAGCAATTTATCATATACTTTGGCCTCGTCTGTCGATTTCAAGAAATAGCTCATTTTTGCTGAAAATGTGAACATTTATCTTCAAATAAAACAGCAAACATCTGAAAGTCACCCAGAAGAGGACTAACTATCTGAATGGCATTGTCTGCTGGTCGGTCTATCTACACTGAGCCGCGCAGGTTAATTACAGATCTGCCTAATGCTGCAGCTTTCCGCCCCACTCGGTCGATCGATACCGCCCGCCAGCGCTTCTGATCGGATGTGTTGTCACATGAAAGCCACTCAAGAGCTGCTCATTTACATTCATTAACTTCCGCCAGACCTCGCCTCATGGATAGCTCGCCTGACGAGCCAGACCTCGCCTCATGGTTAGCTCGTCTGACTAGCCAGACCCTCGCCTCATGCGTTTAGCTCGTCTGGCTAGCCAGACCTCGCCTCATGGATAGCTCGCCTGACGAAGCCAGACCTCGGGCCTCATGGTTAGGCTCTCTGACTAGCAGACCTCGCCGTCATGGGATAGCTCGTCTGACGGGCCAGACCTCGTCTCATGATAGCTCGTCTGACGGGCCAGACCTCGCCTCATGATAGCTCGCCTGAGAGCCAGACCTCGCCTCATGGTTAGCTCGTCTGACTAAGCCAAGACCTCGCTCATGATAGCTCGTCTGACGGGCCAGACCTCACCTCTGGATAGCTTTCGCCTGACGAGCAGACCTCCGCCTCCCATGGATAGCTCGTGCTGACGGGCCAGGCACCTCGCTCATGGATAGCTCGTCTGGACGGGCCAGACCTCGGCCCATGGATAGCTCGTTACTGACGAGCCAGACCTCGCCTCATGGATAGCTCGTCTGACGAGCCAGACCTCGCCTCATGGATAGCTCGTCTGACGAGCCAGATCTCACCTCATGGATAGCTCGTCTGACGAGCCAGACCTCGCCTCATGGATAGCTCGTCCTGACGAGCCAGACCTCGCCTCATGGATAGCTCGCCTGACGAGCCAGACCTCGCCTCATGGATAGCTTGTCTGACGAGCCAGACCTCGCCTCATGGATAGCTCGTCTGACGAGCCAGACCTCACCTCATGGATAGCTTGCCTGACGAGCCAGACCACGCCTCATGGATAGCTCGTCTGACGAGCCACGAACTTCAACCCTCATGGCTTAGCCTCGTCTACGAGCAGACCTCGGCTCATGGATAGCTCGCCTACGAGCACAGACCTCGCCCTCATGAATAGCTCGTCTGACGAGCCAGACCTCCGCCTTCATGATAGCTCATCCTGACGAGCCAGACCTCACCTCATGGGATAGCTCGGCCTGACGAGCCAGACCACGCCCTCATGGATTAGCTCGTCTGACCGAGCCGAGCCACGTTTCATGATAGCTCGCCTGACGAGCCAGACCTCGCCTCATGGAAGCTCGTCTGGACGAGTCAGACCTCGCCTTCATGGATAGCTCGCCTGACGAGCCAGGACCTCGCCTCATGGATAGCTTCCGTCTGGACCGAGCCAACCACGCCTCATGGATAAGCTCGCCTACGAGCGGACCTCCCCTCATGATAGCTCGTCTGACGAGCCAAAACCTCGCCTCATGATAGCTCGTACTGACGAGCCAGATCTCACCTCCATGGATAGCTCGGTCTTGACGAGCCAACTCGGCCTCATGGGCTAGCTCGCCTGACGAGCCTAGGACCTCGCCCTCATTGGCTAGCTCGCCTGGACGAGCCAGACCTCCACCTCATGGATAGCCTTCGACGAGCCAGACCTCGCCTCATGGATAGCTCGTCTGACGAGCCAGACCTCGCCTCATGGATAGCTCGTCTGACGAGCCAGACCTCACCTCATGGACGGCTTGCCTCCTGTCGAAGGTTGATGCGCAGACATCGTGTGTATTTAATACAAAGCGGAGACCTGTATTAAGTTTAGGGAGTGCTTAAATTGTGTTGTCAGCCGTGTATTTCGCAACGGGCTTCTGAATATAAGTATTAAACCCAACAACATATTTGAGATAAATAAAGACGTTCTGCAATATAGAATGAACGTCCCAACCACAACAATTGTGTTTTTAGAACACAGTTATTAAAATATCAGTAGAGATGAAACAGACATTCCTCTATGACTGACGTTTTGCAGGAACAAATAAAACGCTAATCCGCAAATGCACAATATTTTGATTTTATAATGCGTCCAAGTTTTGCAAATCATGCGCCTGCGAAGAAAATAAGCGTTAAAGGGAATGTTTCACATTAACATTATATTTGAGTTAAGATAGCTACTTTGTTGGATTTGCATTGAAATTTAGTAGTGTAGAAGTTAAAATACCCTCAGAGGTCAAGTCAAAAGTAAATTTGAGTTTTGTTTTGACATCGGCAAAACTTACGGCCCTAGTGTTTTTGAATCGCCGCGTAAAGCCGATGTCGTCATCTCTCTTTATCAAATGCCAATGTGTATCGACTTGTTTTAAGGTATTCCTGGGATATTTTTACGTGTTTCGTTTCTCGATTGCTGGGTACCGGCTGGGTAGGTGATCACCGGTTTGATGACGTTATTGGTGTCTTATGACAAAGTTTAGTTGAACCAATCTCCAACCAGGAATTGTTTCGAATCTCCATCAGCAGCGATACATAATAAAGGTTAGGTAAGGTTCGATTAGGATTCATCCATAAGGCTTCAGACGAGATTGGCGGACGAATAATTGCGATCAAATATTGTATCGTGTACCAGTGACGTCATCAAATTAGCTGCACCACTGGGCCCTTAATACACTATCTGTACACGGTGCACAAACCGAAGAGCGACAGGTACCTTGTCAAAGATTACCGATAGATGGTTCTGTGTGCTCCACTTTGTAGCTATCTATAAAATGGAATACAATTTTTAAACGATGGCAAAGATTCGACGTGTGATTTATGGAGCTATCAGTTGATAAGACTGTGTGATATTTTGGAAACACCGTGATCAACAAATATTTGTTTGCATTCGAGTCACCATAATTGTCTGAAAAAAATTGTGCCATATGATTTGGCAGCGTGAAGATTTTCTCTACTTCCCGAAATTCCTTGATATGACGTCATCAACGCAAATATTAAACCTTAACTTCTTATGAAATTAAGCACCGCATGCGATAAACAAATGTCATAATCGTGTTCGGAAGCAATTATTCTATATTTTGCACCACAAGTGACGTACATTTGACAACTTTCAGAAAGATGAAACATTCCCTTTAAATGAATGACATACACATATCCGCATACACCGCGTGCTTGCCTCCGTCAATATTTAGTGCTGCTCACATAAGCTACTTATATAAGTGGTTTACATTATCAATGACAATGTTGAATTTCTGTTGAGGCTGTCGGGTTTCGCACTGAACGCTGATGTTTATCTGAGCTATTTGGATACATGATGTCATCTATCTGTGTGTTTTGTATAGCTTTCAGCGTCAGCGTAATGCTTCTTTCAACTTTTCACCATAAAGATAATAGTTGCCATTGTTTACTTGGAATCCCGTCCTTTATCTCCCATTTCGCCCGGACAAACAGAAAGAGTTGGTTGCTGTCGGTGATTCTGCGAGCTACTCTGTTTCAGGTCGATAGAGCGGCAGCCGCAGCAGCGCGCTCGGTGGACACCAGCGTTCGCAAAACTCCCGCTATGCCCTGCGTTCAAAACACTAAAGTAGCCGTCAAACAAATAGCTTTATTGCCCATTCTATCAAGATAAGGGTTTTCAATTTGCGCTGGCCGGGAGCGGCCGGTTTTCTGTCGCTGCTGCGCGCCGGCTGGTCCGAGATGGCCGGCACCGATAGAATGTTTATCGGTCAAAGTCATTACGGTTGCCAGATATATGGCTGCCAGATGTACTATTTTCCCCTGCTCAGAGCGGGAAGAACGCGCACAGCACTTGGAATGACGCTCAGACGTCCATTTCATCTCAATTTTCCGAGAAAAAATAGCAACGCACAAGCCGGCCGTGTCCGTTTGGCGGGGAAAGCTTGGGTATCTGTGATGGAGCATTGGAGGTAGGTAGGTGGCGCCGATTCTACTGGTAATTGGTTGGTAGGTGCTTATTGGTAGGTGGTGCTGATTCTGCTGAGAGACGTTGTTCAGAACAATGAATGTAAGTTTTATCAGCAGAAAGGCTAATTTTGCAGAAAAAAGACACGAAGTTGTGCTTTATTGTGCAGTCTGATGAATTATAAATGGACTGACCAGAGATGACATTTGTTTTGAGTTGAGGCAATTCAGCTGTCTGACGTAGCAATTAAAGCTTTGCGTAAGGTTACACAATACATAGCACTGCTTTTCAGTATCCTAGCAAAAACAACCCATATACCGTGCCCCAAAATACAAATTTTATATTCCATAATCCCCACATTATATCAGAAATACAAACAAATATGATATATCGGTATGCATGATAGTGGTACCAGATCCTCAAACTTCAAGTGCAGATGCGTCCACACCCAAGCGCGTGTTTTCAACCCTTTATTATAAACGTTAATTTAAAACCCGTAGGGCTAGCGTCGTATCCCAATCGGGAGCTTCAGACCATGGAACGACGTGCGTGTGATCTCTCCCCTCTACCCCCCTTCCCCCTATGCACCCCACAGCAACAGATCACTGTTGCCGAACCGTTTCCGGTCGGCACCAACCGGGGACCGGCCTAATTTACGATCAGCTTGTGCCACTGAATACCAATACAAGATCGCTCCGGCTGCACCGCCCGCCCCAGTGGAGGAGAGCTTTGAGCCCGGTCTCCTGGTTACCTAGACATGGGTACAGCGCGACCTGTACGGGATTCTACTGCACCAGGATGATGTGTAGGATTGTCAGACGGAACTTGAGAAGGCGGTCAAGGATTGGAATGTTTGAAAGCATTTGTGTGGTGTTAAAGTATAAATACAAAACGATGACACATAAAATGAAAAGGGACGTCAGAAAAAAAAAACACAAAGAACAGATTACTGGTACTAAGGCAGTTTAGAATACAAACACGAATACACAATAGTTTTCAAACCAAAGTATTCGGATATATAAATGTAAATCACCAAACACTTTCGGCATCTTCATGTAATTTATATTTTATTCAAAAATATTAATAAAAGCTCTCTGGTTTTATATGAATACTTTCTTTATATCTGCTTTTGAACAAAACGTGTATTTTAATTACAAATATGATGTTCAATTTAGTATTTTGTAATCGCCCAACATGAATCCCCGGTCCCCATATTGCTAGTCTATCGAAAACTCGAACGCTATTTTGTGACACACTATTCGCTAGCAAAATGTTGTGTTAACTGTCAGGCAGCGCTGTCGTTCAATGGCTTGTCGAACGCTCTATGTGACTCATGTTAGACGGTATACCATCTTCTTACTTCCACGGTCTTATGAGGTGGAGGATATCGACATGTGTTATCTATGTGAATAACGCGAGTCACTTTGCTTCACGTGGCATGCTTGAAGCCGCAATCCAATTTCGTCGTCCTGAAATTCATTTTAAGTGCAAATTCTATGCGCCCTTGATTTTCCTTGGAGTCCCATGCAAAGGCGGAATTTCTTGTGTTGGGAATTTGATGTTCCTGTGGAGAATGTTCTAGTTTGGAGGTTTTACGAGTACAACGAACTGTTCCGTGAATAATAGGAATTTTAGCATCGCGTAAAACATGAATTGAGTAACTTATTACGGAACATTCATTCTGTCTGGATATTTAAAATGAGTGACATCAGAACCAGGTTATAAAAGTGTGAAGCAATTAACTGTTAGGCTCGTGAGAGTTGCAATATTAACATCCAATGAAATGAGCTGAAGCGCTTAACTGGGTAAACGATGGAGAAGCTATCTCTAACAGAGTACTAAGTAGTCAACTTTGTGTGGGTTGAGAACTATTATTCGTTACTAGTTGATGTTGTATTATAAAGTTTGCACATCTAGGTGGTGACTGGTGACCTTCAGCTCGAATATTTAAAAAAATAGTCAGAGGCATGTCTATCGACCATCGACAAAGTCATGAGCAGGTGTTGGGCGTCAGTACACTGATGCAGCTAAAACTTGGACCCAGGATTTCGACATTGCATGCGAGGGAATAATATTTTTTAACCCGGCAGTCACTGGGGTATTTTTTGTAACACGACTCACTGGAGGGGGCTTTTATATCTCCTCCTCGTATTTTCGGAACCAATAGGACGATCACGCTGACTCAAATGGCTATCGATCAAACGGATATTTAATCGACACCTAATAG
The DNA here is from genome assembly GCA_014673585.1 of Semibalanus balanoides. NCBI lineage: Eukaryota > Metazoa > Arthropoda > Thecostraca > Balanomorpha > Balanidae > Semibalanus > Semibalanus balanoides. Next base: position 13,173 of record VOPJ01002513.1, read on the forward strand.
TTTGTGTTGACTTAGAGGTCACTGGTGCGTCAAAGGTGAGGCAAGTTTAAATATTTGAACGTTTCTGATAACGTATTGTTTTGCCATAACTGTTGAATTAGAGAGGCGTGAAATATACAGGATGCTTTAAAGGAAACAGTTCACCTTTAAACAAACTAAAAAACTAAATGATTGAGGGAAGCTAGAAATGAATTATTGTGTTACTATGTTGTAAGCCCTACATTAAATATATATTGACGTGGAAAAAGCTAATTATGATGTCAATTATTTGGTTCATAATTCCGATACTTTTTTCCTCGTATGCGATATAATGCTGAAATCAATGCGAAATCAGCTTGCTTAGAAACACGCAATGTCATCAAAACGTCATCGATTTTGTGAGGGATCGTGGCGCATACAAAACAGTACCTTGCCTAATAACTTGTTGAAGATGCAGTGAAAATGCAACGCTTTTAGAACCACCACAGCAAGTATTCGTCACCATTAGTAAAACAATTTAGTCGTATAAGTTCGCTAAGAGTGTTGCAAATAATAATGTTTTACAGACGATTTATGCATCAAAATCGCGATAAGTATCTCACAAGGTTCATTCTTGCAATCAAGAGAATGAGGTACTGAAACGGTATGTTCTTGTCCAGCACTATCTGATTCATTGTTTATCAAACACTTTTCTCGAAGTCTTACGTCATCTGTGCGTCATAATCATACGTCAAATCAGCCTAAGTCAGCCAACCAGCGACTGGAGTTACCTGGTGTTCTATTTCTAGTTCCCGACATGTAGGACTCAATATTAATTAAATCAGTTTTTTATGAAGATGTGAAAGCTTCTCAAGTCACGTACCAGCATAGTACAGGTCGTTAAAAGTGTGGATTGCTTATCAATTTTAACTTTAAATATCTTTCGGAACGATTTTTTTATTCCAAATATGATGAGTTTGCAATATGTTTTGGTCTTGTCTGTCGATTTCAAGTTATTACCTACTTCATTTTGTGCGAAAAGGTCAATAGGTCCCTTTGACATAATCACGTTCGCGTGGAAATGGCTGTGTGGATTTTGGTGTCGGTCAAATCCATGCACCCGTCTTTGAACGCGCCACACTTAATTTAGGTACATACTTTGTGCACATTGTATGTAATGGTGGCGCTCTTTTGATCAACAAAAAATTCCCAAGCTGTCCAGGACGAATACAATCAGCGATTCGGCACAGAGACGCAGGTACAAGTTTTCCTTCCGTTGTAGTTGAGGCTCTAATGCAGACTTTATGATTGCACAATTTGCACCCTATTTGTAGAATTTGTACCTACTCAGACCAAAAAATATACAAATTGATACAGATGGGAATGGGATAGGTGGTGCGGAATGCCGTCGCACTCGTATGGAATGTACAGTCTGTCTAATATGTATGCTCCCTTTTTTAGCTTCTAAAACTCATCTTATTTCACTTCTGTGTACATGAGGGACTGATTTAAGGGAAGATGTGGTACCTACCACGTAGGAAAGATGTGGTACCTACCATGCAAATTTTTACCATGTAGTCCCATTAATTCATGCAGTGCAAACTATCGCAATTTACGACTCGACAGAGTTTTTCATTGATGAGAGGGTTTCAAACCACAGCAAGTTGGCTAACGATAGAAACAGAACTAAGCTGTCCAGCCGGATGGCAACGACGGAACCGATGGAACAGAAAGCATGATACCGCACTAAGTACTGCAGCCTCATGAAACTGGAAAACAGACAACATCATCAGCTGGGTTATGAAATCTCGTTTACGCAAGTAAAACTGTTGTAAGGATTATCTGTTCTTCCAATTACGGTCACAACCTTCGCAGGTAGCCCATTAACCATATTCCTTGCGGGGGCAGATTCTGCCCCTCTCGGTAGTTTTTTGCTTGCCGCTTCTTAACTGTTAGGCCTAGCGTCTGGAAATTGTGTGACTTTTCCTAACTTTGAATTACGCGTTTTGTGTCAAAATTGTGAGGGCTCAGCAGAGCTTCCGGCTCATGCTTTGGGGAGGCAGTTACGAATTCATCATTTTGTGTGTTGTTGTGTGTGAGTTGTGCGACGCATACTTCCTTCGTAGTTTGCGGTGCAATAAGTGGGTCAGGAACGATGCCACTGGAATATACATCATGAATACTTGGATTGCACATATTTTGGGGCAGAGGCGCACTCAGGTACATAAAATGGGAGGCGATACCCACCGTCAAATTAGATCCAACTTCAAATTAGTAAGATGATAATAGGCGTTACGCACATGGTGCCCCATGATGTTTACCTGGATCCGCCTATGCGCAATGTATTATATTTAACCAATTACAGCAAAAGAGATCACACATGACTTCATATCGTCTCAAACAATCACGAACAGCACATATTTGTTATTGGAAAATTCCCTCATTTTGCAACCCCTGATAACGTCTATGATTTTTGTTTGGTACTTCTTCTTTTGATTTATTAAAGCCCAGTGCACTGGAAGCTCAAAAACGTTTCGGGCATGAAAATCGGTCGAATCACATTGCCGGAATGATCTTTCAAAAAACACCACAAGTTTTAGTATTGTTTGGCCCCTGGCCCCCATTTTCGAACAAAAAATAAATTTTGGGGTCCAAAAAGAAACAAAAAAGAAATTCGGTCGATTAAAGAAATTTTAACGGTGCATCGAATGGCGTTTGTCTCAACCAAATTAACCGAGTGGTTCTTGATATCTCTGGGGAAGGCAAAAACTGTCCCCCGCACGATAACGTAATTCTAGCCGCCCGCAAGGAATAGAGTTCATGCCCAAATTATTTGTGAAAGATACATTGGCGATGTTTTTACAGGTGATGTTTAACTGAAATGTGGGAAAGACATTTAACCAAAATAAATCGTCGGACGGAAAAATGTACAGCTCATAAATTTTTGGTTGCAGTGAGTGCACGTGCGTTTTTTTGCCAAATGCACGTGCGGCAGATAGGAATAGCAGCAGATTAGTTTGTTGACATTGTACGTCCTTACGGGCACTAATGGGTTTTAAGCTGGTGCTCCATGCTTTCCTTCGACACATTAATTTACCCAAAAAGCGGACTCAATCCAGGACTCCAATTAAAGTACTGCGACAGTTTGATGATACTTGAACAACCCTTTTCTTCGCAAGGACGACTGGAGTCTGCATTTGATATGTACTGAATATGCATTTGATACCGACTGGCACCAGAAGTGGGTATTACCGGGACTGCAGCTTAGTCGAGGTGTTTGAAGCTAACGCCGATCCCGTCGGCTCCGTTCGCCAGCCAATTCTCGGCGGCGGGAGATCCCGCCACGCCAGCCCACGTGCCGCGCTCATAAATCATAGCCAACTCATATTGGATTAAAGTGGCAACGAAACGGGCGCCAACGGTTTTTATCAGCACACTGATAAGGCCTAATATAACTTGACGGCTAGACGCTGTCGGCATAGAGCAAGTCCCGAATTTCAGCATGCTGCCAACACGTTAAATGTCTTACTTTGCATAAATGTTATGAGAAATATTGTTCAAATAGTAATATTGTGCTATTTATGAGCACTGCACGCTTTCCATAAATTTGCATAAAACATGGGTATGTACAACCTATTGCTTGCAGTTCATACAATGCACCTCTCGGATTTCTCCCGATAGTCTTCTATACATGTCTATTTAGCGAATCTTGAATTTCTATTGCATATAGTATAGGACCAAAAGCATGATAGTATTGGTCCTGAAAATGTCAGAAATCAGGTGATGTTAGGCCACGGTAGTGCCCCAGTACCTTAATTATTATTTCCAATATTCACGGTTTTGTGCCTTCTTCCTATCATATCCTGGATTTCGGAAGCACAAACGTTTCCACCTAACGATAACACTTCCGCAATAACATGTTTACGATGCAAGTTTTTCATCGCCTCCACCCTGCAGTTGCCCATCCCACCACATAAAAGAACATTTACATATTGCACACATTTCCTCCATTCATTCCGTCGCCCTTTACAGATCTGAATTAGCGGAGCATTTGCATAATGATGCGAGCGGTCGTCGTGTCGCCACGGAGACAGCAGCTCTAAAGGCGCCCTATGAAAAGGGTTAGCAGCGACCGGAGAGGAGAATTGTTGAGATAGTTCTGCCAAACGCTTTGATTGGCTCCTAGCGGGAAATAAATGAAGGGTTTTTATGCTAACGAGACTGAAAGGCTGATGGAAATGATGAAAGCAAATGAGATCTATCTGCATGTCGGAGTGCTGCGTATTTTTCAGTGGAACTCCCCACTCCACGCTGCTCGGAAAGCTAATTGACTTTTTACCCAAATGTCCGCCCTTTGATTCGGAGAGGAGAGCCAGTCTCGATGGGGCCATGTTCTATCAGATAAACACACTTTTATGTTAATCTCCAGTACCATGAAATATTGTTAACAGTGATGTTTTTCAGTCCAGACACTGAACACGGATGAAATGTTTTCTGTCAATGGCAACAATTTTATTCAACCCCTAAAACGGAAATATCGAGAAAATAAACCCATGAATGTCATTGATCAGCTCACCCTAATACAATTTGTTGAAAATGCCAATTTTGGTGCATCTAGTCCTAATCTAGTCGAGACATTGCGGTGCATATTATATTATATATTATACTTATATATATATATATATATATATCAGTATGAATGTTAAATGTCACCATATACAATTTTATACGATCAGAAGTAATATCTCTGTCTCGCATTCTCACCAAATATATTTAATAAACATGTGATAGCTTATTTATGCTGAGTATTAACTTAAGCGCGCGCACGCGTTTGTGTGCGTGCGTGCGTGCGTGCGTGCGTGCGTGCGTGCGTGCGTGCGTGCGTGCGTGCGTGCGTGCGTGCGTGCGCTGCGTGTGGTTGTGTAGGTGTGTGTGTTGTGTGTGTTGTGTGTGGTGTGTGTGTGTGTGTGTGTGTGTGTGTGTGTGTGTGTGTGTGTGTGTGTGTGTGTGTGTGTGTGTGTGTGTGTGCTGGCTAATCGGACCGGCATCTCCCCACCTCCCCTGGCGATGTGATTATCCTAACGGAGCTGTTGCTCAAAATGGAAAACCCTGGTCGTCGGGAATTTATGATGAGGTTTTACGACGCATCAAAAGGGCTGCAGTCGGCAACCGTTTGAAAGCGGGAGCTCAGAGGTAGATGCATCGTCATTGCTACAGCTCTATGGCTCTATAAGTCAATATCTGGCAAAATATGTGACGCGCTCCGAGGTAGTGGCAGCTTTCACCCTCGTTGCTGATTTGATGTTTTGTACATATAGTTTCATGCTTCTATATGTCAAAAATAAATAAAAAAACATCTGGGTGACCTGAGTTCTGAAATATTTGCGACGGATGTGGTGGCGCACACTTATTTACATATTCTTGTATAAAACCTCGGATAGCGGGTATACTGACCAAAAATCCCAACCAATACTGACGTTTAAAACTGTGGGTAGTTTTCCGACCAAGATTCACCACTCTTCAAAGATCTATTTTAGCGGGGCGTAACGAATAGTTTAGCGAAGAGCCGTCAGGCGGCTGCAACGATCAATCCGGGCGATCGTTGGATAAAACGAAATTAATCGGCCCAAAGTGCTTGTCATGGTTTAATTTTCACCATTATCAATCACGTTTTCCAGTCGGGGATGTTGTATGCTGAATATAGCGATGAAATGAGACAAAGAACTTAGTGGCAGATTTTAAGAAAACGTGACATAACGACAACTAGCTACATTTAATTCGGAATTCTCTGTTGTCATATTCAAAAATTTAACGCTTTGCACCGCTTAATAAGAAATGTTCATAGTTACACTGTTATTAATTAGCAATAATAAAGTCGCACAGCATTTAAGCACGACCATTCAGGCTGCATGTTAAATTTATGTCCGGTGAGTGGACCACCTCTTGGAAACAGCGCACTTAGCTGAATCGCTCTTCACCGATGAACAACGCACTTTGCCTGGTCATCATCATCAACACGTTTATTGGCTTTCATGTTTGAAATACGATCAAACATATCGCAGATTTAGCGCAAAGGCACAAATGTGTTTGATTATTTGCGCTGGTTCTAATGGACAATGGTGCACTTATTCATAAATCACTCTGCCGCCGCCACAATACTGGTCAGCACAAATATTGCAAACCAGCTGACGCTTCACTCGCCCTAGTAGTGCCCCTATAATATGTCAGGCGTCGTGAAATCATCCTCAGTGGACAGCGGTACCAGGGCTGGTAAAAACGGTTTCGGTGGCGCCGGAGCAAATCTGGCCGAAATAAATTGGCCCCGTGACCCCGTGACCTGAGAGGCCTCTCCGTGCTGGTTAGGTGCCCATTCGGCACGTTTATGGCCCTTCTCACTCGCCGAGGGGCCCTTTTGGTCTAGCCAGGGGCCCCTAGGACCTGTCCAGTGTCCAGGGGCCAAAAGTAAGAACCTTCTGTGCAGAATGGCCTTTTCGGCCCCGAAGCAACTTGAAAGGGTATATATGTTACAGTTAGTATGAGAAATCCGTTAGTATGCATACTAACTAGTTAGTTTGCTAACTAACTGACTGTCCAGTTAGTTTGCAAACTAACTGACCGGTCAGTTAGTTTGCAAACTAACTAGTTAGTTTGCAACGCAACTAGTTAGTTTGCAAACTAACTAGTTTATATGCAAAATTTGACGATGTATTCTGGCGTTGTAATACCTATCCAGTGGCACAATTGGTTTTGATCGATGCTCTGTCAAATTTATATCCGCTTGGCTTATTCCGCGTCCTGTTAGCGCATCGCGATTCGAAAATCGCTGTTTTCATCAGTTGGATGACCTGCGATGCCGTGGCAAGCGGTCGCACTCAAGTCAGAGTCAAGGTACTCTGCAGTGAACGGGGTGGGACCGTGTTTAAGGCATGCCGGTTCTTAACTTTCAATTCTAAATGCTGTCGGCCAAATAGCAATTACCTGATCGGACGGTATGAAACTGGGGGCCCGCGCAGTACGCACTGCAAGCGAGTCCTGGCATATGAAATTCATTCATTTATTTCTTCAATAAAGAAAATCAAAAATGCTACCAAATTTCACGTTACTTTTTGAAATAATTAATGCATTCATTATTGTCATATCTAAAGTTGGTAGACCACTCAGAAGCGGCCAGTGTTGGAATTCTGGCCGCTTTATAAGATTCTGGTCCGGTACTTTGCTCTCTTCAGTGAGTTACCCCGCGTCGACCTCAGCCTTTCGGGNTTCGGCTCATGAATATGAGGCGCGCTCCAGCGGAATATGAAGCGCGTTCCACTGAATGTAAGGCGCTTTCCGATACACCTGAAGGCGCCCCCCACATACTTTCGAAGCCCCATCACAACTACTTCCAGAGGCGCCCTCCTTTACACCTCCGAAGGCCCCCTCCCACATAGCTCCAAATGCGACCTCCAAAACACCTCTAAAAACACTTTCCCACATGCCTTCAAAGGCGACCTTTTATAAACTTCTGAAGGCACCCTCAAACAACCTTTAAAGGCGTCCTCCCATATACATTCCAAGGTGCCCTCCCACACAAATAAGAAGGCTCCCTCCTACACACCTCCAAAAGCGCCTCCCCTATGGGCCTTTGAAAACGGTCTACCAAATATCTACATTTTGCAGGCTCAAAAGGCGATCTCCAATACGTCTCTGATGGTGGTCTTCTCCAAAGGCGTCCTCGAATACACTTCCGCAGCTGTCCTCTGATAAATATACGAGAAAGCGTATGAGGGCGCCCTCAGATACACCTCTAAAGACACCCTCCCACATACCTCCAAAGGGACCCACCGATAGATTCACCTCTGAAGGCGCCCTCTCACATAGTTCAAAATCACCCTCAGATACATATATCTGAGGCCCGAAGGCGCCCTCCCTACATAGGTACCTCCAAAGACGTAATTTGCTAAATGTGAGGCGAGGAGTGCCTCTGGTCTCACAGATGGTGCCTCTTAAGCTATTTGGGAGGGCGTCCTCGGAGATCTATCGTAGGGCGCTTTCGGAGATATTTAGGAAGGCGCCTTTAGAGGTGTATCGGAAAGTGTGTGGGAGGGCGAGTTCTTAAAGTTGCATCGGAGGTTACCTTTGGAGCTATGTGGGATGACGTCTTCAGAGGTGCATCGGAGGGTGCCATTGGAGGTATGTGGTAACTGGCAGACATGTGCTCTGATCCCAAAAATGGATCCCGGGATCCGATCCCATGGATCTGGATCTGGCGATCATTAACTGGAACTTCAGCATTATGACAATCCACCGCCTCCTCAGTTTTGTCGGAGAGAATGCCCTCATCTGGATCCCCAACTAATTGGATCAGCAATTGATGACGCGAATTAGTGGCTTTAAGGGACGGCCCTCAAACTCAATGAGTCTATGTGGGCGGATAGGCACCAGCACAAGTTTGGTGCGTGGCATCAGTCAGCGAACAATCACAATATCCAGCATTGTATTTAAGCCGAGAGATCCACTGGATCACAGATCCAGATCTACATAAAACCCGCGAGTTCCAGGCAGATCCAGCTTGTATTAAGCAATGGCAGCTGCCAGCTAACCAAGCTAAACATTCAAATTAATATCAAAGGAAAGTTGAGGCCTGACATTATTAGTTGTACAGTGCATTATCCCTGGGTTTGGTTATGTTTAAGTTATTGGCTAGATAAGTCATGTCTATTTCAGTGCCCACATCCAGGTTCTGTGGGTCAGGTCAAGGTCCAAGGAGGAATTGTCTCGTCTGGCTAGGAAGTTTTTCCAATTGACCTTTATGACCAAATTGCTTTAACATGCTGTTTCAGCAGACACAACTACCTTTGGTAGTCTAATTGAAATAATGTCTTTGAAAGCAATTAATAAGAAAGCAACAAGCATCTTTAAAATAAATATGAGGAAAAATCATACCACAGAAGTTCAGACATTCATGATCAAAACTGTCAACACGAGGCTCCAAATTATAATGCAATTTTGTGAGCTTTAATCTTAAATTGTAACCAAATACACAATTCATGGTAACAGGCACCAGGCAGCATCCAAAATTTAAATCAACCAAAATGTAACAACTCGGCTCAAATCAAATATTCGTTAAAATGAAACCAGTTAACATCGTGAGACTTCTAAGTCGCGATCGCGGCACTTTTGATTTCTGTCTGTACTCAAATGACGAGCCACGGACCATGGTTATATTTGGTTCAGTGGCCATGGACACGCGTATTTTGAATGCTACATAGAGCTCAAGCACTTTTAGCGGAAAATTCACCAAATTCTAGCGAGATGACAATCCTTGCGATATTTATGGAAAATATCCCTGTTTTCCGCCTCTGGTGGTTTGGGGCAGCGGCGTCTTAACACGCACACTGCAGGGGGGGCGATGATGAAGCAGAGGCGTCTCCAGGCATTGATTTGAGTTACCGTAAATGTCGCACAAACACCATCCCTACGCCGCTTCGTTTTCGAGATATTTACGAAAAACATATGGAGGGCACCGCCCCCTCCCATCAATGCTTGAAGACGCCTCTGCCTCATCATCGCCCNCCAGCCTGGAGCGCTGCTGTAGACAGTCATGCTGATATTCCATTGTCCGCATTTGCAGCTTCAGGTCAGCGATTTCCTCACGCAGTTTCCTTACATCTTGCCTGGTCTCCTCTTGCTCACGAGCGAGAGCAGCGCTGAACCGGGCGGGACTGTTAGGCTGCAGTGGAGAGCTCGCCTTGCGTTTTTTCGTCATCTTGATGTAATAATTCACCACAGCCGCACAATCACACCGCCCGGCCCCCACTCGCCACCCGCACCACCGCGAGGAGCTCCCGACCGCACGTCTGACCCCAAGCGAGGTCAGCGGACGACTGCGGTACTTTGCTCTCTTCAGTGAGTTACCCCGCGTCGACCTCAGCCTTTCGGGTTCATTTAACGCCCGGGTCACTATGCCGCTAAATTTTCCTGTGGTGGTGCAAACTTTTTGCACAAATTAGTTATATTCTGGACTCCAGAATATGCCTAGATTATGAAATATAATACATAAATCCATGTAACAAGTACGTACCCTGCTATATTCTGTAGTTCGTAACATAACAATTCTGGAGCAGGGTCACATTTAGGGGGGTCACCGCACCATGGCCTCCCCTTGGGCGCCGAAGACGCTTCCAGACACCGAAGGCGCCCTCATGGACCGAAGGCGCCTTCGGCTCATGAATATGAGGCGCGCTCTGGCGGAATATGAAGCGCGTTCCACTGAATGTAAGGCGCTCTCCGATACACCTGAAGGCGCCCTCCCACATACTTTCAAAGCCCCCTCACAACTACTTCCAGAGGCGCCCTCCAATACACCTCCGAAGTCGCCCTCCCACATAGCTCCAAATGCGGCCTTCAAAACACCACTAAAATCACTTTCCCACACATGCCTTCAAAGGCGCTCTTTGATAAACTTCTGAAGGCACCCTCAAACATACGTTTAAAGTCACCCTCCCATATACATCCCAAGGTGTCCTCCCACACAAATAAGAAGTCGCCCTCCTATACACCTCCAAAAGCGCCTTCCCTATGCACCTTTGAAAACGGTCTACCAAATATATATATTCTGCAGGCTCAAAAGGCGACCTCCAATACGTCTCTGATGGTGCCCATATACATACCTCCAAAGTCGTCCTCGAATACACTTTCGCAGCTGTCCTCTGATACATATACGAGAAAGCGTATGAGGGCGCCCTCCGAATACACCTCTTAAAGACCCCTCTCACATACCTCCAAAGGCACCCACCGACAGATTTACCTCTGAAGGCGCCCTTCACATAGTTCAAAATCACCCTCAGATACATATCTCTAAGGCCCGAGGGCGCCCTCCCTACATAGGTACCTCCAAAGACGTCATTTGCTAAATATGAGGCGAGGACTCGAGGAGTGCCTCTGGTATCACAGAGGGTGCCTCTTAAGCTATTTGGGAGGGCGCCCTCGGATATTTATCGTAGGGCGCTTTCAGAGATATTTAGGAGGGCGCCTTTAGAGGTGTATCGGAAAGCGTGTGGGAGGGCGAGTTCTTAAAATTGTATCGGAGGTTACCTTTGGAGCTATGTGGGATGACGCCTTCAGAGGTGCATCGAAGGGTGCCATTGGAGGTATGTGGTAACTGGGAGGGCGCCCTCGGAAATTTATCAGAGCCTCCCCCCCCCTCCGCTCAACAACATCTTTCGCTGACGGCGCCATCATGTGTGGATTTGGCGCCCCTTGAAGGCTTGGACCCCCCTCGGTGGATTTCTAAATACGCCACTGTTCTGGAGTCCAGAATATAACTGATTTGTGCACAAAGTTCGCACCTCCACCGGGGGAATGCAGCAGCATCATGACCCGGGCGTTAGCTGCACCCGAAAGGCTGAGGTCGACGCGGGTTAACTTACTGAAGAAAGCAAAATACCGGACCAGAAAGCGGCTAAAACTCCAACGTTGGCTCTGAGTGGTTCACCAACTTAAGAGATGAAAGTAATGAATGCATCGAATTTATCTAAAAAGTAACGACAAATTTTATTCTATATTATATTTATTTAAATGAATTATTCAATTTCATATGTCATGACTCGCTTGCAGTGCATACTGCACCGGTCCCCTGATCTCTAGTCTTTACCGTCTGATTTGGCCATTTGCTAAGTGGCCGACAGCATTTAAGAGTTGAAATGTTTAAGGTACCACGGCATGCCTTTTTCATGGTTCACCCTGTTCAACTGCAGACGTCACCTTGACCTGACCTTGAGTGCGACTGCTGCCACGTGATCGCAGGCCATCCAATGCTGAAAGCAGCTATTCGAATCCGGGATACCCTAATCGGGACGCGGAATAAGCCAAGCGATATAAGGTTGACAGAGGTATCGATCAAACACCCAATTTCGCCACTGGATGGTATTGCACTCCACGCGACCAATACAATCGTCGATTTCGCATATAAAAGCTAGTCCAAGTCTTGCAAACTAACTAGTTAGTCATGCTTCACTAACGGATTTTATCATACTATGTAACCATATATCTATATATATATAATATATTATTTATATATATATACCCACACTCATCATCATATATATAATATATACATTTAGTATGTATAAAATCCGTTAGACAGCACATATCTAACTAGTTTAGTTGCCAAAAAAACCTAAAACTTAACTGTCCCATTGTAAAATAATGTTGGCCCAACCAAAAAACCCCTTAGTAGTTTGCAAAACTAATTGACGGCCAGTTTAGTTTGCAAATAAACTAGTTAGTTTTAACAACGGCAACTAGTTAGTCTTGCAACTAACCTAATTGTATGGCGAAACTCGACGATTATTACCTCTCTGGCAATCGCTCATCCTATTCAGTGACAAGTTGTTTTTTGATCGATGCTCTGTCATTAATATCGCTTGCTTATTCGCATCCGGCTTAGCCCGTCAGCATTTCGAAATCGGCTGCTTCCGCATTGGATCGCCTGTGATCCGTGGCAGTGGTCGCACTCAAGTTCAGGTCAAGGTGAAGTCTGCAGTGAACGGGGTAGACCGTGTAAAAGGCATGCCGGGTACCTTATTCTTTTATCTCTAAATGCTGTCGGGCAATAGCAATTGCCTGATCGGACGGTAGGGATCAGGGGCCCTTATACCGTCCGATCAGTCTGTCCGTCAGTATACACCGCAAGCGAGTACTGGCTTATGAAATTCATTGACTAGCTTTTAAATAAAGAAATACTGTATTTTTACCAATTTTTCTTCACTTTGGATACAATTGATGCATTTATTATTGTCATTTAATAACCCTATTCCTCACTGGGGGCAGATTCTGCCCTCCTGGTAGTTTTTCGCTTGCCGCTTTTAAGCTGTTAAGCCTAGCGCATTGAAACTTTGTGGATCTGACTAAAATTGCATTACGCGTCGTGTAGGGGTGTACTATAAAATGGACTTTTTCGAAAATGGAAAAAAGCTAGTCAGAACCTGTTCCATGGACCTTAAAAAAAGACGTGGTGCATCGGGTTTGGTTCTCCTTTCCAAAAAACCCTCTACCACCTCGAAAAAACAAAACCCTGTAAAAATGCATTAATAGCAATGGCAGGATGCCACAAAGTGGTCGTTCGTTCCCTAGTATCTTACCAGTTCGCATATAACTACAATCCATTAAGTGACATCAACCAATTTGGGTAGGCCGGTAGCACAACCGTTTGGAACTTTTGAAACCGTAAAAAGTTCCAGTCAGGTCAAGGTCACGGAGTTATGACTCCAAGTAAAAGAGTCTGCGCCCCACCGGTTTTTAGCTGATGGAATGCTCTCATGCTACTTTAACTCATTATTACATCACTTGGCGTTAGAAATCAATCTGCGGTTATCAGTTGTGCGATACAGAGGGGGAGACATTCCCCCACTCCCTTGAGCTCGAAGGGGCCCAATAGCCAAGGGGGCCCATAGTCGATCGAAGTCACTCTTAACGATTTTGCACGTTTTCAAACAAAATCGCAAGTGGGCATTGTCCACTCTGAACTCCTGAGGACATTCTGGATTCAGAGAGCCATCTGGTCTCCGTCACGCGAACGCATGGCTCACGCGGGCCCACTCTGATTCACCAAAAAGGCCCCATTCGACTTAAGAGGCCATCTGGTTGTAGCAGCCCATTTCAGCATGTGAAAGGTATATTTTGATTAAATTGGGGTCCCATTCTATGCAATATTTGTCTGCATTGTCCAAAAGGGACACCAAGGCTTGAGGAGCCACTAAGCGGCCTGAGAGGGCCCACAAGGTGCTTGGGGCCACTTTACCACGCAGCTCCCCCTCCCTTGACTGAATCCTGGGTTCACCACGGGAAGGCATAAATATAACTCTATGAGCAAAACAACATGGCTCAGGAAAATCAGACTAAACCCCATGAGGTCAGAACTGGCCACTGGATGCCAAGTGGGCCTGAAAGGCCAGGGCCCTGTGGACCAGAATGGCCCCTGGATGCCATAGCGGGTCCTGGGGTCAGAGTAGGCCCTCGGGAGGGCCAGAGTGAGCCCAGGAGGCCAGATGGGTCCTCTGGAACCTATGGGAGTCCTTGGCTGGTCTGGGAGTGCTCAGATTCTCAGAACTCTGTCTGACGCATCGCATTGTTAAATGCCCTGTCCCCCCGCGTGATGGGTTTTCTAGGTCAGGCTCTGATCCGAGAGGACCCTCAGCAAGAGACCTGAGCACTTCAAGAACAGCAAAGGCTCCCTAGGTTCCAGAGGACCCATCTGGCCTCCATTAGGCCCACTCTGGCCTCCCAAGGGCCTACACTGACCTACAGAAGACCCGCTCTGGATTTCAGGAGCCATATGGTATGGTTCCCACAGGGCCCCTTTGCCTTTCAAAGGGCCCACTTTTGAAGCCAGTGGGCCAGTTCGGACCTCATGAATGCCCAGTTTGATTTCCTGAGATATATTGTATTTGGCACAGAGCAGTTATATTATGGCCTTCAGTGGTGGACCCAGGATTCCACAGACGGAGCACACGCTGGCAAAGTGGACCCCGAAAGGCCTTGGCTTGCCCTCTCAGAGCCTTAGTAGACCCCTCAAGCCTTGGGAGGCCCTTTTGAAAATGAAGACAAATATATGCTAGAATGGACCCGTTTAGTTCAAAATATACCTTATACATGCTGAAATGGGCCTCTACAAACCAGAATGGGCCCTCTTCAAATCAGAATGGGCCTTCTGGTGATCAGAGTGGGCCCTCTGGAGGCTGACGTGGCCCTACGAGACTAGAGTGGGCTCTCTGAGGCCAGATAGTCCTCTGGAGTTCAAAGTGGAGAAATGACTTGCGTTTTGTTTGAAAAACGGGTTGAATCGTTAAGAGTGACTTGATTGGCTATGGGCCCCCCTTGGGGCTATTGGGGCCCATTCGGAGGCTCAAAGGGGTGTGGGCATCGCCTCCCCTCTGTATCCACCACTGATAACCCGTCATGATCGATTTCTACGCAAGTGATCTATAATAAGTTAAATAGCTTTGAGAGCATTATTCAGCTAAAAAAAACGTTGCGCAGACTTTTGGTTTGTGACGTACCATAACTCCATGACCTGACTGCTGGAACTTTTCTGCTAGTCAAAATGTTTCAAAACGAGTTTGTGCTAATATAATCTAACATACTACCCGGCTCCAAATTGGTTGAATTGTCACTAAGTGGATTGGAAGTATTGAAATAAATACAGGAACGAAACGACCACTTGTGGCAATCCTGTCATTGCTAATTAACTGCATTTTTACAGGGGTTTGGTTTTTCCCGAGTGGTAGAGGGGGTTTTTTTGGAAAGGAGAACAAACCACGCAACACGTCTCTTTTTAAGGTCCATGGAACAGGCTCTGACTTGGCTTTTTTCCATTTTCGAAAAAGTCCATTTTATACTACACCCCTATCTAGTGTCAAAAGTTCGAAAACATCGGCTCAGCAGAGGCGGTGCCAGGGTCATGTTTTTGGGAGGCAGTTACGAATGCAGTTGTGCGGCACATATTTCCTTCGTAGTTTGCGGTGCAATAAGTGGATCAGGAACGATGTCACTGGAATATACATCATGAATACTTTGATTATAAATATTTCAGGGCAGAGGCGCACTCAGGTAAATAAAACAGGAAGCAATACCCACCGTCAAAATAATTCCAACTTCAAATTAGTAAGATTATACAAGGCATTACGCACATGGTGCCCCCACGAATCGTGGGGGCACCATGTGCTTAACGCCTTTTATCATCTTACTAATTTTATATTGGACCTAATTTGACGGTGGGTATTGCCTCCTATTTTATTTACCTGTGTGCGCATCTGCGCCAAAATATTTATAATCCAAGTATGTATGATGTATATCCCAGTGACACCGTTCCTGACCCACTTATTGCAACACAAACTACGAGGGAAATATGTGCCGCACAACTGCATTCGTAACTGCCTCCCAAAAACATGACCCTGGCAACGCCTCTGCTGAACCGATTTTTTCGAACTTTTGACACTAGACGCGTAATTTAATTTTAGTTAGATCCACAAAGTTTCAATGCGCTAGGCTTAACAGCTTAAAAGCGGCAAGCGAAAAACTACCAGGAGGGCAGAATCTGCCCCCAGCGAGGAATATGGTTATTAAATGTCAATAATAAATGCATCAATTTTATCCAAAGTGTAGAAAATTTGTAAAAATATTTTTTTTATTTAAAAGCTAGTCAATGAATTTCATATGCCAGTACTCGCTTGCAGTGCATACTGAGGGACAGACTGATCGGACGGTATAAGGGCCCCTGATCCCTACCGTCCGATCAGGCAATTGATATTGCCCGACAGCATTTAGAGATAAAAGAATAAGGTACCCGGCATGCCTTTTACACGGTCCACCCCGTTCACTGGCAGACCGTCACCTTGACTGGAAACTTGATGTGACCACTGCACGGATCACAGGCGATCCAATGCGGAAAGGCAGCGATCTCGAATCTGGGATGACCTAACCGGATGCGGAATAAAGCAAGCGATGATAAATTGACAGAGCATCGGATCAACCAATCTTGTCCTGTCGGACCCCATATGCAAATTACATCGTCGATTTCGCCATATCACACGCTTTTAGTTGCAAACTAACCTTAGTTATTTTTGCAAACAACTGTGGGCCAGTTCGTTGTTTGCCACTGCTCAGTTAGTTTGCCATAGCTGAGACTAGGGCGACAGTTCTGTTTGCAACTGGGCTTAGGTAGGCCATACTAACGGATTACTCAATAACTCTGTACATATATATATATTATATATATATACAGTATATATATACATAGAAACCATAGCAAATTTCGTTTCAACTTAAGCATTCAGCCATTGCCCCCCCCCCAACCGATTTCATAAAGTTCCACCACTGCCAGACAGCTAGTCAATAGAGTTGCAGAATTCAGAGCCACAGAGCAGGGACTATCATGGGCTGGGTGCACCCATGGGTGCCCACTCAATTCTTCCAATTGTCTGTGTTGGGTTTGCATTTTTAGACTTTTTATGGGTACTGGGTGGGTATGGGTATGGCAATTTTGGAATAATGTTGCTAAGAGTAATTTTTTACCTACTTGACCAACCAATGTTTAAACAGGTAAATATGTTTTTATATGATATAGGAACTTATACAATATACTTGGCAATTATATGCCAAAAAATAAATCGTGGTAAGTAATAGGCAGTAATATTTTTTTAACACATGTCTGATCCTAGGTCTGATCAATATGATAGTTAACCGCAAAGTTTCGGATAAGTTCAAATCAGCAGCAACAACAGGGCTAATATTATTTCTCGTTAATATTATGAAAGTCCACATGCTAGGGTACATGGTTTGCCGAATTTTGTGAAAAGTAATTATCTGGTCCATGCATGAATGGGCCCCAATGGGCATGGGTATCAATATTATGAATTTGAATGGGTCTTGTTTGGGTCTGGGCTTGGTGTTTATGAGTTTCGGCTGGGTTGGGCTTGGGGTTTGGGCACCCATGATAGTCTCTGTGGCACAGAGCCGGCGCTGGGCCTGCAGGGACGTGCCCCAGACAGTTTGCCTGGTATGTGTGGTGTTGGAGTTCAGCAAATATGTATAATCAGTACATAACATGCTGTGCATGCGCCAGGGCTGATCACACCCAAGTAAGCCTATGCCGTTCCCCTTGAACTATGCCAGTGACGGTGTCGGGTGTGGTTTTCAATATTTCATATTTTTGCAACACTTTTTACTAGTCAAGTTCCGACAACTGAGATGAGAGATGCAAATTCGCTTTAATTTGGTTTCGGTAATTTATGTAATTATAATGAAAAGGTACTGTGTGCAGATATACCTTTTCAAATTATTAAATGTAATTTCTGTGCCTTTACTTTTGTTTCTACACGCAATGTAGCAAGTTAGCTCACCTTAAGTCGTTCTAAGGAAGTTTCACCTCGAAAACTGTCAGGGGGTTCTACTATTGTTTTTAAGAGCTTCTCGCAGGTAGGGTAGATTCAGGGTAGAAGTAAGGGGCCATCCCCCTACCCAATCATTCTTAAACCGTGATTTCCCCTTTCCAAAAATGTGGACGGCTACAACGGCCTGCTCTACCCTGAGACCCCGTCAAGGCGGTGTAATTTAATATTTGTCAACTACCCCGCATTCAAAATTGCTTAGCTGAGACCCTAGACTCTGATGTATTCATTTTCATTGTCAACCTTTTGATAGAGCCCTTGTTCTTATGACACTAAATGGGCCCTCTGTGCTGGTAAGGTTCTCATTCGACGTGTTCAGGGGGCCCTCTGACCCACTCAGGGGCCATTCGGCTTGTCCAGGGACCCCTCTGACATGTGCAGGGCTCTGTTGAGCGTCCAATGGCCCTCTGGTCTTTTGGAAAGGGCCCTGGTGTCAGTGGCAGATCCCGGATTTTCATTAAGGGGGCTGCAGGCCCGGGGCGCCTTTTTGGCACCTGAGGGGCACCGTATATTTTTTCCATAAAATACAAACATTTTTGTTGATTTTTTTTTGGGTTAAAACCATAGGCGGCGGAACGGGGAGGGGTCACCGGGGCACCAGTGAACCCCCTTGAATCTGCAAGGGGGAACACATATCAAAGTGCCCCCCTAAATCTGTATGGCCAAGGTATATTGATTCAGCTCTAATTGTCCAAATTATGGGAACACAATTCCATAATGCCGTAAATATTTACGAACGTGATAATGCTCGTGAAAAAGCGATAAATGTTGGAAAAACCGTAGAAAATCGAGTTTTTAAGCCAGTTGCAAACGACAAACTTCAAAAGAAAGGAAATCACATCTTTTTCTAGATGGTCATATCGGATTTACGAAATTTTCGGTTTTAGTCCTTAGAATGCAAAAAACTGTGTTTCAAATAATTTTTTCTCTCCAAAATCAATAAATTTCTATCTATTAAAAAAAGTACCTTTCATACATATTAGAGAGAACCACGTATGGACGACATCCAAGCAAAACTTCCAACAATATCATTCACTTTTGACTGACTTATGTCTTCCTAACCTATAGTAACTCATGACGTTACTTTTAGAAGTTATGTTTTTTGCCTGTAGTGATCAGATATACATTAACGGGACTTATCTCAAGGTAAAAACAAACCGCGTCATCGAACACCGAATATATTTTTCATCTCCACGAAGAGTTATTAACAACTGGAATACCTATGTTAATTAGAAGAAAGTGTCAAAAGTCAAGAACATTAAACCAATATTTAAAACAAGATACGATAAACATAACAGAACTGACACACCCGAAACAAGTAAAATGAAATATTAAGTTTTGATGCAAAGTGCGTAACATTATATAGGCTGAACAGGAGCGCAGTCATACATTCGACAATGGGGGGGGGGGGCACGGCATCTCCAGAAACCCCCTCGGCAAAGGTCCCCCGAAAAATGGCGCAAATAGTGACCTTTTGTGACCTGATCTTGACCTTTGCTTACAAATTCACTTTAGCATAAAGTGTGAGATTGCGTTCATACCTTTGAGAGGCACTTTATGTGATAATAGGCCAAAATAGGTTTTTAATGGAAAGTGTAGCTCAAAAACTCCCTAATATATATATTGCATTCCCAGTGCCCAGTGCTGCCATTCCCAGGTCAGTCTCCTGCGATCATTTTAACTTGTACTGTGAGCTGATCTTATTTAACAATTGTCCGCATGCTTTGGATGCGCTCTCAACTTTTAAGCTTTCGAGTGCCACCTTTGCGCGTCTCGCTGTGGTATTTTTTTTGAGGAAGGTTAACGAGGGGGCAAAATCTGCCTCCTGTATTGCTATTAGCAAGGGCGTATTCGCTGAATACCCCAGGGGGTGCAGGTTAACCCATGTAGTGGCGGATACAGGATTTTCATTGAGGTTTGTTGCAGTCCTGGGGGGCAATATTTTTTGGCGCCCGAGGAGGCTCATGATTTTTTTTTTTTTTGGGGGGGGGGGTTAAAACCCTTAAATTAAGCTAATTTAAGATAGCAATTTTGAAGAGAATGTAATTCCCTTTCTTTTGACGTTTTTTGTTTGCAACTTGCATCACAAATCGATGTTCTAGAGTCTTCAAATGTTTACGGATACTTTTTGGGCATCGGGGTACACTCCTCGGAATCGGGGGGGGGGGAACAGATGAAGTTACTTTAAGGGCATGGGTTTAGGGGCGTCCTTCATGGGTTTAGGAGCGCCCTTCATGGTTTTGGGTTGCTCTCCATGGGTTTAAGGGCGCCTGCGGCGCACAGATTGCGCCTTCG
This sequence comes from Semibalanus balanoides, assembly GCA_014673585.1. NCBI lineage: Eukaryota > Metazoa > Arthropoda > Thecostraca > Balanomorpha > Balanidae > Semibalanus > Semibalanus balanoides. The sequence goes on from VOPJ01002513.1 coordinate 33,356, forward strand.
GGCGCAAGGGCACCAATTTCTATTAAGGGCGGCTGTCATCATGGGCGGATCCAGAGGGGGGCCACGTGGCCATGCCCTCCCCCCGAACCACCCACAATCGGCGCAAATTTGACACATTTTCTGAGATTGTCGTAAAACTAAACATCTTGTACTAAGAAAAGTTTCTTTAAAATCAGTTACTGATACATAAGCAAGCGAAAACCGTTGAGTTTTCAGAAATATACGATACTTTTTGGGATTTTGCCCCCCAAACCGACACATCACCCGTTCTGGATCCGCCTATGGCTGCCATTCCCATAGCCCCTTCCTAGATCCGCCCCTGAACCCGCGCCCTGTCAATTTTTGTTTTGTCAATGTCTTGTCAATGTCTTGAAAATTATGATAGATATTGACGTATAATTTTCAGTAAATTGATGTAGTACTTTTGGAAATAATGACGTTTTACTGACGTCATGTCATGCGATGTTTGAGGGAAACGAAAAATGTTTGAAAACCCGTAAAAAGTGAGTTATATCAATTGGGAAATAACAACAGTAAAGAATGGAAAAATTACTTGTAGTTAAAATCGTTATCTTCGGAACTTGGGAAAGAATGTGTTTTTTTTTCTTCAGGACATTCAATTTTATTTTACAATACAAAGCAGTAGGTATTGTGAATATTTGACCCCCAAGATATACAAAAACTTTTGTTGGAGGAAAATTGACACATTTGTGTGAAGATATAAAAACACGAAATATATGCACATTAGAGAAACAAATAAGGAAGTTTACCAAATCCAAACCAAATTACAAGCAATTCATTTAATGTTGACTGACTTATGACAATTTCAAGATAAGCTAACTCATGACATGGTTTTTTTAAGTTTGCCATTTTTTTTTGCTTTTAGTGACTAGATACAGAGCAATTAATTGCCACTGTTATGGTTTTGAGACAAAACTGATCCAGAAAACACAAAAGCCATTTATCTTTGATTAGATCAATTTTAAACTGAAGTTGTGTGACATGACCTTGACCTTGTGGCTGTAAGTTGTGAAAATGGGTGCTTTTATAACGTTCAACGTGTAAATACACCCATACAAGAGATATGTTTGTGTGACTTTTCGTACCTATACATTTGTGTTGTTTGTTACCTGACCTCGACCTGTAGGACAGAGGACTTACAATATATATTGAGCAGACACCAATTTGCACTAGATAAAATGCGACGATGATGACAACCCGGACTCCAATCCCCCCCCCCCCCGGTCAGCAACATTTCACATTTAAGCTGAGGATTGAAATTTGAGGAGAAAAATCGAATTGCCCCCCTGCCCAAGACTCGTGTCATGCCGCAAAGAGGCGCGAAATGTTCCGGTTTTTCACTGTAAATAGCTGGATTTTGACTGCTGCAAAAGCAATTTGTACGATAAATTGTAAACGGGGGAAGGACAAGTTGCCCCCCTTCAAGGCTGTTGGGGGAATGACGTGGTTGACCCCCTGGATCCGCTAGTACACTGTTCAAGTAATTTATAAAATCCGGGAGGTGGCCTGATGCTGTCCCCCCTCAGCAGGGCGCGGGCTAACTATCGTCCCCATGATCCTGTGGAAAGGGGAGTAAGAGTTTGTCCCCACACTCTGGATTAACCAGTGCACAGTGGGGCCTTTCGCCCCGTAGCCTGCCGAATTGAAAATTTGAAGGTTGAGATTTTCCTATCAAACTGCAGTGCCCGAACCAAAAATATCTGAATTTTTCGAATCTGGCATTGGTTTACTCTGTTAACCTTGTTAAGCATATGTAAAGTGCGATCGAACCTGAAGTTCGTTGACGGAAGCGCATGCAAATAACATGTAATATTAGGGTGGTCCTTAAAATTGAAAGTTAGAAAGTACCTATAAGCTCCAACCCCCGAAATTCATTGGAATAGTGGAGAAAACTCTCCTGGTGAACTTTTTTCTCAAATCGGACAACATTTACCCCTCCCTCATCGACCTTGAAGTTTCGCCCTTAGGTTCACCGACATTTATTTTTCATCTGGGAATAAGTAGAGCGTATAAATAAAATTAATAAAAACAACGATCATTGAAAGCAAATTTTTGTGTCATTTTATCCCAAAATGTTCGCTAATAACACACTACCTGCATTATTTTATGCATGATGACCACCTTACACAGTTAAATGTATTAAACTATAACAAAAATAAGCAAAATCTTGAGCAATATATAGTATATACTTTTACCAAACGTAAATTAAGTGTAAAAACACTTATTTTAACACCACATGGAATAATTTTGGTTACATGAACATTGAACAAATTCTGAGTCTCTTTAGAAGATACTAACAGACTGCACGAGTATGAACCCCTTAAGCATCCGCATACCGCAAGGCCCCTAGGTCCGTATAACTTTGTGCTCCTGCTGCTGTTTGACCGCCACATCAGCAGTTACGGTCTCCTTTCTGAAGTCCGGGAACTCCGCTCGATGAAGAGAAACAACTTGAAGGATAAATTTCAGTTGCTCATCATCATGAGTTGTCTTTCGGTTGTATTCCTGGATGAAGGGAAGTCCTTGCTCCGCGTGGTCTTTGATGACTGCTTCCCCTGCAAGAAGGCCGCTGCTGTCCGGAAATCTTCCCGCTCAAGACAGGTCGCAGGATCGGCGTCAAGGAAGCCGTCTTCCAGGCGCAGCTTTGGAAGAACCGTCGCTTGTTGTTTGATGCTAAGTCTGAGTCCTGAGACGTCTTGGCTGGGCAGCTTTAGGCGCTTCACTTACGATTCAGCTCCGACCGTGGTGTGAAGTGAGATGAGTATTTGCCTCTTCTCCTCCACCGTGATCAGGGGGTCAAAAACCGTCAGAGCGACAAACTCCTTCGAGAGGTACCACAGGTAGCCTTGCAGCTTGGTCAGAGCTACCTTCCCAACGTCCCGGTTGACGTCCATTTAGGTCGTAAAATCCTTCAGCAGTTGCAGATCGTGTCGAGCTGTATGCTCCGGAGCCAGTATTCAGGCTTTCGCGTACAGGCGACTGACGAAGACGGCAATTTCCCGCAGGCCCTTCTCCTCCCTCGCTCTGAGCTTAAATTGGCTCCGGAACATCCACACCTTCAGTGTGTAGACGGCTCTGGACATCCATCCTGCGTGCTGTATGGTTCCGGGGGCTAGAAACCTTACTCCTCCTGGGGACCTGGCCGAGGAAAATCACAGTAAATTTGAGCAGCTCCAGGTAGTCGTACGAAGACCTTTGTGGTTGATGAGGGTGTTCTGGAACCAGTTTTTGTCCACATGCTCTAGCAAAGGGTGCACATGGGGGTGAGAATCACTGGACTTGAACTGACTCCGGTTAATCAATTTAGAGTTATTTTGAAAGCGTTTGAACATGTTTATTGATTGACCTGACGTGGGGCCGATGACCGTCGTGAGAGCCGCGGCGAGGAGCAGCTCAAAGACATGATGGCGGCACGTGAAGTACAGGATACATTTTTTAACTGCAGTTCTACAGGACATAAGCCACGTTGTTCAGGTCAGTAATGGAGGATGTCGTGTCAAATGACATTCCACCGATGCGCTCAGTTATGTGCCAGTCTTTGAGTACTCTGACAACTGCTTTGGCCATATCAGAGCCCGTGCCGTTCTGCAGCTTTCGGATGTGAGCTGCACCGCCCTTCATTGCTTTGAGACTAGAATTGTAAGTCGATAGATGGTCTCCTTGGTCGTAAGCATCAATTTTCCATTCCAATGAACAATGAGCTTTCAGATCCACCCTAGCTCCTCCTGAAGTGCCACACGAGCGTCAATCCGGTGTTTCCACCGATGCCGTCGGATTGAGCTGCGGTTGTATGTTCATCTTGGAGACGTCATGGACCGAGCGAGTGGGCTGATGCAGACAGGACATAGGCTGCACTCCGGTCGGTAATCTTGGTCTGATCCAGAAGAAGCTGTCACACTTTGGAATGATCACATCTGTCATTAGCCCTCTTGCGGAGCGCTTTTGGTTGGTTCTCGCTTTTGATCTCCCACTCCCCTCCTCAGTGGTCTCATATTGCAGAGGTGCGAGAACGATTCAAACTCTTACTGGGGTCATGGAAGTCTTAGCTACATCCTCCGCGCGCTGCCTCTGTTGGTCCTCCTGTTCACTGCGTTGAACGGCGCAGGTCTCGACGGCGGCTAACCGTGTGTCGACAGATATCAGCTTTCCATGGCGAGTGGGTTCGCGCTGAGGTAGCAAAATGACTGATTTTCCTCATTCGTGAGGAACATCCAAGGCATTGACGCAGTGGACCATCCAATAGATTATTCGTCCGCCTCTCTCTCGAAAGCTTCCTCACGCACCGCTTGAGAGCCAGCTCGCCTCTTGTTCCGCTTTACGTTTCCAAACTCCTTGTGGAGTTTTGCAATCCATGCCAGAATGGTGTCCTTTCGCTGTGATAGGATCCTGGCCTACAACCAGGGCTCAATGACAATGTTCATGCCATCGTTAGCCGACACCCACACATGCTTCCTGTCGACCTCGATTCGGAATACCAACAGTCCCAGCACTTCTTCCGACGCGAGGGAAGTTGAGATCCGGGAATGCTTCCCAAAGGAGCAATCAAATGTCGACGGTTTGCTGCTGCCATACTTGACAGATTGATGTCTCACCCCCCCCCCAAAAAAAAAAGGGTGATAAGAATTAGTAATGCACACTACACCACCACAGATGAACGTATCACATAAAAAGAGACGATTTGACACTACAAGAGCGTTTCGAGGTTCAGCACAGTTCGATACGTCGTCGTTCTAATGTCAGCTACCACGAGAAACTAGGCCTTTATCAAGGTCGATAAGGGAGGGGTAAATGTTGTTAGATTTTGAAATAATTTGACCAGAAGGGTTTTCTCGACTATTCCAACGAATTTGAGGGGTTGGAGCTTAAAATAAATTATTTTGAAATTGTACCCTATAGAGAAGGACCGCCCTAATGTAATATATAAATGTAACTTTATATAACATTTGACGGCGATTGACGCTTCGGGACACATGCCAGCGTAGTCACCAGAATGTTCTGATGCTGTCCCGACCCAGAAACTGCGCCTCCACTCGCCCCTTTGACTGCTACAGCAATTTGATGATTGAGGTTATTGTGAGGTCAATACAGCAAGGTTAAGCCATATGCCCTTGCGGGGCAGAAACTCCGTTGTTTGTCGCATTCGCTGCTTCTAAACCGTTACGCCTAGCGTCTTGAAATTTTGCTGATTTATCCTAAAACTGAATGCGCGTGTTTTTCCAAAAATTTCTAAAAAAAAACGGGCGCTCAGCAGAGGGGTGCTACTTTTTGAAACCCCACCCTAATTTTTATTTTTACTTTCCTATTTTGCTCTCAAAACATGCGCAATTGATTCTTCTTCCGATATTGCCGCAGCTGGTTTTACTGCGCATGACAGCTTGGCCGTCATTAATTAATTCCGGCTAATCGGGAAAAGGCCCCACTGTGCAGTGGACATGGTCATTGGTCATGAGCTGCAGTTAGGTTGTCGTGGAAAAATTGCAGGTTCGCGCAAAAATAACTAATTATTGTAATGTAATACTCCGTTATTTTTTACAATGCTCTGATTTAGCCCTATTCCGTGCTGGCGGCCAAAATAACGTTAACGTGCTGGGGGCAGATTCTACATCCCCCAGAGATCTCGAGAACTGCTGCGTATATTTCAATTGTAAAAACACCATTCGATTTGTCGTTTTTCTTTTTAAACCCTGACAATTTTTTTTTGTTAAAAAATTGGGCAAGGGGCAAAAAGTACGATTTTTTGTGTTTTTTGAAAAGTCATTGCGGCCATGTGATTCGACCGATATTTATGCACGATACGTTTTTGAACTTATCATGCAATGGTTTTCAATATATAAAAAGGACAAGTGCAAAAAAGAAAAATCATAGGTGTACTCAGAAATGAAAAATGGGGGACTTTCTAAAAACAAATATGTGCTGTTCGTGATTCTTTGGAACGATATGAACGTCACAAGTGGGATTTGTTGCTGTAATTTGCTAAATGTAATATATTCCGCGTAGGCAGATTCAGGTAAACAACGTGGGGTCCACCTTATGCGAAACGCCTTTTATCATCTTACTAATTTGAAGCTTGACCTAATTTGATGGAGGATAACGCCTCCTATTTTATGTACCTGAGTGCGCCTCTGCCCAAAATATGTATTGTCCAAGTATCGGTATGATGTATATATAGCACTGACAGATTCTGATGCTTTTGTTCCACCGCAAACGACGAAGAAGTATGCGCCGCACAACCACATTCGTAACGACTTTCCCAAAACATCAGCCTGGAGCCATCTCTCCAAGGCCGTTTTTTTTTAATGCACAACACGTGCCATTCAAATCTGGGAAAAGTCAAAAAAATTCAAGACGCTAGGCCAAGTGGTTCAGAAGCGGCATGCGAAAAACTACTGGGGAGGGCAGAATCTGCCCCCCCCCCAGCACGGAATAGGGTTAGGGGGCCAGAGGCGCCATCCATGGTTATGGGCTGGGTGCACCCAAGGGTGCACACTCAATTCTTCCAAATGTTTTGGTTGGGTATGAATTTTTTGACTTTTCATGGGTATTGGGCGGGCATGGGTATGGCAATTTTAGAATAATGTCGCTAAGAGTTATTTTTCACTTGACAATCAGATGTTTAACCAGTTAAATCTATGTTTTTTATATGATATAGGACACTTAAACAATAGACTTTGGCAATTGTATGACAACAATAAATCGTGGTAAGTAATAGGGCAGTAAGATTTTTTAAACCATGTCTGTTCCTATGTCTGATCCAATATGATAATGTTGACCGCAAAGTGTTCGATAAGTTCAAATCAGCAGCAACACACAGGTGCCTAATATTATTTATAGTTAACTTTATAAAAGTCAACATGCTAGGGTAATGGTTGCGAATTTTGTGAAAATAATTATCTGCCTTATCTGAATGGGCCCCATTGGACATGGGTATCAATATTATGAATTTGAATGGGTCTGGTCTGGGTCTGGGCTTGGTGTTCATGGGTTTCGGCTGGGTTGGGCTTGGGGTTTGGGCACCCATGATAGTCTCTGTTTTGAAGACACCCTCCACGAGTTTGGGGGCGTCCTCCTTAGATTCGGGGCGCACCTCATTGTATTTGAGGGCGCACTTTCGAGTTTGGAGCGCCCTTCCGAAGTTTGGGGTGCTTTTCGGGCATCGGGGCTCCTTCTCCAGAATTGGGTGCGCCTTCCATAAGATTGGGGAGCGCCCCCCCCCCATGGGTTTAGGGGCGTCACTATGGTTTTGGGGGCACCTTTCTCAATTTGGGCGCTCTTCTCAGATTTTGTGTCATGCCTTATACCGTTCGAGGGCGCGCTTCCGAGTTTTAAGGGCGACCTTCTAAAGTTAAAAAGTTTCACTTCCCGATTTTTTTTAGCCCCTCATGGTTTTGGGGGTGCTCTCCATGAGTTTGGGAGCGCCCTCCATGAGTTTGGGGGCGCCCTCCATGGATTATGGGCGCCCTCCATGGATTATGGGCGCCCTCCATGGATTTGGGGGCGCCCACCATGGGCTTGGGGGCGCCCTTCATGAGTTTCGGGGCGTCCTCTGTGGGTTTGAGGTGCCCTCCGTGGGTTTGAAGGCGCCCTGCATTGGCTTGGGGGCGTCCTCCATGGGTTTGGGGTCACCCTGCATGGGTTTGGGGGCGCCTGCGGCGCTCAGATTGCGCCTTCGTCGCAAAACTGGTACCCCTGCTCCAAAGGTGCAGGGGCGCCCATTTCCATGGGGGGGGGGCTGCCAGCCTCGTTGCCCCACCCTGGATCCACCCCTGCCTGGTGCCCCTAAATAACCTCGGAAATGCTCTGAACCCTCATAGGACCACGCTTCGCATGGTTTTTCGACTCTTAAAGAGCCCATGATCGCGCTTCGCGCGGTCTAGTCGGTCCTTTTCGGCACGCGCAGCGCACCGAAAAGGGCCCGCCGGGCCTCCAGGGGTGGGCGGCCGCCTTCGCCGCCCCCCCCTTTGGTTGCGTGCCAGGCCATGAAGGAGAACAGAGAAACACGCTCATTTTTCTTCAGATATCCATCAATCGTCAAAAATGTCATATTTGCTTTTTCAGCTCAAAGTACTCCGTATGCTTAAATTCAAGACTAGTTTCAATGCGACCTATTACTTTTAATCAGTTCTTGTGAATAACAGTTATTCCAATTCAGAGATTGACAGGGATCTCAATCCGTATGTTTCTATGTACATACATAGAACATGGCACAGCCAAAGCACCGCAAACTAGTAAGGCATATAAAATGATTCATTTTTACTCACAGGGTAGCTATGCCGCTGCGACCCCATTGGCCGAGTTGTCTAATGACGGCGGCCGTACTGGTACTCACAAGAGCAGTCGGCGGCCTCGTGTTATAAGGATACGGTCGGGCGGGCACCAGGCTGACATTTTAACAATATATTGAGAAGAACTACTTGGTGGTAGCGCAAAATGGCTACACCCCCAATGTTCCAAATTGATTGAGAATAATTTTAGGCAAAAATAAAATAAAAAATGAAAAGTCCTAGAATCATTCTGCATTCAATTCGGAACATTGTGGTAGTCATATTGCTCTACGACTAGTAGTTCGCTCAATATATTGTAAAATGTCAGCCTGGTGCCCGCCCGCCTATCCTTTAACACAGGCCGCCGACTGCTCTTGTGATCACCAATATGGCCGCCGTCATTAGACAAGTATTCCGGCCAATGCGCCTTCCATCTCTATAGAGTTCAGTGTTTTTACTATAAGACCACGTGTCTTCTACTCGCAACGTAGATGAACGAGTAATTCGGGGCATAATTCAGAGCAATATCTTTTGCATCAACACATCAGATCAACTACGGCTGACTTCTTATTACCAAAACCAGGCAACTAGTCAACACTTGATTCGAAACAGTCTGGCTTGTAGCGATTATTTGAAACACACCAATACAGTTTACCAATTAGCCTGTCCGCACAAAGAGTGTAAGCTTTGCAACGTAAACTACATTGAATCACAACCACGTCGCTTTTTAGATGGCTAGCGATGCATCTGAGGGATGGGGCACTACATGGGCACATGGCTCACCATCACAAAGTCAAATTGACGCGGAAGCAGCTGGCTGACAACGTGTAACGACTCCATCATAAATCACAGCCATGCGCAGTTCGTCTCCTCATCCACGAAGCTTTGTTGATCCACGACCGCATCCCTCTCTTAACAAGCTACTAAAATCCTGCATAACTCCATAGGCCTGTTGGGATAGGCCTCACATATCAACAAAGCTAGTGTCGAGCTAGTGTCGTGTCGATTAAAAAGATCGCTGTCACTAGCAGAAAATGCGCTGAATATGGGGTAGGATTAATTAGTATTCACGCAACGCACAAGACATATGATTATAAATCAAATATGTGTGGCTTATGACCGCTGTATATGTGCATGGTCACTTTTGAAAATGAATTTAGCTGGATCTTAAACGTAATGTAATCATGTAACTTATAAACTTTTGATAGATGTTGTTCTTTCTTACAAGCAAGAAACAAGAAAAAGATCAGAAAAATGGAAGGAACTGAGCAGAAACATCAAAAAGCTAAAAAGGTCTTTGTCTTCAACAAATCATGCAATGCTTTATGCATAGCAGACATACACACACACACACACACACACACACACATATATATATATATATATATATATATATATATATATATATATATACAGCGGCGTCGTCACGATTTTTTTAGTGGGGAGGTGGACCCAAAATTCCATATTTTCCAGTCTATATGTCGCTGGCGAACTCTATTTGCAGCTAGACGCCAAACTGTCATATGTAGGTTGAAACGGATTTGAGCATGTTAATCTACACATGAAACTTTATTTGGACACCGATTTTCATAGAAATCTAAGGGGTCTACAAAATCTCGAATCAAACGCTGGTAAACTCTTTTTGACGGCTAGACGCCAAACAACCAGAGGTGCAAAATCTTACGCACTTGCCCACGTGCGAAGGTGACCAATTTTCATTTTATGTAACCTGTTGTGACTTATTTGTACTTGAATATCATAAATTTATTAGTTATTACAAAATAATATAAAAATGTTTAGCTTATTAGGGGAAATCTGTAAATATTTAGTGTTTTGTTAATAATTCTGGTGCTATTTAAATCTTTTCAGGTTCTAAAGACACGTGAAGTTTTTTACTTACCACTCCAAAAATATTCCAAGAAGCGGCTGAGCGCTGCAAGAATCTTACGGCAAAAAGTGGGCGACCCTATTCCTTCACATTTGCGACTGCGACTAGTGCGCGCATTTCTGTGACCTAATTGTGGACCATTTGCGTGAGTTTACCTTCAGGTTTCAAGCGGCATGGACATTTTTCCTTATGTGGTGTCTTCCCGACGAACTGTCAACAACAATTGATGAGTCGAGTGCCCTCCGTTCTGAAGATCCCGGAGAAATTTATTCCTGAGTTTCGAGATCACGGGCGAGACGCTGCAAACTGGGCAAGGGAGGGGTGTTGATGGAGGGGCCGCAAGACATTGTTTGGTTGTGGGGGGGGGGCATGCCAGAGGGGAGGGGTGATGTAACGGAAGGGGTGTGCCAAAAACTAGCCCCAAAACGCGCCAAACACTGGTCGCGGGCCGCTCAAGTCGTCGCTTCTCAGTAGCTGCACATAACATACCACACCAAAGTCATTACGTCATTGCCGGATCCCCAAAGGTAGTGGGTATTTTATTTTGTTGGCAAGTCTCGAGCGTTTGTGAGCTTGGAGCCTCCGTTCCGAAGATCCCGGATAAATTTATTCACAAGCCGAGACATGGACGGCGGGGCTTCGATTTCTTGGCAAGTTTCCCGCGGTTGTGAGCAAGAAACCGCCAATTCTATGCATTCGTTAAAAGTAAAAGCAAAGTTTATAAGCAGCTGCTAAAGCACAGTTTTCTATTGAATCTTCATGCAAGTGGTCGGAATCTATAACATAAATACAGTTTCTAGCAGAGTTCTAGAGATTCTTCAGCAAGTGTTCAGACTAATCTGGGAGTGTTCAGATAAACCAATCTCCATCAGTATCTATATAGATTGCGAGCGAGCTCGCAGCACGGCCCTAGTACCAGAATCTGTTTGCCTGAAGACTGGAAGTTTTCGGCTGGTGATTTTGTTTTTTGCAATGACTTTAACATTAATATTTTTTGTTTGATAATCACTTACGATGAAACCCGAAGAAATTGTAATTTTCAGATATTGTGATCTTAACTCTTATCATAATTCTCCTAGTTATTGTGACTCATTTTGCGTTTTGTGTTCGTGTTCGTGACCATCTTGACACTTTTTGCACCTCTGCAAACAACCATATGAAGGGTGAAACGAATATCACCATGTTAATCTACACATGGAACTCTATAGTATAAGGACACCGATTTTCATGGAAATATAAGGGGTCCGCCAAATCTCGAATCTGTCGCTGGCGAACTCCATTGGCGTCTAGATACCAAACTAATATATGCAGGATGAAACGGATTTCCCATGTTAATCTACACATAAATAAAACTCTATTTGGACACCGATTTTCATTAAAATCGAAGGGGTCCGCCAAATATCGAATTTGTCGCTGGCGAACTCTTTTGGCGTCTTGAGGCCAAACTATCACATGTATTTGAGGCCAAACTATCATATTTTATAGGGAAAAACGGATTTCACCATGGTGATCTACGTGCAGGGGCGGAACTTTGTATGTGCCGGGGAGTGCCCGAGCCCCCCTGTGCTGAGTCGGGCACC
>VOPJ01002514.1:0-12434 GCA_014673585.1 Semibalanus balanoides
ACCAGCACCGGGCTCCTGCCTCGATCGGGCCTGGCCAAGTGCGGGCCCCCACCAGAAACGGGCCCACATCAATAATATGCCAGGGCCGGGCCTTGTTGTGACCGGGCACTCGTCTTGACCAGGCCCCATTAATATCTCTGCCAGCACCAGGCCCCTGCCTCGATCGGGCTTCTACCAGGAACGGGCCCCTATCAGGAAGGGGCCGTATCAAATAATTTACCAGGAGCGGACCCTGTTATGTACGGGCCCTTGTTCTGACCGGCCCCATATCACGCCTTAGCCAGCACCGGGCGCCTGCCTCGATCGGACCTGACCAAGACCGGGCTCGTGCACGAAAAGACCCCGTATTAAGAATAATGCAAGGGACCGGCCCTTGTTGTGACCGGGGCCCTCGTCCTGGACCGGGCCCCATGCCACGCCTTCTGTCAGCACCGGGCCCCTGCCTCGATCGGACCTGACAAGACGGGCCCCTACCAGAAAGGGGCCTGTATCAGAGAATATTCATGGCCCGGGCCCTCGTCCCTGACGGGCCCCATATCACTGCCTTTGCCAGCCCTGGCCCCTGCCTCGATCGGGCCTGACCATGACCGGCCCCTACCAGAAAAATGTCCCGTATCAAAGAAATATGCAAGACCGGGCCCTGTTGTACCGGGCCTCTCTGACCGGCCCCCATCGCCACGCGCTGTCAGCAACGGGCCCCTGAATCGATCGGCCCTGACCAAAACCGGGTCCTACCAGAAACGGGGCGCCATCAGTTATACCAGGACCGGGCCCTCGTTCTGACCGGGCCCATATCACGCTTTTTCCAGCACCGGGCCTCTGCCTCGATCAGGCCTTCCCAGACGGGGCCCCTCCCCGCAAAGTATGGGCCAGAATACGGGTCTTTTGATGCGGGCCCCCTCAGAATTTCGGGGGGGGGTCAGCTGAACCCCTTTGACCCCCCCTGGCGTGCGGCGCTCCACTGTATCATAATAATAACTACCTATACATCTGTACAAAACTGTAACAAGCAACTAGTAATAGTGCAAATGGTTATAAGGAAGCAAAATTTAGGCAGAAAGACTTTTCCGCACATAAATGATCCCTGTGAATCTGGAGGAGCCTGGTGGGAGATGCCTTGGAAAAATGGTCCTGGTCTGGTCCCAGGCGCGTAGCCAGGATTTCGTCCAGGGGGGGGGGGGCGCCTCGAGAGGGCCCATTCCCGAGCGTTGAAAGGGCCCAGTAGAACGGATGAAAAGGTCTGCTCCCTCCGTACTGGTAAGGGACCCATTTGGTATGTTCATGGACCCTTCTGACCCGCTCAGGGCCCTTTCTGTCTGGTCAGGGGCCCCCTCTGACCTGCACAGGGGCCCTTTGAACTTCTCAGGGGCCCTCTGGTCTGGCTAGAAGCCTTCCAGCCTGCGCAGGCGCCCTTTCGACCTCGTAAGAAACTGCGCTGGCTGCTCTTTCGCCCTACCGACATGCTCAGGGGCCTCTCCGACCCGCTCAGGGGCCCCTACCGACTTGACCAGGGGCCCCTACGACCTGCCCAGTGGCCCTCTGTGCTAGCTAGGGGCCCATTCGACGTGTTCAGGGGGCCATATGACCGGCTCAGGGGCCCTTCGACCCAGTGTCCCAAAATTTGTCAATTTGGGTGGGAGATGACGCCCAACTGTGAATAATTTTCCACTCTCATTCTTTGTTTTAGGAATGCATTTTCCACTCCCAACTTATGAATTGTGATATTGATTCTGATTTAAATAAATATTGACTAAAAATAAATGATTTAAATGAAAACCATTCCTTTTCATATTCAAAACAGTAAACAATATCATACTATTTTCTACATAATTGTCCACTCTCATGGTCTTTTTGGGCACAAATTTTCCACTCTGACACCCAAGCCAAAACGGAATCTTGGGACACTGCTTCGACCTCCCCAGGGGCCCCTTCGACCTGCCTAGGGGACCTACGACCTTCCCGGGAGCCCTTTGTGCTGTCTAGGGGCCCATTGCTTTGTAATTCGGCCTTGGCATCGTATTTACCAGGTTTTCCAATACATATTCTGTTTTGTAAAGGTGTTGTTTAAAAAATGCATATATTTTTGTGGACATTAAGAAAAATCACAAAATCGTTGCGTCAAGTCGATTTATCACTTGTTAATTGCAATTTGCAGCAATGTATATTATACTGTTATCTATAAATGTTGCTAAAACAGCTAAAATGCATTATGGAAAGGCAATTTTTTATATTTTTATCCGACTTGGGGGGAGGGGGGCAAAAACATACTTTTGCCCACCGACTTTTCGCTTGGAAGGGGCAATTGTCCATTTTGCCCCCCCTGGATCCGCCTCTGCCACCCACTGTCTGTGCTAAAGTTTGGAGTACATGTGACGTCTGTTGCGCTGATGAGGGGTGCATTTTTGCGTTTTTTTGGCTGCGGCCGCTGCCGTCAGAAAATGCACGTACGCTGGCTGACTTAAGAATTTCGAGCGATTGTGAGTCAACAAAGTCAACAAAGCAAAAGCTGACCACTGATAAAATTAGCTTCCAACTTTTCACTGCCACGTTGAACATATTACGCATCGCGCAATGCGGGCCATCTAGTATGTGATTAATCCGCACATGAAATGCTGAAACACTTTGTCGCAAAGGCGGATCCAGGGGGGCCAACGGGGCCATGCCCCCCCCAAGACCGTTCAAGGGGGCCAAACTATGTTTGCCCCCCCCCCCCTCAAGCGGGGGAGAAAAATTAACAACTTATTGTAAAAATTGCCTTTGCAGCAGTCAAAATTCAGGTATCCACAGCAAAAAAAGCAAAATTTCGCGCCGCTTCGAGGCATGACACCAGTTTCCCAACTGTTAACACAAATTATCGTAAAGTTGCCTTTGCAGTAGTCAAAATCCAGCTATCCAAGCCAAAAGTGGAAAATTGCGTTATGCTTCGTGGCATGACACAAGTTTCCCAATTGCTTATATAAATTTGGAGAATGGGAAAATGAATTACATTAAATTTCTTGTATAGGCTCTTCTTGGCGGTAATTCCTGACACGAGGGCCCACTCCCTTCAGCAAATATTAACTTTCAAGCGGGCTACATGTTTAACTAGTCTGCTGAATTGCGAAAAAAACATTAGAAATGCTGCAAAGGATTGAATAAAAGCATAAAAATGAGGTGAATTTCTTCGTCATTTTAGTTGATCTTCTCGACTAAAAATATCGGCGACGCCCCTGTTTCTGCTCACAATTGACATAGTTTTTCTCAGTGTAAGGCAGTGTCGGAACAAGAAAAACTGCAAGCTGACATTTTGCAATATCCCAAAAGGTCGAAAATCTAAAAAAAACATCATTTAAAACCCTGAGGTTGCAAAATAAAGTGGCCCAAGTCCGGGGAGAAATTCGAAATTGGGGGTAGGAAAAGTTCGCCCAAAACGGTTTGGTCCCCCCAAGACGGCCGGCTGGATCCACCCTTGCATTGTCGCATGATGCATGATGAAACACTTTGTCTCGTACAAGCCTAGGAGAATAAAAAACTACGAATAACTTAATGATGATCTAATGGCTACGTTCGTATCACATACAGTAAAATTATCTTATGATTTTGCTGAAATTTTCGATTGTGTTTTAGGTACAAGGTGAGATACAGCTTTGTTTTGCTTACGGAAACATAGCGGACACATAGGTGTATTGTGCAGGCACACATGACATTTAGTGCAAACTAGCGACAAATTGTCTATAACCGACAAGTTCTAATGAAGACTTGTTGTCTTGTCTAATGAAGACGGAAATTCTGAAATGCAAGCGACAGGTCTTTATTTCTTCTTTTGGATGGGTGTTCTGCTTTTCGACTAACTACCAATTACCTACACAACTGTATGCGTTTTGTTAATCGTCTCACACTTGTCGCCATCGCTTGATAACCAACAATCGTCATACGTGACAAACTGTCGCTAATTTACACAAGTGTAACAAGCCCGCCCATGGACAATTAACCACACACTTGTTGGGCCGCAGAGATACCACAGACCATTGAGGATAACCACATGCGGGACATTATCTCGGGTATAAAAGCGGGATGATCTGACCAGTTGGCAGCATCGTCTGCAGTTAGGCAGACATCGCCACCTACAGGATGAAGCTGCTCGTGACCGCCGCTCTTCTGGCCCTCGCGGCCTCCGTGCCGCTGGACTCCAAGGTGGAGGACCAGGATGAGCTGGAGATGCACGAGGCCTGGGGCTCCTCCTATCAAGAGGTGCAGGAGAAGATGGGCCTGGCAAACGGCGCCTCTCTCTCCCGCTCCGGTAAGGTAATGGACTCGCTCTTCTGGAAGAGCATCGCTCAGGAGATCATCCAGACCAAGCTGAACGACAAGGTGACCAAGCAGGACAAGAAACGCATCCTGTCATCGGTGGACGGTTATGTCCGATTACACCTGTGCCGCCGCCAGGAAGCAGAGGATTGGGTTGCATGGTATGATGTGCTTAGCACACCATGCTCCCGCTGGGGAGGAAGTTCCCCCGTACACATGACTGTCCAAGAACCTACAACTGCGACCGCTGGACGGCCGACTCTGCCTCCACTGCCAACCGCATACCTAACCGGCGCTAAGGGTAACTTCCTGACGATCGGTGTCGATTGCTCTGTCCTCATCTGGAACTGCGATGCTGTCAACGAGAGCTCCTCGCCCAAGTCGATCCTCCGCTACGGAGTGGAGGCGGGTAAGTGGGCCGGTCTGGTGTCTACCGCCCGTATCACGCACGCCTCTCCCGCTGCCACCTTCGGCCACACCGCCTACCGTACCTGGGAGTCGGATGCCGACTTCGACGCCATGGAGTGGATGACTGGACCCGTGAAGGACTCGTGCAAGAACGTCATGAAGGATCTGGCCACCCAGTTCGTAGAGCGTGAGGGCATCGACATCAACGTTGCCTTCGTGGCTGCCTGGGTAAAGTTCACGCCGGAAGAGGTTGAGGCGCGGCTCCGCGGATGCCGTGACCTGATCCAGGAGTGGAAGGACAGCTAGGCCCCCTGGACGTACCTACGCCTACCTTGACCACAGGACGAAGCTGAACACTTGAACGCCACCTCTGCTGATTTAGCGTGCTGGGTAATGTTCACTCTGCGAGCCACTATGCAGTACCGTGCCTTCCAGACCCTGACGATGTCGTCTATACTGAGATGACGAAGAAGGCTCTGGAGATCCTGAAGCGTGCACCGAACGGCTTCGTGCTGTTCGTGGAGGGCGCCAAGATTGACCACGGTCACCATTACGGCAACGCCTACACCGCCATTGATGAGACCATCGAGCTGGAGGAGGTTGTCCAGTACGCTGTGGACCACACCGACATCGAAGACACCCTCATCGTGGTCTCTTCCGATCACGCCCACACCTTCAAGATCACCGGCTATCCGGAGCGCGGCCTGGACATGTACGGCCCTGCCTCCTTCCTGGGCGGTGGCATGCAAAAAGGTGGCGCGGCACCGCCCAAGCTGCCCTACCCCATCCTGCAGTACTCCAACGGCCCCGGTGGCGCCCGTACCAAGGAAGAGCTGGACGCCAAGCGGGCCGCCCTGATGGAGACCGGCCCCGATGCTGAGTGGCGCGACCCGCACTACAAGCAGATTGCCGGCATCCACCTGCCCAAGGAGACCCATGGTGTTGATGACGTCGGCAATCTTCGCCCCGGCGCCGGCGCCCACCTGCTGCGTGGAAGTCTGGAGGAAACTTAACATCCACCACGTCATCAACTGGGCCCTCTGCCAGGGAGACTCCCTCACCGTCTGCGACGAGTAAAGGTCGGATTTGATGTTGACAGATCATAGAATTGATGGTCTGCATTGCTTATGATTTACACTTCTATCTTTATGATATATGTATGCGCAAGGTAAAATACATCGAATATGTTAGTCTTGTTTATACACTATAG
This sequence comes from Semibalanus balanoides, assembly GCA_014673585.1. NCBI lineage: Eukaryota > Metazoa > Arthropoda > Thecostraca > Balanomorpha > Balanidae > Semibalanus > Semibalanus balanoides. The sequence goes on from VOPJ01002514.1 coordinate 5,906, forward strand.
TTACATCATTTAGGGTGTTGAATATCACCTGAATTGCAGTTTGCACAAAACAGTCCTGAATTCCGCTTGCACTACATTTACCCACATTTAAGACCAGACGTATAAGAGGAGAATGGAAAGAAAAGGCAAATAAGTCTATATGCAATATATTTCAATTCGTTATACTTTTTCGGAATGTACTTTGATAAAATCGCATAAAAATGCAGGTGGGACTTCAGTCAAAAAATATATCAGTCACCCAAGGTCACCTATCAAGGGTAAACAAACAAATTCCCTCAAAATCGACCTTATGTACATTTGTACGGACAAACGGTGCATTGTACGTTTTTCATGGTATCTTATGAAAGAGCGCATCAAAATGCGGTTGGGGCTTTTACCTTAAAATTATATAAAGGTCTCCCAAGGTCATCCATCAAGGTAAAACTCTCAAATCCCTCAAAATAGACCTTATGTACATTTTTACGGATAAACGATGCGTTGCACGTTTTTTAGGGTAACATTCGAAAGAGCGATCAAAATGTGGGTGGGACCTCCGCCAAAATTTAGATAAAGGTTACCCAAGACCAGGATCACCCATCAAGGTCAAACTCAATTTGCCTTCAAATCGACTTATTGTACATACCTTTTTTACAGACAAACGGTGCGCTACACGGTTTTTTAAAGGACATCGCTCTTAAGAACGCATCCAAATACAGGTGAAACTTGAAACAAAATTTTAATCAAGGTCACCCATCAAGGTTAAACTATCAAAATTCATATAAATCGACCTTATGTACCTTTTATGGACAAACGATGCATGATTGCATTGCACGCTTTTTAAATGGCACCACTCGAAAGAGTGCATCAAATCAGTGGCGGCGGAAGGTATTTTCGGATGGGGGGCAAACAAAATCAGGGCGCCCCCTCGAGGCAAAGCGCCCCCCCAAAAAAAATATATATATACGAAAATTTATCTCCTCGGATTTAGGCTACAATGTGTTAAAAAGTGTGANCGCATGACCTATTTTTACATGAATTTTGTTTTTGTTTTTAATGATAAGCTACGAACAAATAAACGTCTCCACTGCATTTCTGCGACACATTTGCTGTAGTTATATGCCTTTTATATTTATACTGATCACGTTCGAACTTTGACCTTTTGTGACCTGACAGCTGACCTTGAACTGAGCTTGACATTAACTTCATTTACATGAGGTCAGGTAATAAAATTACTATCACTGTCGAATTATACATGCAAAATAATCCATGAAAGTAAAATGATCTCTGAAACGATGTGTCGCATCAGCATGACATTCGTAGATATTTTGTGCATAGTGACCTTTTATGACCTGGCGTTTTTCCTGACATTTGCCAACAATCTCAACTTGGCTCTTGAGGGATCTGTATTATACCTTTGAGAGCACTCTGGGCGATAATAGTGGCAATAGAAGGCTTTGTATGACAAGTATTGCCCATATGCGGAAATTCATATATTTTTATCTTTGACCTGACCGTGAGCTGACATGTGGTATAAAATAAATGGCGAGTTATTAGAAAATACAGCAGTTTATTGAAATGGATAGACATTGACTGACCATAGCTTTCGGTTTTATAATTCTGGACATACCAAATATAATTTGTCAAATCATGTGACAAGTTGTCACATTATTGCTATGGTAGGGTTGTCACTAACAACCCTACCAAAGCAATAATTAATTGCTGTACACTGTCACAGTCAAGCGAAGGATCCGTTTAAATCGCTGAGCAGGCTAAACGCCATTGTAAACTTGATTCTTCTATCAATTGATTTCTCGTGAACGATGCTTAAATTCCTGGATCTGAATCTGCATTCGACGACAGAACTAAGTTCTTTTTCCTCCACCGCGATACACGACTCATGATTGGAAATCATTGGTTAGCAAAGACAAATTGTCGAAGTAAACTAAGTCGAAGCGGCACGATTTCTTTAGTCATCGCCATCGGTGGTTCACGAAAATATGCCTACAAAAATACTTTGCTTATATGCTGCCCAAGACATATAGCCGGAGTCGGAGTCGGCAAAATTTTACCGACTCCGACTCCAACTCCGACTCCGACTCCGACTCCGCAGCCCTGATTACATGGCTTATTGAACGCGACTTTTACACTCACTCATGCCGAGAACGCTCCCGAACTACTCTGTTCACGGATCAACAGTCGCTCCGATGTGTCCGCGCGTACCACCGTAGCTACCAGTGACGGGCAGCTGGAGGTGCCGCGAGCACCCACTGAGTTTGCCAGGCGCTCGTTTTTCCTCAGAGCCATCAGAGCGTGGAATGATTTCCTGCTGAATGCGAGGGCTTCACCCACTTAAGCTAATTTAAAAAGCGTCTCAATAATGTTCTTTATACCTATAATGTGTGTTTTATGAGGGTTGACGTGCATCATTAATACATGGATAATATGTTTTATTTTTGTACCGATGAAATTTGTTGTGGAAAACTGAAAATCCATTTTATGGATGTGTTCCGAAAATATATAATGTAACAAAACTAAAAAAATAAATGAATATTATTCATCTTCTTTGGTAAACAATTGTTCTTATTAGCAAGGTGAATATTTCTTAAATTTACCAGAGATCTGATTCCCAACGTGAACATTTATTTTCCAAGAAGCTGTTTTACCATCGGAAAGCGTCTGTACCTACCTACTGTAGATCATATATAAGACAATAGGCAAAGAGCAAAATGTATACCTGCTCCTGTTTATGACACGGACTAATCGAAACATATGTTTTTGCTACTTTCAGTCTTCAGATGTTTGTTTCATTTAACGGGTACCGGCTCTTTAATGTTTGCAGCTCTGATTGATGTATGTATTAAATATATATGATATGTTAATTACTAAACAGATATCGGTGTCAGCCATTCTTAAGAATGCTTAAAAACGTGGTCATAATCATTGCTGGGTATTGAAGGGAGGACTCCAGGGTTGAAAAGCTACAATGGACACCACAAGTGCATTTAATTAGTGTTCATCCACATGTTAACACACTTACCACTGGCTGCCACCTCTGAGAGCCCATGATTGTCGCATGTGGTAAATCATACCTGATTACACAAGTGTGTCCCGCCCACGGACAATTAACCATGTGTCCCGCCCACGGACAATTAACCATACGCATGTCGTACCACAGAGACACCTAAGTGTAGCCACATGAGAGACATTATCTCGGGTATAAAAGCGGGATGATCTGACCAGTTGGCAGCATCGTCTGCAGTCAGGCAGATATCGCCACCTACAGGATGAAGCTGCTCGTGACCGCCGCTCTTCTGGCCCTCGCGCCTCCGTGCCCGCTGGACTCCCAAGGTGGAGGACCAGATGAGCTGGGAGATGCACGAGGCCGGGGCTCCTCCTATCAAGGGAGGGCAGGAGAAGATGGGCCTGGCAAACGGCGCCTCCTCTCCCGCTCCGGTAAGGTAATGACTCGGTCTTCTGGAAGAGCATCGCTCAGGAGACCATCCAGACCAAGCTGAACGACAAGGTGTCCACAAGCAGGCCAAGAACGCCATCCTGTTCATCGGTGACGGGTATGTCGATCCACATCTGGCCGCCGCCAGACAGCAGAAGGGTCTGCTGCAGGTGATGATGTGCCTGAGCACACCATGCTCTCCTGGGAGGAGTTCCCGTACACTGGACTGTCCAAGACCTACAACTGCGACCGCTGGACGGCCGACTCTGCCTCCACTGCCACCGCATACCTGACCGGCGCTAAGGGTAACTTCCTGACGATCGGTGTCGATTGCTCTGTCCTCATCTGGAACTGCGATGCTGTCAACGAGAACTCCTCGCCCAAGTCGATCCTCCGCTACGGAGTGGAGGCGGGTAAGTGGGCTGGTCTGGTGTCTACCGCCCGTATCACGCACGCCTCTCCCGCTGCCACCTTTGGGCACACCGCCTATCGTACCTGGGAGTCGGATGCCGACTTCGACGGCATGGAGTGGATGACTGGACCCGTGAAGGACTCGTGCAAGAACGTCATGAAGGATCTGGCCACCCAGTTCGTTGAGCGCGAGGGTATTGACATCAACGTTGCCTTCGGTGGCGGCTGGGGTAAGTTCACACCGAAGGAGGTTGAGGGCGGCTCCCGTCTGGATGGCCGTGACCTGATCCAGGAGTGGAAGGACAAGCAGGCCTCCCTGGGACGTACCTACGCCTACCTGACCACCAGGGACGAGCTGAACAACTTCGACGCCACCTCTGCTGATTACGTGCTGGGTATGTTCACTCGCAGCCACATGCAGTACCGTGCCTTCCAGACCGCTGACGATGTCGGTCTAACTGAGATGACGAAGAAGGCTCTGGAGATCCTGAAGCGTGCACCGAACGGCTTCGTGCTGTTCGTGGAGGGCGCCAAGATTGACCACGGTCACCATTACGGCAACGCCTACACCGCCATTGATGAGACCATCGAGCTGGAGGAGGTTGTCCAGTACGCTGTGGACCACACCGACATCGAAGACACCCTCATCGTGGTCTCTTCCGATCACGCCCACACCTTCAAGATCACCGGCTATCCGGAGCGCGGGCTGGACATGTACGCCCTTGCCTCCGTCCTGGGCGGTGGCATGCAAAAAGGTGGCGCGGCGCCGCCCAAGCTGCCCTACCCCATCCTGCAGTACTCCAACGGCCCCGGTGGCGCCCGTACCAAGGAAGAGATGGACGCCAAGCGGGCCGCCCTGATGGAGAACGGTCCCGATGCTGAGTGGCGCGACCCGCACTACAAGCAGATTGCCGGCATCTACCTGCCCAAGGAGACCCATGGTGGTGATGACGTCGGCATCTTCGCCCGTGGTCCCGGCGCCCACCTGCTGCGTGGCAGTCTGGAGGAGAACTACATCCACCACGTCATCAACTGGGCCCTCTGCCAGGGAGACTCCCTCACCGTCTGCGACGAGTAGAATCAAGATCGGGTGCCAGTGAAATCTATGCATTCTTTACCATGTTTCCTTTCCTTCTCGATTAGTGTAGCTATCAGTTCGGAGAAATACAACAGCAACGCCATTATTACTGTTTGGACCTGGCGCACAGAACCACGTAGCCGGGTAACAGGCCGTGTAATGTATAATTTGACATGGGAAGCATTACGCCTGGTCGCTTCCAATGCGAACACCATGCGATCTTAACACTAAAATACAACAGCAACAAATGCATTGGAACTGTTTCGAACACTCAACTGGGATAACGATGAGACACTGGCCTGAAGAGCGCTGCTCCGTCGCTTTCGGGCTCAGCAGTCAACCAGGTCGGCTTGTCCCAAGCATGCTAGGTAATTAAAGTTATGTGGGAGCTCTGGGACGCAGCTTGGGACAGCACTCTCATACAATGCATGACGTCACTGGTGGCTCTCGCTCAACTGACATCACTGGAGCATAGGTCCCTGTCGTCAAAGATTCTGGTTGTTGACTTCGGCACAATTCACAAGATTCATCTAAACGCTTATTTCTTGCTATGATCTATCTAAGCCGCGGACACGACTTTGTAATTGTGTTAAATATGTGAATTGCCTTTCCACAGCAAGAATGCAGTTGTCCAGGGAATACAACTGAAACTTCTCGCGCCGCGGCACAATGAACCATTAGAGATTTCATTATATAAATAGAGAGGCCCTGCAGCATGACCTCTACGTCAATTTCAGTGTTCTTTTTAAGCGATAAGTGAGTTTCTCCGTACCAGGATCCCCTGTATAACTATAGTAATATGCCAGCAATTGGCGTGTATTTTATGAACGGAAGAACTACAAATTATTTTTTGTTTTCAACTTAAAATGTAACTTTTTCGATACACCAGTATATGATCAAACAAATTGTGGAAATTCACATAGCTTCAATTGAAGTTAAAAAAATGTTAAAATAATTCAAAATATACACAATTTTGAACATTGTTAAAAATCAATAAACTGACAATACCATGTTGAAGAATGGCTCTTTTGTATTATGAAAATATACAACACATGCAATGATGTATGTATATAATTTGATAAATTAATAGTGAAATAGGCTCACAAATATGTATCTGCAACATGATCTTGCAAAATGCATGAGGTAATATCTCCGTAACAGGCTATAGATACACGGTTAAGAACTCAGTTCACAAGATCATTTTCAGCGCCCCAGACCAGGGGGTGTAAACTATATTATCTCTTTGGGGAGCGGCCCGAGCCCCCCTTAAACTTGATGCTAAAAATTTTTAAAATTAGCCTATGGGCGCCTGCGGCCATAGCTAATAACTGAGGGTTAAAATATACTCAAATAACATTAGAGCCCCCACGAGCGATTTCATAAAGTTCCGCTTGTGGCCCTAGATAACCTAATGTACAATCTTCGTCAATAATTGGTGTTAAGGGTATCATTTCGCATTTATTTTTGTCGATTTGTCGTGGAACGTCTCAGCTATCAATACATAAGCAAACGCAATCCCATGAGCATTTAGAATTGTGCCATTTTTTTGTAATTTGCCTCCCCAAACCACCAGGCCAGGTCACTTGATCCAACCTAAAAAAAAATCCGTC